>CM022476.1:16956822-16973171 GCA_011952105.1 Coreoperca whiteheadi
GGGGGGGGAGGGGGGGGGAAAGGGGAGGGGAAGCAAAGGCCTTCTTTTTTTTCCCTTTTTTTTAGTGGGTATAAAGAGACCGCCCCACAACAGCCCCCCCCCCCCCCCCCCCCCCCGTTTCCAGATCATAACCCCGCGGGCTTTAGGACCTCAGGATCTGCTCTCTGAGGATGGTCTTGTTTTTGTCCGTTACGTTCATGCATGTAATCATTGATTGTGCCTATTGTGACAGGCCGATTTACCATCTGTAGGGTCCCATGGGGCTGATACTGCTGTCACTGCAGTCTCCCTACAGACTTCAAGGAATTCCCCTTTTTAATTCCCGGCCGCAAATCTGAACCTCGAACAGGTTTCCCGTTTTAAGGCTGCTATGAAAAGACCAGAGGCTACCTGCTTGTGTAGCCTCGTTCAGCACGGACGTTTTCACTCATTTCATCCACTCCAGGAAGACTTGTGGCATTCTTGATGCCCTGTAGAATTGTAAAACAGGTTAAAGTGAGATATATCATTTGGAAGACCATCTAGTGATTGTGGGGAAAGCACCCTATAGCAAACTAATAGGCTACAAACGCCGAGAGCTGCTTTTCCACCTTACTCGTTATTTTTATGCACATTTAAGGATGAATCCTCTTAGACCTTCAGACATGATAAAAGTCAATTCGACTAATCACATCAAAACTGTAACCCATGTCCTCGATATAGGCGAAGGGATAGCCTACTGATGTTGTCTTGTGTGTAAAATAAGTTATTTGCCATTGTGCAATCAAGTCAGTCAAATGCATATTTATAGCCTAATGAAAATCGGCAGTTGGAAGTGTTTTTTTTTTTTTTTTTTAACAATTCAGCTTGAGAGAGGAGGTGGAGACACAGTAATGGCTCATTCTCTGGATTGGTGAATGTACTGTAATGCGTTACCAACCACAGATTGGTTTTTTTTTTCTGATGTGGGCCTCTCCAAGGAGTGTGAGCCTTTGCCGCGTCCCGCTGCAGCCCACCCGGCCCCCTGCCCTCCCTACGCGCCTCCCCGGCTCTTTTTCCCACTGCTGAGAGGAGCAGGACGCGGCCACAGCGGCGGGAAGCAAATTATCTGCAAGCACTTCCCTTAAAAAAAAAGAAAAAGAAAAAAAGTTCACACTCACATACACAGATGCCACCACAAGTAGCGACTCACACCGTCTTAGACCTGATCGAGGGGACTTACTGGGAATAACCTGACAGGAGGATATAGTGGAGCAAAATGGATATTTAATGTTTATTCTTCCTTTTTTGTTTAACTCGGGTGTTTTTTCCTGTTGCTTTTGCGCTTAGCCCGAGTCAACCATTTGAAAATACTCAACGGTTTTTTTCTCTTTTTTTGGCCTTAAATAGCCTCAACAGGATTTAGGTCTGAACTAATGTATTTTCTGTTTTTTTAAGACGCACAGGACGTACCTGTGTGCCACTGGAGGAACAAGCGCACGTTGCGGCGGAAGACAGGGAACTTCCCTTAAATATATCATCTTATCTCTTTAATAATCATCCAATAAGAGGACTATACTGTCTGGGTGGAGTATGGACTGACGTTTGATGCAACAAACTTGTGTCTGGCTGCTGCTGGAGGAGCGCACCACGAGCGCACTGTGACACCAAGTCCCCCGAAAAAACTGAGAGAAAAATAAAATCTCCACCTCACCACTTCTGCACTTGTTGTGGGAAGTGTGGCTGTCGTCGCGACTGTTAACGGGCACTGCATTAACAGCAGCTGTCAAACTCATGGGATCCTCCTGCCCCCCGGGCGACTGGGAGCTCTGTTGAAGTCTCCACTGCGCATGTCAGAGCGCTGGACAGCTCCAGAGAGGGAAATTTAAAAACGGTTTGGAGAATCAAGTGCATCACAGTGAAATACAGTACAGGGGCTCGCGACCGGCTCATACATTCTTCAAATATCATCCAAAACAGGTGATTTCTTTATGATTTCTCTCTTTCAGCATCATAGACGTTATCAGATTGTTGTTCTTTTATGAGAATATTGACATTTTAATGATTTTTAGACTTTAACCATAATTCATCTGTAGGCCTGTTAAATGATAAGCCATTTCAACGTTGGCTGAGTTAATGGGAACTTTTGTGTAAACATTCAAACTGAATGCTTATTGAATAGAAGCTAAATTCTATTTGTTTCATGTATTTCTTATGAAATTCAATAAGTGAGAGTGAAGGAAAGCAAAAAGCATTCAAACAGTAAAATGGGTTTCAGCTACAACAAAGGCATACTGATGCCACATAGAAAATGTATTTTAATTCATTTTTTAATAATTTCTTCCACACTGCTTGTTTATTTCAGTTTGAAGTCTCACTGGGGTCATAACCAAGTGTGTTCATTTCACTTTCATTGCAGTGGTACCACATATCCCAGGAAATGATAGAAGGTGGAATTACATCCAGGATGTCAGGAATAATCGAGAATGCTGGGCATCATCCGTCTCCACAGGACTACAGGTAAGACTTCTGATTTAAACGTCCAGCTATATTAAAACAAATAGTTACAGAATCTTCTAACATTATTAAACAACGCTTTATTTTGTGTTTGTCAAAAACACTCAGGATCAAATCTGAGACACCTCAATAGATAAAAGGAATATCTTTTATTAATCAAACCCTTTAAGGTGTTTCCCAAATGGCCATGGAACAAATTGTCTAACCCCACTATGTTTCATCTAAAGGTGGATGGACAGCTCTTTTTGTGCATGGGGGGTTTCATGAAAAAGGAGAGAGAGAAAAAAAATCCTGAAGAATAAATGATTTTCAGTCTGAATGGATCTGTCAGAAACCATCAGCTCTGTTTACACTCCCGCTGTCGGCACACGGAGAGCCTGAGCCTCTTGGCCTGCCAGCTCAGGGGGAGACGGGGCGCTCTGGGTCACCAGTATGCACAAGTGGCTCCCAATTAGAAAAGGAGGGAGGGAGGGAGGAGGAGGTGCAATATTTAGTGTTGTTGAACCTCTGGGAAGGCTCGGATGATACATGGAGACACCAGCTCAACATGTTTTGCATCAGTGAACAATTTCTATGCTGCTGGTAGAGAGAGAGGAAGGGAGGTGGGAATACCCCCCAGTGTGTTATCTATTCTATAGTTTCTATCAGTCTGTATTGGGTTTTTATAATGGATAATTGCAACCTTGAGTAGATTTGTGAATCAAAAGTGTAAAAGACAAATAATAGCAAATATTGTACATCATTTTGATTCACTTTGAGTGCTTTTTTAGTCAAAACAAAAAGTTAAAAGGTCTTTGCAATTGTAGAATACCTTTTTAGTACTTTCATTCAAAATTGTTGATTGTTATGCTTGAACATTATCTCTTCATTTTGTCAGAAGTGAAAGAAAACTCACAGCAAAAAAAAAGAAATGTGAGTCAGTCTCACAAAGGTACACTAAACTTCAAATCTCCAGCTGAGATATTGGGATACTTTGCAGGGTTTTAACCCTCACATTGCCACCTGCTTCAAAAGGATGATCACTTATAATCATGTACTGGCGCATGCAAGGTGTTTGAGGACGTGTGCAGCTGATTCCTGGCTGCACTGATGTCATTTATTCAGACGGCAGACACAGAGCCCTGACCTCAAACTACATTTGCACCCCCCCTGGCCTGAGGCTGATTTCCCCATTTAGGGAGGACAGGGGGGTGATGGTGGGGTGTTGGGGGCGGCAGTGAGGATAGAGGCTGGAAAGGGACAGGGAAGCAGATGGCATCCTATTTGTCCCTCTTATGTGAGGGCTGTCATTCCAACAGATTAATGCAAGGGCCGGGGTAAAGAAAAGAAACGACAGAGACAATCAAGGAAGGGTCTAGGGAAGACAATAGAGCCACGTGCCACTGGGCAGATTTGTCGTTTGGCACACAATAGGTGATCATTTTTCAATAGACAAGGCCAACTGTTGCAGGCAACATGTGCTGCTGTCCCATGTTTCAAACGATCTCATGCGTTGTTTACTTATGATTCAGCCAATGGTTAAAGCGAGACCGTGGTCACCTGACACAGAGTTGATTTTTTTATTTGGAGATTTGGTGTGTGTGTGTGTGCGTATGAGAGGGGGTTGTACTCCTACACTGTCCACAGACACACAAAGTAACTGAATAGTATGTGTTGTCATAGCGACCCCAATTACTAAACCCTTGCACAGTAAGTGTGTGAGTGCAGAGAAGACTGGAGAGGATTCAAGAGGATTCCTCTCTTTTCTTTCTTTCTCTTCGAGGCTCGCCTCATAAAAGACGTAATGACTGAAAGCTGATTGGTACTGGCAGTGCACTGGTTAAACAGAAAGCCTATTTAATCCAGTTTATAGCACTACATTTATAAAATTATGGGTTGAAAAATATTCTGAAGGTGAAATTTTGTATCTAAATGTTTTTTATTCTGAAAGTATCTATTTGGTATCTTTTTTTATTTTTTTTATTTGTATTCATCGTCAGCAAATTAGAAGACACATATAAACTATAAGAAAAATAAAGATCACTCCTATACTAAAAACAACAACATCTCAACAGCTGATTTACTCTGAATGGAAAGGCTGTTTAACGTCTCTCATTGTTGATTAAAACTGTCACTGCTTAATAACACTTGTAGTTAATCTTCTTACGGTAAATCCTGGATGCCATGGCTAATACATGGCTTCACTGAGCAGCTTTCATCTCTGTTTCCTCACATTCAGAAACATTACAGGTTTTGACTTTGAACCACAAAATGTTCTATAAAGTGTTTAGATTTAAATTCCACTTGTGGTCTATGTGTGTCTCAGCCGACAGCCGTGTTAACCCCCCCCCCTCCTTTTCCTTCTCTCTTGAAGGCTTCTGACCACGGACCCCTCCCAGCTGAGGGAGGAGGACCTCCCTGGGGACCTGCAGTCTCTGTCATGGCTCACCTCTGTGGATGTGCCCCGACTACAGCAGATGGCTGATAGCCGAGGCCACAGTAACGGGCCTTCCCAGGGCAGCTTGTTGGAGCAACAGACAGGTGAGGTGACAGGGAGGGGACAGTGCAACATTCAAAAACCGCATCATCTCTCTGATTGGATGAATCAGGACTGCTGGATTATTCTGGATTTCTGGGCTCTGCAGATATGAACACAGTTTTATAAGACTACCTTGAAAGATAAAGACCAATGACAATACAAGATAGAGACAGTTTACCTCAGAGATTAATCCATTGGGATAGTTTTGGTGGGATTTGATGAGGTTTGAGCAATGCACCCCTGCTCACCTTAATATTGTGGTGAACAGATCAACGTGCAAACAACTACACTACACAAAAACTCGCCGATAGCTTATGTTTCCAAACATAATGAAATGGTAACTAACAAAACCAATACACAGACCTTATAGAACAGTTTATTTGCGAACCACTTTCAGCTCTCTGTTACTTTGCAGAAGAAAGAAACTTTAAAATTTGTAAATGGTCACTCAAACCAACTACTATTAAGCCCTATTCTACTGTTGTCAGCCGACATCTCCAAACCTCAGAAATTGCATCATAAACTATCTGGGTGAATAGAGAGCACTTCAGGTGAGGAAAATAAAACCTCTAAAGAAAGTTTTGTGGTGAACTTACCTTTAATCTAATACCAGTCTGTCTGTTCCCTCTCACAGCTCAGCTGACCAACATGACGATGGCAGCGGGTCAAGGCTCAATGCTCCACCTCCAGAGCAACATGCAGCACAGCCCTCTGGGAATCAGCATCATCAACACACACAGCGGAAGTGTGAGTTTTAACAGAATTGCAAGAAAAGAAATCTGAACTTTTTTATGTTTTATGATGCCTATAGGGTTGTTTGTCAAATATACCTGTATCTGTTTCGCAGATGTCTCCATTCTCCATGAATGGGCTGCCCTCTCCAGGATACCAGTGCCCTACCTCAGTCTACCAGCCTGCACCCCAGCAGGTGTACTCTCTAACCCAAACTGGACAACAGGTACCAAACTCCAAGCTAATAATGAGCCTGATTTGAGTGAAATGGTAGTCCTTTAATTATTTAATTATTGAGATTGTGCTTATTCCTGGGACCGTACTCGTGTGGATTACCTACATGGACAGTCAATGTTACTTGATAAAAAGAAAAAAACTGTGAAAATGATAAAGTTCTTCATTATTCTCTCCTTGTTCTCATAGTGTTCAACTGGTGGGCTTTATAGCAATGTCTCTTTCAACAACCAAAATCTATTCACACAACCTCGCCTGGCTCCACAAGAACAGGAGCTGCAGCCCAAGTCTTTCCCCAAGCCAATCTATTCCTACAGGTCAGACCTCACTTATTTAGCTAATAATAATACTATTATCCACCAAAACTTCTGAATGTTCTTAAGCGTATCACCTTCTCTGCTTTAAATTACGTTCAAATAAAGATTTATTTTTTTTCCAGCTGTTTGATTGCCATGGCTCTGAAGAACAGCAAAACTGGCAGCCTCCCAGTCAGTGAGATCTATAGCTTTATGAAGGAACACTTTCCTTATTTCAAGGTATGAAACTCTATTCATATGACAGAAAAGGACTAAACGAGGGGTGCATTTAGATAAAAAGTGTGCCTGATTATACACTGCTTCTCTCCCTGCAGACTGCACCTGATGGATGGAAGAACTCAGTCAGACATAACCTGTCCTTAAACAAATGCTTTGAGAAAGTGGAGAACAAGACGAGCAGCTCATCCCGTAAGGGCTGTCTATGGGCACTGAACCCTGCCAAAATTGACAAGATGGAGGAAGAGATGCAGAAGTGGAAACGCAAGGACCTCCCAGCCATCCGCCGCAGCATGGCTAACCCTGGTCAGAACTGTATTTTGTTTAATGTAAATGGTCTACTGGTTGGGCAGTCATGTCATTAGTCTGATGATCTGTCTTTTCCCCTGCAGATGAGTTGGACAAACTGATCACAGACCGCCCGGAGAACTGCCGACGTAAGGCTTTAGAGCCCGGCATGACCCGGCTGCCCAGCTGTCCATCTGGCCTCCCGCTGCCCGTTCCAGCCCAAATGCAGCCTCAGCCCATAGTCACACTGTCCCTGCCCTGCTTACCCATGCACCAGCACCACCAGCTTCAGGCCCAGCTCCAGGCTCAGGCCCGCCTGGGCCCCATGTCCCCTGCCCCAGCCCAGACACCTCCCCTCCACACGGTCCCTGACCTTTCCCACAGTCCACTCACCCAGCAATCCAGCAAGCCACCAGACGACTTCTACAGCGTGCATGGTGATACACACACAGAGGTGGATGCACTGGACCCTAGCATCATGGACTTTGCCCTTCAAGGTAAATACACTTTTTAAGTGTCAGTTTTTTTGTTTGCTAGATAATTGAAGTGTTGTTGCATCAGTAGACTAACCTCTCGATCTATCTACTTAGGTAACCTGTGGGAGGAAATGAAGGACGACAGCTTTAACCTGGATGCCTTGGGTACCTTCAGTAACTCACCCCTCCGACTATCAGACTGTGACTTGGGAACAGCCACCCTCCCTCTTGTCTCCACTGGAGTGAACCTGCCACCGTCAGATATGCAAGTGACGGGCCTCTATACCTCCTACACCTCCCAGGATCCCCTGTCTTCCCAGTACATGGTCACACCAGCCAACAGCAAACCCATCGCACTGTTATAAAGCAGCTGAACTGTCTCAAACAGAGTCGACCTGATTTATTTTACTGTCTGTGGATATGCGTGGACACCAACAGAAGAAGTCTGAGGTCAAAGTCTGAATTCTGGGCTACTAAAAGTACAAATCACACAGCTTTCCTTCAATTGCCTGGAAACTACTTGGACAAGGATGTTTTAAAATCATTTCACATACATTCCACAAGAAAACTGCTCAACTGCTGATAAATACAGAGGTGGCTGTATGAAAAAGTATGTAAGAATCAAAATATCTAGCTTTGCTAAGCAAAGACTCAAAGCCTGTATGAGTACAAAGACTCTATGTGGAAATGTAAGTTAACATCTGCCTGTTTACTCTGCGTTTTAAAGCCCTACCATACTATAGCTCCCTGTCTCTTGTCTGTTGTATTGTGCTAGACATTATTGCTGTGATGTTTTATTTATATTTATAAAAGGCAGCTGGAGAAGGTGATGACTCTATCAATCTTTTGCTGTATATATCTGAATGTTTTAAATTGCTATCGCCACAGAAAAGCTTTCTTTCGACTATATTTACCCACTTCACTCCGAAATGCCGATGTGTGCCAACACTTTGAGGTATTCGGATTTCACACATTATTCTTTTACACACTGTGATTAACATGTCTCAGAGTCAGATGTATATTATGTTCATTAACTTGATCATAATAAAAATCAAATGGGTAAATAAAGGACGTTTCTTTTGCCAAAAAATATCTCAATGACATTTATTAACAAACAGTCCTTGGTAGAATACAAGACACAGGAAAGAGTTTATATACATTCAAATGAAATTTCATGGCGGATATTCTGATCCGAGGTAAGGCAAATTAAGCCATCACTTGGGGGACCACTTTGGCGATATTTGTCCACCTCTTGCGAAACCTGAGTCTTAAGAATTACTGCATTTTATCTGATATATACCAACAAAAATGAAAGAAAATTTCAGAGGTATCAGTCTCTCCCATCATTCACACATTAACATTGTCTTAGCACACAAAACACTACAACATAAACAGACTGAAAGTGACAAAGAAAAGATGGACGACTGAGTCCAACGTCGACAGTGAAATGACACAACTGCACTCTTGAAACGGCTTTTTGGAAAAAAACTTCATCTGCTTCTTAACTTGCATTTCTGCATTACAATACTGGTATACAAATTGATATAGCAGAAACAAAACAGAATGGATTGATTTCACCATTTTCTGACTCAGAAATTAGAATTTGTTTTTATTTGAAAATTGATCAAAGAATTTGATCAGTCTTCCGAGCTACATTCAAAGATGAACACAAATTCTTTATGCAATACCTTTAACTGAAGATGGCAACCGGCAGCTAAATATGAAGTCCGCCACTTCATGAAGCTTTTATACTGTAACTCTGGCCTCAATAGACTGCACAGAGGCAGAATTTAACACTGACCCACTTTTATGTACAGCTAAGTGAAATGTGCGTTACAATCATAGTTTGTGAACCAGAAAGTTCCTGGACTGAGCAGCTGAAATGACTGACTGCTTACCTCGCAAACGTAAAAGACAAACTCCCTGCCTGTCAGGCAGGAGAGGAACAGATTACGACATCCCGGCAAAGACGCCATTCAACAGCAAGGTTACAACAGACAGAGCAGTGTAGTGGTTTTGTGATCACTCAGGAATAAGTCACTTTGTGCATGTATGCATTATTGTAAATAATTGCCCCTTTAGCTTTACATTTCCCACATCTTTACCTAATAGTGCAATCAATTAATAACCATAAAAATAATAATAACGTTATTTTACTAGAACAGAGTTTTTTGTTCTTATTAATAATATAACCTGATAAAGCTTCTCAGTTTAACTGGTGCTGGTGCTGTCCATAGTTGCAAGCAGATGCGAGAGCGTGGCCCTCTGCGATGGAGAGATATTCTGGCTCATGTGGATGATGCAGTCCATGGCTACGTCAGGGTTGGCCTCCACCAGGCTAGAACACGAGAGGAAAATTATAACGAAAACTTAACAAAAGCTATTAAACATGCTGGAATAAATTATTTTAAGCATTGAAAAGAGATGGTGAAATTGGTCTAAGCTGCAGTATATTCTGTCATTTCTACATATGAAGAAAATTGCTTGCCCCCTCGTATATCAGAAACTCACTTGTGATTGCAGACCACCGTCATGACTTCATTAATATTACATTTCCCTGACAGGCACAGTATGCATCTCAGTGAGGTTTCACTTATGGGATGGGCTCAAGAGCTAAGAATATATGGGAACCTTTGATTTATTTGCCCTAAATTCATTAAGATGAAGATATGGTCAGTGTAGCTGTAGAGTTAAATTCTTTAGGCCATTTTAGCTAAACATGACCAAACTGATAGAGCGATTGTGACTCTTCTGGCTAGTACTCAGGATTACGTCTACAATGTAGCTCTGTAATATATAAGCCAATATTCCACAGCTAAAATCCTTTTAAGGTATTTTGGCATTGATAAGATTATGACAATGAAAATATGCATTTTAGGTCAAACAATTTGTACCTGCGGATGTGTTTCAAAGTGTTTTCTCTTTTCAGGTACTTGATGTTCTCCTGGATGGCTGATCGAGGGCCATCCTCCTCGGACAAATGCTTCTCGAGCCACTCAACTACTGCTTGGTTATTATCCCAGAGGTAGGCCTGGAAAAGCAGACAGAAGCACCTTTAAATCTCTGATCAGTTTTAACAATGAAGTGCTCAAAAGCACTTTTGCAAGCAAAAATGTACACTGGATTGATTAGACATGCAACAACTAGTTATTAGCTTTTTTAGTCTTATAGTATATAAGTGTTGCTAAAGTTATTAACAGGGGTAAAACAAATAGCATCACTCTACAAGTATAATGTCACACAAATTTTGCCCCATATCCATAAAAGTAAAAAATTCATGCATTTTTTGGCTGAATTTGACCCATTAGCCCTACCTCAGGTGTACTAATTTACAGACATTAATTCACAAGGTTCACATTACATTTAGTGCATTAGCAGAGACAGTATTCTCTGACTGTCGTAACATACCTTGACAGTTCCTTCTGTTTCAACAAACCAGCGTCGCAGCATGGACTGCATGTGTCCGTCACTGAGGTCCTTGTTGGCCTGAAGAATCTCACACTTCACCACCTGCTCCAACAGGAGGCGACGCAGACGCCAGTAGAAGAAGGTCCGCACATTCTTCCAATCCAAAATATCCTGTCAAGAGTTTCAAAGGGCATAGTGAAATAAGTTTAAAACGCTTGAATCGTCTTTGAATGAAAGATTATTTTTTGCATCTAATGTTACACACATATTGCCATAATATCAGAGTGTTCATGAAGTGCTCACTCACAGTGATCACACCCTTCTCCTGCATCCTGCCTGGGGTGTCATGGAGATCTACAAACTGCACTGCCACCTGGTGGTAGATGGGCAACAGGAATTCCTCCCTTGCTTTGAGCTTTGACTCCAGCTCTCTGCACTGTTTGTCAGACAGATCTGGGGAAGCTGATGAAAACAGAAGCGCCCTGAGTGACTTCAAGACATGTCAGTAAGGTTATTAACATTCAGAAAGAATTAGCCTTTACCAAGCTGCTCAACAAGGCCAGCATAGACTGAATCTAGTCTTCTCATAGTCTTCAGCAGGTCCTTCCTTCTGAATTTGATCTCCACCGTACCCTCAGCCTCCAGCACACCACCTCTGGACATTGAGAGCACAACAGCAAAAGGGAGGCAAAAAAAATGCAGAAACTGGTTATTCTCACGCCCACCTGTTGCTTTGGTTGGGAATTCCAAAGAGTAACGGTTAAAAAAATGATTTCTTCGTGTACCTGCTCTCCCTGTCTGCATAGAGCTCCATACACAGTGGGTTGATGGTGGGGTCTATCACCACCCATGAGCCTCCTCTCAGCTCAGCGTGTGGTGGGATGTACACCAGCACCGGCTGACGGAAACCACGCAGGGCGTCCACGATATAGGCCCCAAACTTCAGTATCTGGTCGTACATATCTGGGAGCGAAATGGGCAAAAACGAAACATTTTAATTAATAACAAAGGCTCTTGCATGTAACAACACAGTCTCTCTGGAAAATGTTGTATTCTTGCTATACCCTTCATTCCACCAGAGAAGCCCCTCCAGTTGGCAAACACAATAAGAGGCAGACGTTCATGGTTGAAGTCACAAATCGCCTGAGCCGTTTTAAAGGCTGAGTCTGGAAACCACACCTGACCAGCCTGCTGCAGAACCTGACATGAACACACAAAAACATGGGCAGAGGTGAAATACTGTCATATAATATGTTTTACTCATAAACATGGTGGTAGTGAGATTTACTCACTTTAGATTCTGAATCCAGGTTTGCTGGATCTGCCGGGATTGTGAACTCAACTGTGCGTGTTTCAACAGCAATGACACCAAGGGGAATTCCTCCTAACCTGTTTTCATTCAACAGAGTTATTAATCAATTTACCTGTAAGGTTTAAAGAAACACAATATTTTACTGGTGCGTACATTGAGTGTGAAAAGATTTACCGTGCTCTGCCCACTACCACTGTCTGAGCCCAAGACCCCATGATCTCCATGAAAGAGCCGTGGTCAAAGAATCCACTCTGCCAGGCACCTCTCACTGCTAATGACACAGAGGCAGAAAAAAAAGAAATTAACTAGGCTGATCACCAAAATATAACTCTTTCAGAGATTAAATCATGTCTTGACACTCACTTGGGTGAGGTCTCCCAGCCAGCATCCAGCGGGGGTCATACGGTGCTTTTGTAGGATTATATTCTATCTCTCTGTCCACTGGATCTTTAGTTGCTATAACAGGCACAGGGGAGTGTTTGTTCTGTAAGAAGAAGAACGACAGTTAGTGATCTGAAGAGTTGTTCCGTTACTTTTATGGACCTAAAAGTCACACTACATGAACTTTCAGCTAAAACCTTTGGCATATAGGAGAGCCACTGGAGGATGGTGAAGACGCCCTCAAAGTCATCTGGCACAGTGCTGTGTGTGACTCCATTATTGTGCATGATCTGGATCCCTCCCAGCTGGTTGTTGGAAGTATAGACCTCTCTGCCCAAAACCTGCACAGAAACAGGGGCTTGAAAGTTTCAAACTTCCGTTTTGCAACTTTCACCAAAATGTAGGCCCAATTGAGCAGAATAGTTCACATACTTCGAGCTGGCAGAAACTATGAAGTCCATCACTGTTTTTCTAAAAAACTGTTAAAATAATCTATCTTCTCGCACATTTTTTACTCCATGGACACTAAACTTGCCACACTGCATCTTCAGACTCCACAAACAATCCAGCCAGATTTCAAATCAAATCAATAAAAAATTTTAGCCCCCAGTGCTTCAAAATGTTTTACTGTAAACAGTACACTAAACAGCTGCTGAAAAATCTCGATAAAATAAATATTCAATATTTATGAAACAAAATTACAAAATGCTGTAGTGATGGTAGATTTTGTGTGGTAAATTTCAGATTTGCACATAAACCATCCCACTGCTGACAACATTCACAACAGATGGCATGCAAAGCACAATATCCTTAACATCACAGGAAAGTCCATTTCTGGCAAACAGCCATTTACATCCAGTTTCACAAGCAAATCCTTACCCTGACCAGGTCTAATATAACAAATGTGTACATTTGAATGAATTCAATGAATAATGTCTATTCATCTAAAACAGTGACATAGGTTAAACTAACAAACCTTGTTAAGAGCGCCCGCTCCAGTCAGGATAATGTGAGAGTTTTCCACCTGAATCACTCTCTGTCCCAAACGGACCAGATAGGCTCCAATTCCAATAGAGCGACATGTCACCTGCAAGAGCATAAAAAGTGAATCAACGTCCCAGAGGCTCAAATGGGCTCTTCTTACTCACAGAAATCAGATCCACATTCTCACCATACTAATTGTTATAATTTCTTCATAGGCCTGAGAGGATTCTCCAGCAATGGTGCCAGAACCTCGCAGGTTCTCAACCCCAAGACCTTCGTCCTTTCCAATGATGTCAGTGATGATGTACCTGTAAGAGATGGGCACAGTGATGAAGACCGAGAAAGAACAAATCTCTATTATCCCGCAGACACAAGTTAAGGGTGTCCAATGTTTAAATTAGCTGAATTTGCTACTTTATGAGAACAAACAACCAATGATTTGTTGTACCTGGACTCTCCACCTTCCTCTACATGGCGACAGTGAACAGCATTGGTGGAGCTGATACGTGTGTAGTCCTGCGATGTCAGGTAAAGGTACTTGAAACCCTATAGAGAAACGGAATTAACGTATAATAAGAAATGTCACAACCGCATATACATATTGCTACAGTTTTCCCAGTGGTCATTTCCTCAACTAGTGTATAACACAAATATTAGGAGAAACACATTCCAGAGGTCACCTTGTAAGGATCAGAGGGGTCAATCCAGGCCACCTGGAACATGTGTTTGATCTCTTCAGCGAGGCCGATGCGCGCTCCACTGTTGGCTGCGATGTAAATGCGGGGGATGCCCTCAGCACGAGCCAACTCAGACGCCCTGAGGAACAGCTCATCCTCTTGAGGACCAAATGAGCCGATCATGTGAGTGATGTCATTACAGATGACAATGATATCTCTGCCCTCTGGGTACTCTGGAGTCTTCATCTTCATCCTGAAGGCAACCATTCCCACCTGGTGAAGAATGGTAATAGTGGCTATCAGTGTCATCACACTGAGAAGGCACGAATTGACGTAAATGCCCTAAAAAGCGTCCTACATCATTGTCTCCAGGCAGGCGGTTCATCTGCACGAGTCGACCTTGAGGGTCCAGAACCAGCTCGGTGCACATCAGCACGTCTTTAGGGTGTTTGTCCCCTAGACCCCACAGCTTAAACAGTGCCTACAGGAAGAATTTCAGTATGAGTTGGATACCTTAGCAACCACAAAAAAGAAATAAGGGAGTTAGCAGTACCTGTCTGAACATCTCGGGGAAGTCATAGACGTATGTCGTCCCCAGAGTTTGGGCCTGGAAGCGCTTGGCCTGCAGCAGGTCTTTGGTCACATACGGAGTGTTGATCAGCATGCCATGCAGAGGACCCTGTTTATCTCCATATGACTTGAACATGATCTGAAAAATCAACATGATGAGGTGAATTAGTGATAAAACAACCACACAGAAAAAAATCCCGTGGCACATGACACATCTTTTGGTTCACATTTCATAGCACAAAATGCTTGAAGGAGACTACCTCAGTCCACTGTCCTCACCTGTCCAGAACTTGGGTCAGTAACCTCCTTGTACAGGCTAATGTCCAAGTAATAGCCAGACTCATTAGTGAGAAACAAGCGGATAGGAACAGCATTCCCAGTTGGTGTCAGACGGATGTTGATCTTCAGCTCGGCCTGCATGACCCGCAGCTTCCAAAGACGGATGCCGTAGCGCATCACCATGGAGCGAACAGACTCCTCTATCTGGGGGTCCCAAGAAGAGGACCAGGATGTTAAAAAGACCACAGTAAAAATAAATCTGACAGAAATGCATATGTAAGTCTGTATATATATATAGTTAGTTCAATTAATGTGGACTACAGAAATTGAAATCATAACAAAAAGGATACCTCTGAAACAAAAGCAAATTGACGAATTCTGAGAACTGTGTGAAACTATGAATAATGATTCTTGGAATACAGTACTATGGTAGCATATATGTGCTGGACACTGACTTTAGAGGGGTCCATAATGACAGTGGGCACGAAGTTGAGGAAGATGTGGTTGCAGTCTGTGCGGACACTGGTGTTACTGAAGGCCACCTCCAACTCATCCATGGCCTCCAGCAGAAGACGTTCTCCCTCATTTTGAAGGTATTCAAAGGAGGCTTCCTGGTAGTGTATAAAAATAGATTTAAATCACCAAAATAACATTACCACTAACCAAATATTACCAACATTTTATAAACCTTTCACCTTCAGTCTAAAGAATCAACAAGCTGTACATTCCAGTTGCTCTGCTTACCTTTGTAATGAGATCTGAGTGGCGGATAATAGCTCGTATAAAGAAGCGGTAGTCTGTGACTTCAGCCCCCTCCTGCACACGAGCAGCACCGAGATAGAGGTGCATCTTGTGGTTGGCACAGGGAACGGCTGTCAGGTCAAAGTTCCTCATGCGGTTGAGCTCCAGCTGAAACGCTAAAGCTGGCTCCAGATTACGGTAAATACGATCCTCCTGGAACTGAGGAGAGGCACAGATTGGAGGGGTCATCATCTCCTCAGGCTGCAGCATATCAACTCAGTAACTAACTGCAATCTGAAAGCGCTATAGAAAATAAGTTAGATTGAGATTGATCAATTCTACGATTACAGGATCTATTAAGTTCTATTAAGAAAAACTTACCCCATCTCTAGCTCTGAAAGTGAAGAACTTGGGAAATTCTCGCTGTTGAAATAATATATAAAAATAATAATAATCAGATACCAAGCAAGTATGTTTTCAGAGTAAATGTGTGCATTTGTAAAAGTAGTTATACTGGCAGCTTTACTGAACACAATTAGTGCAGCTATGGTGAGGCAGTGACTAAATCATATTTCAGTATAAAAAGGTATGAACTGCCACACTATGCTGTGTTACCTTTAGCATAGGATTTCACTGGGATTTGGGAGTCTATGGTTCACAAACAGTTAAGAAAGAACAGCTGTGCTAAGAACAGAGTATCTTCTTCTTCTTCTTTTCCTTTCGGCTGTTCCCTTTCAGGGG
>CM022476.1:16973196-17018338 GCA_011952105.1 Coreoperca whiteheadi
GAACACAACACACCTGACACTTTTCTCCACCCGTTCCAACCTGCTTGCACTCGCCTCTTCACCTCTTTTCCACAGTCTCCATTGCTCTGGACCGTTGACCCTAAGTACTTAAAGTCCTGCACCTTCTTCACCTCTGCTCCCTGTAACCTCACCGTTCCACCTGGGTCCCTCTCATTGACACACATGTATTCTGTCTTACTGCGGCTAAGCTTCATTCCTCTGTTTTCCAGAGCAGACCTCCATCTCTCTAGATTCTCCTCCACCTGCTCCCTGCTCTCACTACAAATAACAATGTCATCCTCAAACATCATAGTCCATGGAGATTCCTGTCTAACCTCATCCGTCAGCCTGTCCATCACCAGAGCAAACAAGAAGGGGCTCAGAGCCGATCCTTGATGCAGAGAAGAACAGAGTATCTACATTATTATTATTAAGTTCTATTTTAATAAAAAAAAGAGTATCCAACCAATGTTATAAATTCAATAGAGGTAACACCATATACAGAAAATGTAAGAGATAAGAATTGATTTTTTCATTGTCAATATTAAATATGAATATCAGCCAGCCATGTATCTTGTACTTCAAAAACAAAACTATATATATGAATATATACAAATGATACAGTGGGCCTAATGAAAATAGTGTACTTGCGGAGATCGTTGTTGAATTACCTTCTGTGCAATCAAAAACGTGATTCTCCTGATTCCACACTCAAAGAGGACAGCTTTCTGTAAAAACAAAAAAAACAAAACACCATTTTCAATTTAATAACAAAAAACTGAAACAATATCTCAAATTCATAAGAATCAGTCATGTGTTAAGAAGCTAGCTGACCTTTGACTGTGCAAAGGCAGTGAAAGCTGTAACCAAAGCATCGTCATCTTCGGTGTCTGCTGTTTTTATGGACACATTAATGATGTGGATTGGGTTCTCCCTCATATTCTGTGGGGGACGGATGAGAAATTGGTGAAATGAAAACAGCCTTTTTTTATTGATAAGCCAGTGACCCTGACACACTCATAGTGCTCACCTTGAAGTTCTCCTCCTCATAGAGACTGGAACAGGACTCTGAGAACGATGCGCTCTCTGAGAGTGGTTCTGCAAAGCTGGCGAGAACTTCATCAACATTCCTGCAAAAGAAAAAGAAACACATCGACACGCAATAACTTACTGTAACTGTGATCTACATATCTTTATAAGTAATAATAAATAAATACTTTAGGAGAGAAAGGAACATTATCATCAAGTTAAAAGTGACCTTTTAAAGTCGTCAAAACACTGGAAAGCCACCATGGCGCCCATTCGCTGGCAGGGTGGAGACCAGGCTCCCTCCATGAAGAGCTCACTACTCTGCCGTGTCATTTTAGACTGGCCAGGTCCACTCACTGGCACATGAACCCTGATAGTAAGACATTCACAGACAGTGACAGCAAGACAGGACCACTGGATGATCACATAGAGAGGTTTGCTTTAGAAAAAAAACACTGAAAAAAAAGTAAAAGTACAAATATTCATACAGAGAGCAATTAAAGCAAGTCTGGATGTTCTTATCTATTTAACAAAAAGTAACGAAGTATGACCACCCTCATATCCAATTAGAATTACATACAGTTGATAGGTACATTTCATGTATTGAATTGGATTATGAATTGTTTTTATCAAGAGCAATTGTTACTATATCTGATTGAGAGTTGGAAAACAGGAATCAAAATCTGATGCTGGAGAATACAGGCTCCCCATTCAGTAGAGGTCAACAAAATCTCAGGCTTGAAGTTTTTAAGAGAAACATATATGGAATAAATAGAAGATGTAATTCTCAAAAAGATCAGGTTTGCTTTGCAAGCTGAGAGAAGCAACGAAGCTCAGCTAAAAAGCGAATTAAGAAGGACTTGTTAGAGAAATCCTTAAGCAAATGTTTCTGGTTTCATAGGACAGGAGGGAGAAAAGCAACACAGTACATTCGACATGCCTTGCTGTGAGACATACACACAATCAGGTGGTTTAGCTGGTTGGGAGGAGCTGTACTCTACCTGTTCAGAGTAGGGCTGCTCCCTCTGAAATAAGATGATTGACAGGTGAATAAGCAGTGGATGATCAAACTGTACCTCTTGCTCAAGGCATTACGATTAGATTAAAGCACATTACAAGACTACGCACATTCACATTAATGTTCAGTGAGTAAAACCGTTCTGCATTCAAAGTTAGCCATCAGCTGTTACAGCAGCAGTTTAGAGGCCGCTCTCCACCTGAATTACTGGGTAGAACGTAGCTATTTTATCGATGTATCTTTATTGATCCATCAGACCAATGTTTTAGAGAAGACTGGTGAGGGCTGAAGGACACTTACAGAATGTTTTGTAAGGCCTGGATTTCTTTATAAACATACCACAAAGTGAGGTATTTTTCTGCCATCATATATCTGTCCAATATTGGAGGTGGTAGTGATTCACCAGTAATTCAATAATTAGGCAACAATGTGTTACACATCTGTGGCTGAGAGTCTTTGCAGTTTAGTTTAGTGAAGGACACTTGTTACCTGTTCGGATGTGATGATGGCAGCATAAACTGGAAGTCCACAGCGCACGTTCCATCCTGCAGCTGCTGATGCTGGATGCTATTTAGCTCATAGGCGATGTAAGCTCTGCGCACATACACCTGAAGGTCAACACGGAACAAGTAATTATCACTAAATAAGAAATACAGATGTATAAGAAAGAAACTCTATAATGTGAATCCACTGAGCATACCTCCAAGGCAGCCATGCAGACAACTTGATTGGAGTGATAGAAGAAATTGGGCAAAACATCGAAAATGGAGGTTTCAGAGAGAATGAGTTTCTGTGCCAAAGAAAACAAATATTAATTTGATATTCCAGCTGCTAAAAATTCGTGATTACAGTGAAAAGTCTCCACACAAGACTAACCTTCAGGTTTTCTGGACAAAACTGGTGGCCGTACATATCAATGGCTGACAGGAAGATGGACTCCACCTGGTTGTGCCTCAGTTCGTATGACGGTAAATGGGAGGCAATCAGGACCTATGACACATTTACAAATATAATGTCAAGTCTACAGAGACGGAATACCTGATTTAAAAAAATGGCACACCATTTCTTGAAATAATAATATTTTTTAAAAAGACAGATGGTCTCAAAAAATTTCACTTGAATGCAACTTGAGGTGTCCTGCCAGATTACCTCATATATTTAATGAATATATTCAAAACAGTCCTGAGAGGCAAAAGTCTGATGTAAATTGTTTTCTCTCCTGTGTTTATGTGGAGCAGTCTACACAAGTCCTAGTCCAGGCTCTTGTCCTGTCCAAACTGGACTATTGCAATGCACTGCTGGCTGGACTCCCTGCTTGCACAACCAAACCTCTGCAGATGATCCAGAACGCGGCGGCAAGAGTGGTCTTCAAGGAACCAAAGAGAGCGCACGTAACCCCTCTCTTCATTAGGTTACACTGGCTCCCTGTTGTCGCCCGCATCAAGTACAAAGCGATGCTCTTGGCTTACAAGACCAGCACTAGTTCTGCACCAACATATCTTTGCTTGTTCATACAGACCTACGCTCCTGCCAGGTCCCTGCGCTCTGCAAACAAACAACGTCTGGTGCTACCACGCCAAAAAGGAATAAAATCACTCTGGCGCACCTTCTCAGGATCCGTTCCACATTGGTGGAATGTTATGCCTGCCTCTACAAGATCAGCAGATTCTGTAGCCACCTTTAAAAAGCACACCTAACTGACAATCACTAACTTTTCTTCCTTCCTACCTCTGCTCAAAAAACAAAACAAAACAAAACCATTTCCTATCCTTAGCTTTGTATACTGTGCTGGGCTTTAATCAGACTAATTTTTTGATGCACTTATGCTTTTTGTAACCTTGTGTTGTTATATTGCTTCCATTGTCTTCCTCAAATGTAAGTCGCTTTGGATAAAAGCATCTGCTAAATGACTAAATGTAAATGTAAATGTAAATGACTTAAGAACAGGTGAAAAGAAAGAAAGATGATCCTGGCTAAACCTAACTTCCTTAATTCTTTTTCTATCTGTGAAAAAGGCGGGAAAAGACCCTAGTAAGATTATCCTGGCCAAACCTTTTTTTCCCTCACTTGTTCTAAAGTCATAAACACAGCAGAGAAAACTATTTAGATCAGACTTGGAAAATGAATCACCAGAATGTTTCTTTTCTCACTCGCCTCTCAGGACTTGCCGAGAATTGTGTTTCACTTCGATGCAGGCACTAGATGTTACCTGTCTGGCTCGCAGTGCCACCTTTGAGTTCTCCATCTTGCTCAGCTGTGTGAGCTCGTTCAGAATGGTCATCAGCTCATCTGCTAGCGTGGAATCCCTTCCACACAGCTGGTCCTACACAGTGCACAATGTGTCGTTCACTAACGTGTTGGAGGATTGTTTCATTTATGCTTGCCAGTGTTGAGGTTGACGAACACCTTACTATGAGCATTGTGACCAGGATGTTCTTCTTGGAGACCTGGGCATGAGAGAAGATGTACTCCAGCACAGGGCTCATGTCCGGTTTGTGCTGCTCTCTCAGGTTGATCACACACTTGTCATAGTGAGCTGTTTGTGAGAGCAAGCGTAAAATTCTGTTAGCTACGAAAAAAAACAACCCACAATTAAGATGAAAGAAACTGTCTCATCTAGAGGTTTCATATAAAGTTGAGTGTATTAATGTCACCTTGCTGAAACTGCATCTCTACTTGCAGGTATTGCTTCAGCAGATCGAGAACCACAGACTTCGTATAACCACGTATTCCACTGCGGTACCTGGACCAGACATATTCCATACCAATATCTTTCTATAGGTTTTGTATTACTGCTGTACAATCTGCATCTGGCAAAAATGAAGAAACAAACCTCTGTACCAGCTGAACGATACTCTGAGTGTTCATGAAGAACACCTCTCGGTCAGCCTTCCTCTGTAGAGTTGCTGCATGGCTGTCTAGAACATTTGCAATCTGGAAGAAACAAAGGCAAACCTCACATTATCTTGACAACAGTGATTATTTGTGTTTGAAAAGAACTTGCTCTGTGATGCAGACACAACTGCAACCATCAGTATGTCACTGTGCATCTCTCACCCTTTGGCTGGGGAACTGGCAGAGGACAGAGGTGATGTTGCTCGCGTACTGGGCCATGACTTTACGGATATCTTTCTCCACGCCTGGAGGAATGCGACCCGCGACACTCGTCATGATCTCCTGGAGTTCCAACAGCGGCAGCGAGGGGTCCCTTAAAGTCTTCATCAGGGTAGCCACCCACTGTTTCAGCTACAGGCATGAACATGCACATATAATTAATAAAACTGATTCATCATCTAAGATTCTGTAGTGGAAGAAAGCCTGCTATGTACCTTGCTGCTGAAGTAGGGCTCTTCAAGGCAGTAGCCGTCCATGACTTTGCCCAAGTTTTCCAGCACGCTGTGAAACACCTGATGAAGCTTTTCCCCAACAATGGGCAGTGGTTGCTGGGGTGGCAGTATGGCCGTGTTGAGCTCCACCTACAACAGGAGGCAAAAACAGGAAAGAACAGATTCCATTATTATCTGCAATTAAAAGCAAAAACAGTTAAAACGTGGGACACAAATAATAGAATTATTTGTTCACGTACCAGAGCTTAAACACTTGCAATATAATATTTTAATGAGTAAATCTGGACACGGTCAGGTCAAAATGTGCCAAAATGATATTTTAACCAAAAGATGAACATTAGAATAATGTAAGTGGTATAAATTATAAGGCACAATTAAGACAGCAATTTCTGCACTGTAAGTTGTGATTTTCCAGTCGCTTACCCGATGTATACTGCTGGGGTCATCCAGGTCTATATGTGCCACCACACAGCCAGGCTGCAGAACTGCTCCAGCTCTCTTGACAAAGTGGATACAACCAGACTGCTGCACAGGCAAAGTCATCACCATCTTCATCACCTGAAACCGCAGCACAAACAGCCAGTCATTAAAAATACCAGAAGAGACAGGATGCCTCAAGAAATCAATTTGACCAAAAATCTGTCACATTAACCTCAATCTCTGCATATGTCTCTCCTGCACAAATGTGGCCTCCATCCTCAACCATATACTGCAGCAGTTTACCAGCAGAGGGCGACCTCAGCACCGTGGGGTCCTTCTCCTTCTCGAAGACACAAGTCTTGTTGCCAACAGTGATGCGGTAGCTTTGTGGATAAAGCCATTCAGAAAGAATGAGTAAAACTAAACAAAACATGCAAACAGATGAATCCAGATGTGCACATTCAAGAGCTCTTGCCTATCCACTTCTTCCTTCATGTAGGTGGTGTGGCTACTGCCGTCATAGGACAACAGGAGGCCGCCATCACTCAGCCTGTGGACATCTATCTCGATGTTGGAGTCATTCATCATGATGACATACGTTGTTGGGGATTGGCGAGCCACCTGCAGGCAGCAGCAGTGATACATCATAGATTAAAAAAAGATAAGCGGTTCAGTCAAACAAGGAACGTGTGAAGGGAATAAAGCAGGTACCTTGAGGCAGAACTTGACTCCTTCATATATTAGGTCCACACTGACAGAGTTGAGGAGACTGGCTGCAGGCAGTACTTGGCCTCTATAGATGCAGCAGATAAGTTAATTTTTGTTGTTACAAGTCAATTATATACACATACAGTAAGAGTAATGAGATATTAATATGGAGAGACTGTATCTACTGACCTCTCCAGTGAATGTAGGTAGTCAGACATGCTCTTTTGGAAGCTTGCATCAGCAACATGCAAACTCCCACAAACTATACCCAGCATGGTGTCTGGTCTCTCCGCCTGTAGGAAGCGTATGTGGCGTCATGTACAAAGAAACTACACACCAATTCAATGACCAAGTACCTGGCCATATACTGATTTATGGCAAAAGGTCTTCGGTCTCCTACCTGCACTTTCTCTGCAATGAGATGATCCAGCCAGCCAGTGTCGATGTCATTGTTTCTGAAGCTTTCCGTCTCTAGTAACTTAATGAGGTATTCAACGGTGGTCCTGAAGTCACCTCTGATGGACAGCTCCTTCATAGCCACCACCATGTTCCTGAAGCACATGGCAAATTTGACACCTTATAAAACACATTAACCCGATGCGATTTAGTTATGTTTCAACTTCATATTATACATTTTACATTATCAATTTGCTACAACGTAACTGCATTTGTTGCAAAAGTATATTGCATAATTGTCTTCTATGATTTTATTATATAATTGGCAGGTCATTGCATTATCCACATTGTTTTATTAGATCATGGGCAGTTACAACAATAGGGCAGATCCTGCATTACTGGCCTCAGAGTTGACACCTAAAAAGCTTTATTTGCTAGAGATCAGATATCACAGCATCATTAGAAGGCTTACGAAATGGCTTCTTCACGGTTCTCGCCCCAGGAGAAACAGTGTCCAAACTGGGAGTCTGCAAATTCATGCAGGCCACCAGTTGCCCCCACACTGAAATAACCCCAGACGTTTTTACTGCTGCGGAAGTTCAGCTCCTGCACTGTGCCAGAACTGGGCTTGAACCCCTGTCAGGGAGCACGAAGACAACAAGTCAGTGGCGCAAATAAGCGGTGTGTTTTTTGAGTGCTGATGAAATTGAGCTCTACCTCATCAGGGTTCTCACTGGTGATCCGAACAGCTATGACGTGCCCTCTTGGACTTGGCATGCAGTCTGGAGTGTCAAAGTTAATGATGGTGTCACCCCACGGAGTTTCTCCATAAAGCACACGGATGTCCTTAATTCTATGAAGGGGGATGCCCATCGCGATCTATCAGAGATGAAACACTGAGTTAAAATGCAAGGGTTGGATCTCTGGCTGTAGTCTAATTTGGAAGAGAAGGATTCATTACGTTCCTGTGGTATAATTAATATTCTTCTTCTTGTCCACTGACAGAGGTTTACCTGAAGCTGGGCAGCAGGCAGGTTTACATCTCCGATCATCTCTGTACAGGGATGTTCCACCTGCAGGCGAGGATTCAGCTCCAGGAAATGGAAACTTCCGTCTTCAGAGAAGAGATATTCTACAGTACCAGCACTCACGTAGCCCACCATCTTGGCCAGTCGCACAGCATACTGGGCCAGACAGAAGAGACAAAATCTAAAGTCTAAAACCAGAGAAGCTGAGTTGTTCAGGGTGGGAAAATAAATAAGTGCGTTTGCGTAAACTGACCCGTTCCATTTGTTCAAATATTGAGGGAGCAGCTATGGTGGCAGGAGCCTCCTCTATGATCTTTTGGTGCCTTCTCTGGATGGAGCAGTCTCGCCCGAACAGAGAGATGGCATTGCCATACTCATCAGCCAGTATCTGAACCTCAAGGTGTCTCGCATGCTGAGCCAGCTGCATGATGAAGATAGGAGAGCCGGGCACCTCTGTCTGAACCTGCGCTCAAAAAAAAGATATTTGATTTTGGCTGTAAGAATGACATGAAATTCGACTGTTTAAAGTGGTGTCTAAAACCCCAAAGAAATCAAGAATTTAAATGTAATAACACAAACCTGTCTAAAGAAACTTGGAAAATCCTCAGAACTTTCTACTTTCCGTATACCCTTTCCACCTCCACCCTCAGAGGCCTTGACAATAACCGGATAACCAATCCTCTCAGCCCCCTGCAGAGAAACACCACAAAAAATATAACTTAGCAAAAGGTATATGCTTGAAGGGGGTAAAAAGCAAATTAACAGATATTATTATGATGACTTTGCTAAATATGCTTACTGCCAGCCCAGCATCTACATCTCGAACGCAGCCCTTAGTGTAGACCTCTGGAGGAACGCTGACTACTTTGCCCAGTGTTTGGTCCTCCTCGGCCCAGTCCACTCTCAGACCTGGAGCACCGTGACACACAAGGATATAACATAAAAACTCTGTATTCATTCTGTACAGGTGTACAAATATGAACTTTAAAATGAACCACGTCACAGGGTCTATATTCTGGGTCTACAGTACAGTTTGTGTTACTATACACATTATGAGAACTGAGACAGAGCTGGAGGTAAAGCATCACCTGATCCGCTCCACGGTAGTGTGGGAATGTCAGCACTCTGAGCCACAATGGAAGAAGCCACCTTATCCCCGAGAGCCCACATGGCCTTACTGGACGGCCCTGAGAGAAATACAGTCAGTTGACAATGACACACAGGTACGAATTAACCAAATAAAAATAATCTGAATGTTCTGTTGTTTCAAACTGGATTTTACCTAAGAATGATATTCCTGCTTTGTTCAACAGCTCGGGCAGTTTGGGATTTTCTGAGGCATGACCCCAACCAGCCCACACAGCCTGTTAACAGTGATACACACCGACATTTAATCATTTATCACAGTTTTTTTATTAACAGGTAGACATGGTCAAAGAGGAAAAGCTTTAACTCAGAGGCCACAGGTTGTTTAGATAAATGGTGAGGAGTACCTGCACTGGGATTCTTTTAGCAATGTCCACTATCAGCTCTACGTTGGCGTAGTTGTTATTGTTGGGCCCACCAGGCACAGGCACATAATGATCTGCCATTTTAATGTATTCTATAAAGGGAAAGGAGAAACACATAACAGTTTATTCAGTACAGACTTTCAGAGAACTACTTTCTATGGCACTTTGGTCAAACAGCTGAATTACAGTTAAGCAAGTTTCTGGTGTTTTCCTCTCACCCTCACTCAGATAACTGCTGGGGTAATAAAAAATGATAAGTATCAAGTTTACAATGACCTGCATTCGCTTTCAAGTCTTCGGGGGTTACCATGACCACAAAACGGATGGTCCTTTCATTGCGAAACATTTCGTAGGACCAGCGACGGATAGAACGCATACATTTGACTGCGGCTATCCCGTTGTTAGCTATCAGCACCTGTAACAGAAACAGAAACCACTTGTGTAGCCTTAAGGAAAGACAGAAACGGGGAAATTCTGCAACGTCACTAAGCAATGAAAAATATAGATTCAAAAATATAGGAAGGACTTTCATTCTTACTTTTTCGATGACACGGTTGCCACCAAATCGAGTGACAAACTCAGCAGGAGAGGCCACCGTGAAGTCCCTCTGCAGATCCATCTTTCTGTGTTCACGTCCTTTTTTCACCAAGTGAAGACCAGACATGCTAGGCCTGCAGGGGAAAGCTCATGGTGAGTTGTCTTGGTGGTAAACAGCTCCATAACGGTGTGAGTCAGGGACTGAGAACAAACTACATGACTACAACAAGGGAACAACATTGGAAATCAAAAACCAAAGTCAAAGTTCAGTCTCTCTCCTCAACAGGCAAAGACAAACTGTGGATCAGCCCATTTATTTCTGACTTTGTCTTCAAAAATACACTCAACCACCGCTCTTCATAGAAAATAATTCACGGAAAGGTGCAATCTCAACAAACTATTAGCTACAGAAATTAGGTCTACCCTATCACTCTGTGTCCTTTTTTATCAGATGTTCACCACAGCAAAGACAATAAAAAGGTAAACGTGTCATCAGCACGATGCATTCATAGACCGACTGTAACTTCGCCTTGTACACCTGTTGCCTGATTGGGCTGTTTCCAACAGTTACAGTAGTAGTAATAATTGATAAAACATATATTCAAAAATATTTGTCTTGAAATGTCTGATTATTTGTGATTGACACTGTGAAGTCAATACTCATAATTAGCTTTAATTTGAGATTATTTTTAGTCATGTGGAATTAATTGGAAGTGACCTACAGCCTTCATGTTTACTGTGATTTCAACAGATATTACTGCTCTTAGGTTATTTCTACATAGTAGCAAGTGATAATAATTATTGATCTATTAGTTAACTGGAGAATACAAGTCTTTAAAAATCAATAATGCAGGGTCCATGAGCGATGAAATGTGCCACTTCGTTGCCTGGCTGTCAAAGTCAAGGAAATCATCTAATCTCATAAAAATAATAATAAAGCAGTTGGCAAAGTTTGGTTCTAGAATCACAAGCTCTGTTTTTATGTTACAAAAGTGGAGCATCTCATCGGATTTACTGTTAGATTAAAGAGATTAAAATGGGTAGTTAAGTTATTAAATGCAAAAGTAGTAAAACTGATGCGGTAATCTTACTGAAATCATTTATAATGTATAATAAAATAATAATAATAATAATCCCACTAGTATTACAACACAGAATACAATTAGGACAGCAAAGGCAAATCAACCTTTCCATGTATTGCAATATGAATAAATACTGCAATAACTTCATAATAATTCCATCTACCATGATTATCAGCTGGCTCATACCTTGTTCATTCCAAAGTCTTGTTGCAATTGCACCACAAGCCACTTCATCTGTGCCATGTGATATCGCAGAGAAACACCTGTGTTGTATAAGTGAGTTATATTGTGAAGTTGTGAGTGCAATTCCATCTGAGCTGATATGAACTTTAAACTTAACTCCTGAGCTGTGCTGTTCACTCAGGAAATACAGATTGCACTCGGTTAGTGAGCGAGTTTTTGATAACCTTTTCCAGCTCGGTGTTATGCACAGTCCACTTTCTGATCTTTACCCAGGACATGAGGCATAACAGGGCAGAGTTTTATTTAACTAGACACATACTGTACTGAACAATGAGTATCTCTATATAAGCATGCCTTAGGGACTAAGAGGAGTATAACTTGTGCTAAAACATGTTAGCTTATTATTATTGTACTGACGTCATTCTGGTCTGTTTTACACTTCCCTCCTCTAGCGGGTTCACACAGTCGCAGTGTTTTTTTTTTTATTTCCTCAGTCTTGCGTGTGCAAAGCTCTGTTCAGTTACATAACTACAATTTGGCCACACGAGTGATCCTTCCTGCTCACATACATGTCTGCAGATGTTGCTACAGTATCTATTCTACTTTCGTACAAAGTAATTATGCATGTGCTCGTTCTTCCTGCTGCTGTAACAAAAAACATGTGATATGTTTCCACAGAGTAAACACTGCAGCAAAAGTATCAAATTACAAAGAAAGGTCTCCAACTTTTAATGCCACTTACCTTTGGAGATATGGGAACAAGCCATTTCCCTCCATTGTACAGCCTACTTTACTGTCCTACGTGCCTTGGGTAGTGAAACTAGATTTTAAAAATCTAAGACCAAAACAAAGTGACCTCTACAAAATGCTTCCTCCCAAGTGCTTCCTCCCTCCTCCCCTCCCACATCTGCAGCACCTCTGTGACGGATCACAGACTGTTCCTTACAAAAATATACACAGAGGCAAGGCCAACACACAAGGACAAAAGGGCTCATTCTATTTCAAGCTAAAACTGTAGCCAAAGTTTTTGGACATGAAAAGAAACAATCATGCCCACACATACTGTACATACATATAGATTTATTTTCCATTAAACATTTTTCTAAAGTGCTGCTAAGCTATTCCTCTAAACTGCTCCTAAAATTGAGAGTTAGGAGAGGAAAATCTCTTACCTTTCTTCATAATGCTCCCACAAGTCCCTCTACACACATAGCTTTATGCATTTGGATAAGTCAATCCAACTACGCATGTCAAGTTGAACATGTAGCTGTGTGCACCAAACAACCCCTCTGACCCTCGATCATATCATATACCATCGCTGGGTATAAAAATAACTCACAGACAGTGAAAAATAAAAAGTTAAAAATAAAAATGTGTGGAGGATATAAAAGTGTTTTTGTTTGCTGCTGTTGTAGAGTCACACCACGGTTTTCAAAGTCACTGGCTCAGGCTCTTGTTCCAATAATAGAGCCAGGGTGTTTTGCATGGAACGATACCGCAGGTCAAGTCCATGCAGTCAGGTGATAACACGCAGCGTGTGGAGACAGGGCGAGCATAACAGCACGTCACCAACGTGGCTCAAAAGTTTGACCCCATCCTCTACCAGTCCTAAAAAACAACCCAGTTCAGAGTAGTCCCTCGGACTAATATTTGGCCTGAGTGAGATGCTTCCATGCTTATGTCACATGCCAGAAATACAACTTCCAAACTTCTAGACAAGGTGTTTTGCCTGCGTTTAGTCAGATGATGTATTAATGAAAACTTGCCTCACCCGAGACATTAATTGAATAGAAACAGGGACTTACTTGATGCCGGGGGAGCTGGACTGTGGCGCTGCAGAGGACGCCTGCTGAGGAGAAGGTCTGGGGCTGGACGTCGGTGGCTGAGATGCGCCGCTTGGAGGCCTGGTGACCAGATGTTCCTCGTCTGACGAGTTATCCTCCGATGCTCCGAGAATGAACTTGAGGCGTTCCCTCGCCTCGGGCCCTGAGCTGAGCATTGGCACTTTGGTTTTTGAAGTTTTCTCGGTGGTAGGTAGCATTGATGGCTTTTCTGATTTTTCCTCAGAGGACACCTGCAGAGCCTCAGTGTCCAGTGTTTTGACTTCAAGACCCACAGAGGCGCTGCTACCCCCATGGTGGGTTGAGGTAGTAGGAACTTTGGACAGGTAATATTCGCCCGGATGAGGGTGTGTAGCAGGCGCATCCTCCTTGCCTGCAGGCAGACCACAGCCAGACAGAGATTCCTCTCCTTTCACGGGCATCGCTACTGTCTTGGTATTATTCCTCCACAGTAGCAACAATATCCATAGGATTAATCCCAAAACTGCAAATGGGAGCATTCACAGACATCCTCCTGAGACTGCAACAAGAACAGAGTGGACATTACAAGAGAACGCAGTAACATCTACACATCACAAGTGAGCAAACTGAAAAAGATCATGATGGGATATCTCTTTCACGCCACATAATAATAGCTTTTGTGGCATTAAAATTGAGTATTCATTGATTGATTGATAAATGTAATAAATATTATATTATATAACAGTGACACCCTCATACTTTGTCCACCACAGAGGTGACAAGAGGTATTTTTGAACTGTAAAATGTCCCACTCAGAACATATTTTTGTCAAAATTCCTTAATAATCAAATTTAAGGGCTCAAAAATGTAAAAAAGTGTTTATGTCAAAACAAAAATTTACTATCTGCCAATATATGATTTACCTGATTTTTTCAATCCCTCAAATAATGATATCGGCCTAAATCATGCAGCATTAGTTGAACTAAAATGTAAAATGAAGAGACCTTTTGTCCCTGGTCAAAATTGCTCTCTGTGCACTATTCTAGTCCGAAGACATTTCTCTTGAGGTAATCCGGGGTCAGAGGCGCTCTCAGGACAGAGGCATGCTGGGTAATTTGAGATAAGATATGTGGGTTAGCCTCAACTTTATAAAAAAAAAAAGAGAGAGAAAACAGATAGAAAGGCTTACTTTCATACGTGCTCAACCCTCACAGAACAAAGCTATACTGATAATTGTATTTCCTAATCAAATAAAACCATATTATGAGCAATCATTAAAATGTGCAGTCATATGCGCAATCTTCTTGAATTTGAGCCCTGTAAATCAATAAATGAAGATATTTATGCAGTTTACTATGCCAGCACGGCCTGGCAGGCTACATTTCCCAGCCAGCTTCTGGTAAACAGCCTATCTGTGACAACTGACATGAGAGCCAAGTGTGGCTGCTTCATATGGGCTAAAGGTCAACACTGAGGGAATGAAAGGTGAGGAGGCCCAAACATCTACACACACAGCGTTAATGAGCATCTGAAGGCACCAAAATCAAGACATACAAATGAAGCATATAGTGATATGTAATCCATGTGAAACAAATATGGATTCCTCATGTCAGCCAAAGTCTGTATTTCAAATTCAAATGAAGTATTATATGCAGTCCATGTGAAAGAGGCATTCAAGACGAGCACAGGGAGCCATTTGTCCTCTGCAGCCACTTTATTTGCAAAACTTAGCCTTCATTTCACGTGTCATGTATTTAAAAAGCACTTTCAAAGTTTCCTTTCGACGCCATTAGTATCTCCAGCCCTGGGAATTCAAATGAAAAGTTAGTTCTTCCATAACGATAACAGCGTGATCAAATGTGTTGACTTTAGGACCATGCTGACCTCAACAGACTATGTGAAGTGTACACAAAATGTCACAGACTAACGTTAAACGTGGCTTATCGACTGCAAACTGACCCAAACACATACCAATGCACTTTTCTTTTCTCACAAAAAAAATCCAATTAAGTGACATAAAAAAAGACTTAAGGAAGTTAAAGCAAAGGACGCTCAGGCAAGTAAAGCGGCCTTCAATCACTGTCATTTTTCACCCAACAACTGCCTTTTAAGATCAAACTTGTGGTTAGAGCGAACTTGTAAAATCGGTATAAAGTTGTAAAAACATGTCATTTCCACTCACCACTACAGATAACGGACATCACTGCTCGGAAGTAGTGGTTGTTGTTGTTGTTGTTGTTGCTGCTGCTGCTGCAATACACAGAATAACGAGCTCCTTAGCTGATTTCCAAACCACTGGTTATTTTTCTTAACTTCACACAAAGTTATTCTGAATTAAACTACATCCTTCACTGTCCATTTATCCCCACCGAGACCTCAAACTCCCAGAGCGAAGCGCACCGCTGTGCCAGGTTTTCATAGTTTTCATGACAGCAGCAGCAGCAAACACCAAAGGGGCGGGGTTCATTTCAAGCTCCTCCCAGGAAGGAGGAACCCCTGGGAAGATCGTGTATCACGTACAAGATGTTTCAGTCTGTGGTTAAAAACCGGGTTAAAAAGCAGGAACAAGTCATTTTTACGGCCCCTGAGGCTTCAGCTGCGTTCACCAAGCTGAAAAAACCAGCAAAGGATGCTGGTCTGCTGGTCTGGTCCACCAGCAAGGTGTCATTTATGATGCTGCATTTATTATCAATAACATCAAACCACACATGAAGTTCCCTATTTTGCAGGAAAGGGATGTAAACTGCTGCCCCTCAACATCAGTGTTGCACAACCTGACAACAGTGTAAAGGAAACCCACTCACACAGACCGAAATCTCACTTTTAAAGTACATCAAATTATTTTTAAATTCCATTTTAATACAATACTCGTGTGTTAGTCAAGTGTAAGTTATTAGATTTTAGTTTTTGTCAGGGAAATTTAAATCGTATTGTTGTTACAATACAATGTTTACTGTAAAGCACAGGTACTGTACACAAGCATACACAGTGGACTCACGCGTACAATGTTACATAATACAATGTTTACTGTAAAGTACTACAAAAGGCTACAACAAAAGGCTATAATAAGCTTATAAAATACAACGCATTGCTAAATATTAAACCAGTGTTTTCTAACATAAATGAAGTAGATACATAACTAGCGCCACCTCAACCAGCTACAGCAGCTTACACATTCCCAATCTAATAATGTCAAATATAATCAGTCACAGGGGACATTTTACTGCAGAACGACCTAATTTTACTCTTGATACTTTGTATGTACTTTTACTTAATTTCGTTTTTGAATGCAGGACTATTACTTGTAGGAAGTATTTGTATACTGTTTGATTTGTACTTTTACTTAAATCAAGAAACAGATTCCTTCTTCCCCTACTGGTCCCACATGGCTTGAACGCAGCATTTACACGCCGTGGTGGTGAACGTCCTCGCAGACCCGGAAGCGGTGCAGAATATTTCGGTTTGAGCGATTCACCTTTTTCAATTAACGATCTTTGTTCTTCCTCCTCGCAGCGCTGCTCTCGCGGCAGCTGCAGAAACGCGCCAAAATAAGAAAACACAAGCCGTGACAGTGTGACAGAGAAAACCCGAGGGCAAACCTTTGGAACAAAAAAGTATTTTTCAAATGCGGCTGTATTGACGGACTTGTAAAACCCGAGCGGGAATTTGTTTTAATTCCGACAGTCGACGATAGAAGATGGTTCTGCAGAACAGTGGGAGGTTCAAATGGGACCGAGGACAAAGTGGAGGAGATCAGGAAAACCAGTGAGTTGTTTCACCCCACAGATAAACTGCATGCTTGTTTTCAGTTACTCCAGAGAGCGACAGTATACTGTGAATGGCACTTGTTAACAGCTTGGATGACAGAAGGAAAGCATGAACCTAATGTGGCTGTTATGCGTGTTTGAACCAGGGACGATGGATCGTCCATGTCGGCCCTCAAGCGGCTGGAGCGCAGCCAGTTCACCGACGAGATGGACGTCCGCTTCGGGTTCGACAGGATGAAGGAGCCGGGGGAGAAAACAGGCTGGCTGATCAACATGCACCCTGTAAGTCTGCACAGTGTCACGTTAGAGCTTTTGACTGTCTCGAGGAGAAAAGGTGATAATAAAAGTGACACTCTATGCCCCTGCTCTGCTTCCAGACAGAGATCCTGGATGAAGACAAGAGGATGATCAGTGCTGTGGACTATTATTTCATACAGGAGGATGGAAGCAGGTTTAAGGTGTGTTGGGGGGGGGGGACTGGTTTCCAGCTTTACACAGCGGGTCCTGGACTGGCTTTACTAATCATGATCTAATAACACGTGAAAAATATGCTCCATTGCTCTAACATATCTCCCTTGATATTTATTCTGTCTGTAGGTGGCCCTCCCTTTCAAGCCATATTTTTACATTGCCACTAAAAAAGTAAGTCGGTGTCTGTCCTTTGGTTCTCATGCCGTGTAAGCATGTTCAAAAACCTTAACGAAAACTTTATTTACAGAACTGCGAGAGGGAAGTTATCTCATACTTGTCGAAGAAGTTCCAAGGAAAGGTGGCAAAGCTTGAAATTATGCCAAAAGAGGACCTAGACCTGGTGAGAGTTTTGTTTTTTTTAGCGTCCTTTGACAGCATTAACGTGTTTTATATTGTATGAAAAGAAATAAAAGCCACATTTTAAAGAAAACGCAACACTTTATTTTACTATTTGAGCCACAGTATATGATGGCTTTGGCCATTGTGTGGTTGTAAAACTTCACGTCAGCAACACTAAACATGCTGCGCTATGCTGGCTTGCTCTCCCCAGCCGAACCATCTGGTTGGACTGAAGAGAAGCTACATCAAGCTGTCATTCAACACCGTGGACGACCTCGTCAAGGTCAAGCGTGAGATCTCCCCGGCGGTACGCAAGAACAGAGAGAGGGAGCAGTCCAATGACGCCTACACCTCAATGTTATCAAGGTACCACCCAAACCACCAATCCCATTACTTTCAACAAAGGTTAGCCCTGTTCTTTCCAGTTTTATCTGATCTGAGCTGTTGAGATCTCCCTTGGTTTTTACAGCGCCTTATCGGGTGGCAATGTGACCTCAGCAGATGAAGACGGGATGTCAAAGAGTATTTCAGACCAGTTAGACAACATAGTGGACATGAGAGAGTACGATGTGCCCTATCATGTGCGACTGTCCATCGACCTCAAGATCCACGTGGTAAAGATGGATTTCTGTCCCGGTGTTTCATAAACCCTCTAAGATGCACGAGCTTGCTGTTCTTATCTTTACCGTCCCTATCTCTCAGGCTCACTGGTATAATGTTCGGTACAGAGGCAGCGCGTACCCACCAGAGATTCTACGGAGGGATGATCTTGTGGAGCGACCAGTATGAGGATTTTATTGATTATGTTGCAACATGGTCATTTATTCAGGTTCATGTTTGACTTCAGTGAAACATCGTTCCCTGTTCTTTTTAGGACCCTGTTGTTTTGGCCTTCGACATAGAGACCACCAAACTGCCGCTGAAGTTCCCGGACGCAGAGACCGATCAGATTATGATGATCTCCTACATGATCGATGGACAGGTGAGTTGTATTATCCTGTATCATTCTGTTAATAATAATCGTGTCAGTTTCGCTAACTTTTTGTTTCCTTTTTAAAGGGCTTTCTAATCACAAACAGAGAGATCGTCTCTGAGGACATTGAAGATTTTGAGTTCACTCCCAAACCTGAATATGAAGGGCCTTTCACTGTTTTCAATGAGGATGATGAGGTACATAGCTGTGCAACAGCAGATTTACTACAGTGTGAATATGTCTATCTATAATGCCCCGTGGTTGCATCAGTATAATGACACCTGACTTTGGCTTCAGGCGGCCCTCATTCAGAGGTGGTTCGATCACGTTCAAGAAACCAAGCCAAACATCTTTGTGACCTACAATGGAGACTTCTTTGACTGGTGAGCTGCTGCTGTTTCTATAAAATGATTACATTAATTACTCCTATACTATGATGTTTACCTTTCACCTCTCTCGCTTTGTTTCCACTCTCTCAAGGCCTTTTATTGAGACTCGTGCTGCCCTCCATGGACTGAGCATGCACAGGGAGATTGGTTTCCAGAAGGATAACCAGGGGGAGTACAAGTCCAGTCAAGCCATCCACATGGACTGCTTAAGGTTTGCACACCTCCGACACTGTTAAAATGATACCAGTGTGGTTTAGGTAAACATACACCCAAGAGTTTAGGGTTATTTTAGATTAATTAATTTCTACATTGTTCTTCTAACGTGTTTCTCCTCTGTGTCAGGTGGGTAAAGAGAGACAGCTACCTGCCGGTGGGAAGTCATAATCTGAAGGCAGCAGCGAAGGCTAAATTGGGCTACGACCCGGTGGAGCTGGACCCAGAGGAAATGTGCCGCATGGCAACAGAGGAGCCACAGGTACAGAAATTGACTTTTTACAGCTCGGAAAATTAAGAATTCAATTGTTTTGAATGGACAGTTGCAGTTTTGTTTGACTTTTTCTTCATTGTACTTTCCTGTTAGACTTTAGCCACCTACTCTGTGTCCGATGCTGTGGCCACGTATTACCTGTACATGAAATATGTTCACCCCTTCATCTTCGCTCTGTGCACCATCATCCCCATGGAGCCTGATGAGGTTTGTCAGTTTTGTGCGTTTGTAGAAGAAGACTGAAATCCCCTTTTTTTTTAAAAAACAAACAAACAAACATGCTTTTTGATATTATTTTCTTTTTTCGCGTTGTCCGTCTGTTACCAGGTGCTGCGTAAAGGTTCTGGGACTCTGTGTGAAGCTCTGCTTATGGTGCAGGCCTTCCACGCAAACATTGTCTTCCCCAACAAGCAGGAGCAGGTCTTCAACAAACTGACGGATGACGGCCACGTCATGGACTCTGAGACCTACGTGGGCGGCCACGTGGAGGCACTGGAGTCCGGAGTGTTCCGCAGTGACATCCCCTGCCGTTTCAAAATGGTACATTTCAACTTACAGCTGGTTCTTTGCTTCACTGCTTTTTGTATGTTTCAAGTTTTAGACAGTTTGGTCTGGTGTGTTGATAGAACCCAGCTGCGTTTGACTTCCTGATGCAAAGAGTTGAGAGAACGATGCGTCATGCCATCGAGGAAGAGGAGAAAATCCCTTTGGAGCATGTCACCAACTTTAATGAGGTATGTTTTGATTTTTTTCCTTGGTGCGTTTCTTTTTTTTTTTATCGTGTCTGCAATTTCTGTTATTATTTTGAAAAGTCGTCCCAACTCTTCTCAGCCTGAAGTTATAAAATGTCTCTGGTATTTTCTCAGGTTTGCGATGAGATCAAAAAGAAGCTGACTTCCCTGAAGGAGGTTCCAAACAGGATCGAGTGTCCCCTCATCTACCATCTGGACGTTGGGGCGATGTACCCCAATATCATCCTCACCAACCGCCTGCAGGTGAAATAGAAATCAGAAGAAAAATACATGGGATTAAATATATAGAAGTGCATGAAACCCAATACTTAATCTTCTACTCTGACAGCCATCCGCTATGGTTGATGAGGCCACGTGTGCTGCCTGTGACTTTAACAAGCCTGGTGCCACCTGCCAGAGGAGGATGACCTGGCAGTGGAGAGGGGAGATCAGTAAGTTAAAGTTGTATAGCTGCGTTTTGATGGATATGAAAAAGAATTGAGGTGCTAATAGAGATGACGACTCAAAGCTTGTAGCTGCTGCCAACATCGGTTCTGCAGTGTTCATGTGGGGTTGAATACAATAATATAAAAATTCTAAAACCAAAAAAACTCTTCACACTTTTTTCCCCCCGTCTGCAGTGCCCGCCAGCCGCAGTGAGTTCCACCGCATCCAGCAGCAGCTTGAGTCTGAGAAGTTCCCGCCGTTTTTCCCCAACGGTCCACCTCGGGCCTTCCACACTCTCAACAGGGAGGAGCAGGCCAAACACGAGAAGAAACGTCTGGCAGGTACTTTCTTTATTTTTGGCTCCTTTAGATTTTGCCTTTGCCAAAAAGGAAAAAAATCAGTCTTGCGCACCTTCTCTGGATCCGTTCCACATTGGTGGAACGATCTGCCTGCTTCTCCAAGATCAGCAGATTCTGTAGCCACCTTTTAAAAAGCACCTGAAAACGCATTTCTTCCATCAACATGTAACTGACAATGACAAACTCCTTCTTCCTTTCTATGTCTTTTCAAAATAAAAAAAAATCCTTCCTATCCTTAGCTTTGTATACTGTGCTGGGCTTTAATCAGACTAGTTTTTGATGCACTTAAGCTTTAATTTACCCTGTGTTGTTATATTGCTTCCATTGTCTTCCTCATATGTAAGTCGCTTTGGATAAAAGCGTCTGCTAAATGACTAAATGTAAATGACTGGTTACCAAAGCGTAGTTTGACCCGTCTTTTTTTTGTCTCAGACTACTGTAAGAGGGCCTATAAGAAGACACACGTCACCAGGCTGGAGAAGCGAGTCACCACCATCTGTCAGAGAGAAAACTCCTTCTATGTCGACACCGTGAGAGCTTTTAGAGATCGGCGTTACGAATTCAAAGGACTCCACAAGGTATGTTTTGGTATTGATAGCAATTAATATAACAAACATCCCTATGTTGTACACTATTTTAAATTCAGTACATATTTCTATATATTTTCTAAAACATGATTCTTAAAGTTTCTAGCTGTTCAGCCATTAAACACAGCATTTAAAATTCTTCTTGCCCATTAAAGTGACTTGCCGTAAAGTGCTTGTTTTTCGTGCTGCCTTTTACTTAAGGTGTGGAAGAAGAAACTGTCAGCAGCTCAGGACAGCGGAGACGCTGCTGACATCAAGCGCTGCAAAAACATGGAGATCCTGTACGATTCTCTTCAGCTGGCTCACAAGTGTATTCTCAACTCTTTCTACGGCTACGTCATGAGGAAAGGGTAGGAGTCAACTACAGTTTTCATCATTTAAGTCCTCAAATGAACCTCTTACTTGCGTTGTCGGATGAGCTCTTAAGTCTTTGCTGCTGCTGTAATCAGTCAGTAGCACTCTGCTGCGGACCTGATGGTGTCTGTGCTGTCTCTGTGTTTCCATCAGGGCGCGCTGGTACTCCATGGAGATGGCTGGCATTGTGTGCTACACCGGAGCCAACATCATCACTCAGGCCAGAGAGCTCATCGAACAAATAGGGTGAGTGTCCTGTTCATAATGTGTTCCCTAATTACAGAAATTACATTTTTGCTCAGTGCAAAGCCAGCGCCGATTCAGAAAAGATGGAGCTGGCATGCATCAGCAAATTCTTGCCAGCAGTTGGGCTTGTATCCAGCTCCTCCTGCATAGTTGTATTTATCTTACTTTCTTTTGCTCCTACCTCATGAATTTTAGTAGCAGGTATTGTTTATATTGCAGGTCAGAGTAGTAGTTACGTAACTGAAGTACATTTTAAGTTTCCCTGGAGAAGAAAGGCTTTAAAAAGTACTGCATTGAACTTTCATTTAACACACATGGCATCTTTTACTTCTTTACTTCTCTGCAACTCAGGAGGCCCCTTGAGTTGGACACTGACGGTATTTGGTGTGTCCTCCCCAACACCTTTCCTGAGAACTTTGTGGTGAAAACCAGTAATGAGAAGAAGCCCAAGGTGACCATCTCTTACCCAGGGGCCATGCTGAACATCCTGGTGAAGGAGGGATTCACCAACGATCAGTACCATGAGCTGGTCGACCCTGCGTCCCTCACTTACAACACCAGGTCAGAGAACAGCATCTTCTTTGAGGTGGACGGACCGTACCTGGCCATGATCCTGCCGGCCTCGAAAGAGGAAGGGAAGAAGCTGAAGAAAAGGTACAGCGCTAGAATTGTTTTGTTTTTTGTTTTTTCTGTGATTAAATGTACTATTGACTGGTTGACCCTGGTCAATTAGATGGATTTGTTACCAACGTTAGTGCTGACTGGCACAGTTCATATCAAAGTATACAGTGATTATGATGATGATTTAATGTTTCTCTGTTCGTTTTAGGTATGCCGTGTTTAATGAAGATGGCTCTCTGGCTGAGCTGAAGGGTTTTGAAGTGAAGAGGAGAGGAGAGCTCCAGCTCATTAAGATTTTTCAGTCGTCAGTGTTTGAGGCTTTTCTCAAAGGTACCACTCTGGAGGAGGTGTACGCCTCTGTGGCCAAGGTGGCTGACTACTGGCTGGACGTTCTGTACAGCAAGGTAAAACAAATCTGTGATCAAATGGTTTAAAACGGTATGTAGTACGATAAGATATTTACATCGTACTTTCAGATGTTTTTTCAGTAATTTATCTTAAAACACAATCGTTTTTGGAGAAAGCGCATTCAAAACTTTTATTCCATTCCTTATCGTCTTCACAAAAAGCGGGTTGATTTATTTCACTCGTTTTCCAGGCTGCCAACATGCCAGATGCGGAGCTGTTTGAACTGATTTCAGAGAATCGTTCCATGTCCAGAAAGCTGGAGGACTATGGAGAGCAGAAGTCCACTTCTATCAGCACAGCTAAGAGACTGGCTGAGTTCCTGGGAGACCAAATGGTAAAAGATGCTGGTCTAAGCTGTCGCTACGTCATCTCCCGAAAACCAGAGGGATCGCCTGTCACAGAAAGGTGGGACACCAGCTCTGATAATATACTTTTAGAACTCTGGGACAGTGGATTGGCCAGGTGCTTGTCCAATGGTCAAACAGCACACCGGAATTGGGGGGCTGCGTTAGGCAATTTTAGTGACTTTCCCGAACAGACATTTTGACATTCACACTCCACGTCCGAAAGTGTGGGTCATTGTCCCCCATTGCCCCCACCCCCGTCTCTGTGACAGCCAGCTTTTCACCCTGCCTTCAAGTGTGAGCTGTAACAGTCATACAAAGAAGTCCTTTTTAGCGTAACGACACTTTTAAACAGTCAGTGGGAGTGTCATATAGGGGAAACTAAGTTTCCAAATCAGCGCCAATATCTACTCTTTAAGTTGTCCAATAAGGGCACAAAATGCCAAAAGAAAATAACAAAAACCACTCGGTTTGGCAAGCACTGCCATGATGATAGATGTGATAGATAATCTGGTGTTTGCAGGACCAAATAAAATGATGTCAGAGTTTCTCTCCTAATGTTAAATGTTTGTGGAACAAGCACTTAGTGTAATGTTACCAGAAGTAAAAGCCTTGACTTTGACACTGACTGATTTGTGTTTATCTCCATCAGAGCCATTCCTCTGGCCATCTTCCAGGCAGAGCCCAGTGTGAAGAAACATTTCCTTCGTAAGTGGTTGAAGATGCCCAGCCTGCATGACTTGGACATCCGCACAGTGAGTTTTTAAACAGACCTTTTATGCATTTAGAAACAATCCTTTTGTTTTCTGTGTGAATTTGCTTGTGTGTTCCCTCTGACATTAACATTTCTGTTGTGGGCCTTTCCAGATCCTTGATTGGAGTTATTACATCGAGAGGTTGGGTAGTGCCATCCAGAAAATCATCACCATCCCTGCAGCTCTTCAGCAGGTAAAAATTAAACATGTTTCATTGGTCTCTCGGTGTATCCCAGGTTGATGTACAAATAAAATTTCAATTGTTTCTGTTCATCATCAGGTGAAGAATCCGGTACCCAGAGTCAGGCATCCTGACTGGCTTCACAAGAAACTCCTGGAGAAAAATGATATCTACAAGCAAAAGAAAATCAGTGAGCTGTTCACCAGCGAGGGGAAGAGACAGGTTTGTTCACCTCACAGCAAAATGTCCTACACCGAAAGATTCCTCTGCCCTGTTCAGTGGACTCATCGCGCGGTTGAGAGAGTCACTGCTTTAGTCGGAAACACTTGGGATGTCCGGATGTTTACCAACCTGAGTTTCCTCTGATTAAAGGACAGTGTCCAATCATGCATTTGTTTATTTCTAAATGGCCTCTTCTCTCTCAGGTGGCCCATCAGCCTCTTGAAGCAGGCCAAGCCGCGGACATAGAGGACTTTGGGATGCCAGCCAAACCTCTGCAGCCAGCCATCCTCATCAGCACCAAGCGGAAGCGGCCTTCTCAGGGAGAGGACAGCCAGGTGGAGTCTCAGGATGTCGAGCTCACTCAGTCTTGGAGAGAGATCCTCGGGCCACCCCCACCTATGGGAAAGACACGGGTAAGCTAGCAGATAGTATTGCCTGTTGTGTCAGCGTACTGATTCCTCGATTTTTTTTATTTTTTTAGGCAATTTCAAAATGTTCCAGCATTCCTCGAGAACTATTACAAAACCTTCAAAAACCATTTATATTGGCTCTAGTTTTAACAACTGCGTCTGTATACAGGAGGAGCGTCTAGTGTGGCTGCGTTACCATAAGAAGAAGTGGCAGCTGCAGCTGAGGCAGAGGAAGGAGAGAAAGAAGAGGAGGAGGCTGCTGGATGGTGAAGCTCAACCTGTAGGGGGAGGGGTGATCAGAGATGGCCCCGTCACCGGCCTGGGGAGCTTCCTCCGCAGAACAGCACGCAGCATCCTGGACATGCCATGGCAAATTGTGCAGGTGGGGCAAAGTCACCACATTATCATCCTCAAGTCAGTTAACAAAATCCAAAGAAAATCATCTAATCTTGTCTCGTGTGATGTCCTGTTCCCTCCCAGATTGCAGAGACTAGTCACCCTGGTCTGTACAAGTTGTGGGCTGTTATTGGAAATGACCTCCACTGCATGAAGCTCAACATCCCACGTGTCTTTTATGTCAATCAGAAAGTCCCAAAACAAGAGGAGGGAGCCACATACAAAAAGGCAATAAGAAGATGGAGTAAAAAATAAATGCATCGCAGTTACTATAAATTGGTTAGAAAGCATGTGTTGTCATATTGAGTTAACCAAATCGATTTCAACAAATTGTTTTGGCCTCAGGTGAACCGTATGCTGCCTCGCTCCAACGTGGTGTACTACCTGTATGAGTACTGTGTACCAGAGGACATGTACCAGGAGCACATCAATGAGATCAACGCTGACCTTTCTGCCCCAGACATTGAAGGGGTCTATGAAACACAGGTATCGTATATACACCTCCAGTGTCAGTCATGATGCCCTTTCTATCAGAATGCAGCATTAATGTGATCTCTTTCAGGTCCCATTGCTGTTTCGTGCGCTGGTGCAGCTCGGCTGTGTGTGTATGGTCAATAAACGTGTTGTGAGGGATCTGGCTGGCAGGGAGGCTGACACTTTTGACCTGGAGCATCTGGAGATGAGGTCTCAGGCGCAGTTCAGCTACCTGGAACCTGGTAAGACCTGCCTCACACTGGTCGTCTTGAATTGATGTCACAATGATTAGGGATTATTGTTTTGTTTGTCTTATTTACCATTTGCTTTCCCTCTAACCTAATATATATTATATGTTTAGCTGAATGTTAATGTGCATATACATAGAAGTTTTACATTACTGCGTTATGTTTTCTCTCTTCTCAGGGAGTGTTCGCCACATGTACCTGTATCATCACAGCCAGGGTCACAAGGCTTTGTTTGGCCTGTTCATCCCCTCTCAGCGCAAAGCCAGCATCTTTGTCCTGGACACAGTAAGGACAATACAACTCTTTATTTCTTCCACTGCCATTGGGTTAGTGTTTTGACTCGCATCTTGTCAAGTAAGGCGCATGCCAGCTATATTGAAAGCCTGGTAATAGCGTTGTAGAGTATAATGTAACTTATTTGTGAGGCTTTTTTGAATTCCCAGCCATTTCTTTTGTTGTTGTTTTTCACTTGCCCGTGCATCCTTGCTCTTGCATCCCTTCCCAGCTGGCAGAGAAAAACCCTCAAGGTCTGTCTTTATTTTAACTCCTAAGGTCAGAAGCAACCAGATGCCCAACCTTAGTAACCTCTACACAGCTGAACGCACTGCTCTCCTGGAGAAGACGACTGAGGAGCTCCTTCCTCCAGAGAAACACAACTTTGAGGTCCGAGCTGAAAACGACGTGAAGGCTATTTACCGTGCACTGCAACGTATACTGCTCAACTACAAGGTAAAATACTCTGGATCTGTTTAAGTATTTCATTATCTTCGAATGATTACATAGACCGACATGTCCATGTGACTAAATGGATGATGATTGGTGAATCAAGTGTCTGCTTTGTCTGTTGCTGTTTACAGGAGGAGCGTCGTGGGCCCACCCTCATCGCTGTGCAGTCAAACTGGGAGTTGCGGCGGTTGGCAGCGGGGATGCCAGTGCTTGAGGAGTTTCCAGTCGTTCCGGTACATGTGGTTGATGAGATCAGCTATAATGTGCTGGACTGGCAACGCCATGGTGCCCGGCGCTTGATCCGCCACTACCTCAACCTGGACAGCTGCCTGTCACAGGCTTTTGACATGGCCAGGTATGAACTACACGCTGCTAGCGCTGTGGGTTTCATATTCCCAGTACAGAGACCAGGCTGGACCAGAGAGGATAGATCATTTTATTTATTATTTTAATCACTTGTTTGAGTCAAAGGCCTCTACCAAAAAACCCCTGACATTCTCTCTTTATTGCTGTCGTCTCTTAAAAAGTGTATTTTCAATTTGTAATTTTTGTTGACAGCATTCAGATTTACTGATTTAAACTCTAAAATGTCTCTCGCTTTCAGGTATTACCACTTACCTGTGGGGAACCTGCCTCAGGATGTGTCCATCTTTGGCTCAGACTTGTTCCTGGCCAGACATCTACGGAAACACAACCACCTGCTGTGGCTTTCACCCACAGCCAGGCCCGACCTCGGAGGAAAAGAGGCTGATGACAGTCGCCTGGTCATGGAAAGTGATGACCGGGGCTCTGTGGAGATCAATGCTCAAGGATGCTATTCCACAGGTACTCAAACACAGGGAACGCACCTAATCTGCGTCCAATAAAAAGCAAAAGATCATAAAAAAACTGTACATTTTTTAAGTGTGTTCCTCTGTATTCACGGATGATCTTGTTTCTGTTTTTTTCAGTGTGTGTGGAGTTGGACCTGCAGAGCCTGGCGGTGAACACCATCCTCCAATCACAGCATGTCAATGACATGGAGGGCGGAGCTAGTCTGGGTGTCAGTTTTGATGTGATCCAGCAGGCCTCGTTGGAGGACATGATGTCAGGAAACCAGGGAGCCAGCGCTCTCGCTAGCTATGATGAGACTGCTCTCTGCTCCAACACCTTCAGGTGTGTAAACATCTGTAGTGCATGACCATTTAAGCCTAACAATACAGGTGTGTCAGGTGAGCCAAAAACAAAACTTTGGAAATCGGGGTTTCTATTAGGTCACGCTTCTAGTTGTTCCTCATTGTTTAAGGATGAATGTCATGTTTTATTTTTTTGCGTTTTGTTCACCTCAGTGTTTGCTCTGTGTTGCATGAGCAGGATCTTGAAGAGCATGGTGGTTGGATGGGTCAGAGAGATCACGCAGTACCACAATGTGTATGCGGACAACCAGGTGATGCACTTCTACCGCTGGCTGCGCTCCCCCAGCTCTCTGCTCTATGACCCTGCACTGCACCGCACCCTGCACAACATGATGAAGAAGGTGTTTCTACAGTGAGTATCACATCTTCTATACTGCAGGGGAAAAAACATCTATCGTTCATTTAGTCCTAAAAGCTTTGTTTTTGAATAATGGTCAAATTTCCCACTTGTTTATGAGACAAACAGTTGTGTCATCAGTGTCTCTGCCCATATATGGACGGGTAACAGCCTCTCCAAGGACTTTTTTCACCAGTAGAGGCAGTGCTGCTATTTTGACATGAATCTCTCTGTTCCCATCATTTGGTAAAGTGCTCAAGCTTTTTTCGGAAAATGAAACTTGTGATCCCTGTTGGGAAATTTGACAAGAGCTGTAATTCTCATCATGATGCTTTCATCTTTTTGCTTGCATCCCCAGCTTTTGATATGCCTACCAGCTACAGTGTCATCTTCTTTTATTAATCACTCTCTCATTCTGCTGTCAGGTTGGTTTCAGAGTTCAAACGTCTCGGCTCCAGTGTTGTGTATGGAAACTTCAACAGGATCATCTTGTGTACTAAAAAACGGAGGATAGATGACGCTATTGGCTACGTAGAGTACATCACCAACAGGTCAGATATTTACCCTCTGCAGGTCACACCTCTAGAGAGAGTGTGTATACATCTTTGCATTGTAAAGCAATGTTATCACTCGATTTATGCAATTTGATATTAAATAATATTAATAAAAAATGGACAAACATGAATTCATATCTATATCCACACGTAAAAAATAGAAATGGAAAACCTGCTGAGCCAATAAAAGAGTATTTGTGTCTTTGTCTTCAACGGTCGGCAGTAAGAGCCAGAACACTAAAATCAGAAAGGAAAAAACAGAATTACCCATAAGAGCCGTTAGATGTTTGCCAGAGGTGGTGAGGACGGTCACCATCATGGGAAGTGAATTCTGAAAAGCACACTTAAAAGGAGAAGTGCCAATTAGACTAATGGAAGCAACATGTTAATGGTGAAGTTCAATATGGTATTGAATGGTCAGTATTGAAACAGCGAAATGAAACATCTAATGGGACGCTTGTTAGTGTAATATTGTTTTATGGCTACCACAAAATGTTTGTCTGCCCCTCAAGGCAGCATTAGAGCAGCATTTCTGAATTTATCTGAACAAATTTAAACAAACAATGATTCTTTTGACTGCTTGGTCAGTATTACGCTTCCTGTGTTTAAATATCTTTTGAAAGCACTCCAAACATATCACATTATTAGTATCAAGGTATTAGCAAAAACTGTTGTTTTTTTTATATTGATTATTTTTTAGCCTCTTTTACCCAACAACTATAAAATCACCTTCATGACCTTCATGTTTTTCTTTTAGCATCCACTCCAGAGAAATCTTTCACTCTTTGTCCATCTCCTTCTCCCGATGCTGGGAGTTCCTGCTGTGGATGGATCCGGCCAACTGCGGCGGCGTGAAGGGCAAACTGCCCTCCAGCATCTTGTACGGAGAGGTAATTCAAACTGCATCTTCTGCTTTACAATATATTTGCATTGATTAAAGTAGCAGAACAAAACACAAACACATATCTTATGCCTCCTCCATGCTCCTTTTTTAGGAAGGAGCCAAACAGAAGAAAAACAGGCGAGGGGAGGGAGATGAGGAGGGCAGCGAGGATGAAGACGGGGATGAAGTCGAGGAAGAGGATGGTGAGGGAGAGACGGATGAGGTGGAGGAGCTGATTGAGAGCAACTGGAACATCATGCAGTATCTGCCCCAAACTGCCTCCTGTCAGAAATACTTCCTCATGACTGTCTCCGGTAAAAAATAAAAATGATTATACACAATAGATTTTTTTTTTTTCTTGCTTTTTCTCTCTAATACCTCTTTTACACACACACACACACTTTTTCACCAGCATACATTGCAGCGGTCTACCACAGCATGAAAGAGGAACTGAGGCGTAACACTCCTGGGGCAACGCCAGTCAAGAGACGTGGAGGCAGCCAGGCTTCCCAGCAGGCAGTTGGGGACTTGAGTGCTCTTCCTGGTAAGATGCTGTTTGGGAATCTGCTTCAGTTACTAAAGACCTCCCTTTTATTTCTTAGAAACTTCACATTACATTCATTAGAGTCGCCACAGGATAGTGTCTGATGCACCGAAATTGTATTTAGATAGATTTCCTCCCAGATGTGGTGTTTTTTAAAAAACTCTCTCCCACAGGTATGATCTCCTTCTCCCAGGAATATGTGTCCAGTGAGCTGACACAGAACCTTTTCACCATCACTCAAAAAATCCAGAAGAAGGTGACCGGTACTAGGAGTGTGACCCAGCCCTCAGAGATGTTCCCCGTCCTGCCTGGATCCCACCTGCCACTCCACAACCCAGCACTGGAGTTCATCAAATATGTCTGCCAGGTATATTCTGGAAGTATACCAATTTATAAAGCTCTTTCCACATGTTGAATGTGTTGCAACCGATGGAGCAGCAATTCCATCTTCTCCGTTCCATCATGTGTCTGTTCAGGTCCTTTTACTGGATGCCAACATAGTGAACCAGGTGAACAAGCTGAAAAGAGACCTCCTGCGTCTCGTGGACGTCGGAGAGTTTTCAGAGGATGCCCAGTTCCATGACCCCTGTAACTCTTACGTCCTGCCAGAGGTCATCTGCCACCACTGCAATTTCTGTCGTGACCTCGACCTCTGCAAGGACCCGTCTGTGGCACAAGTAAGAGGGGCAGCATTGCTAGGCACCATAATAACACTGTTATTACTCCTATTTTTGAATCTGCTTATAAGTTGTGTCAAAATCCAGTTAGATAAACTGTGCTTTCCTCTTCTCAGGATGGATTGGTTTTGCCTCAGTGGTTCTGCTCCAACTGCCAGGCGCAGTATGACACTGAGTCTATTGAGATGGCTCTGGTGGAAGCTCTGCAGAAAAAACTGATGAGCTACACACTGCAGGACCTGGTGAGTAAAAAAATGCAGATTTTTATACAGAATAGACAAAAGATCCTAACAAAATGACATTTTTGGGGGTGTTTTAGTGTCCTAGTGGTTTATACATATAGTGTAAACTATAATGTCTTTGTTGTATGTCATCCCCCTCTCTCCGCATGTTTCCGGTCTGTATCTCTACTGTCACTTTCAAAATAAGGCAAAATGCTGAAAAAAAAACAACAAAACAAAACCCAAAACAACAAAAAATCATCTTTAAAAAAACAACATTTTTAGACATGACATAATATTGAAGGAGGGATTGTCTTCTGTTGCAAAGGCAATACCTCATGCTGTAGGTAGTATCAACAAATGAAAATTAAAATGTTGATATTGAAGAGCTTTATTAATGGTCTGCATCTGTTTTACAACACCTAATAATGGACATGTACTTTGTGAAACAAAGAAATACTAAACAAACACACACAAAAGAATGGAAGACAAACTGACAAACTCATGACAAACTGTACCTGAAGGTTGGTACTGTTAGGGATCAACTCCAGCAGCTGCCTTTGTCCTAACATACCAATATTGTTTCACTTTAATTACCTGCTGCTAAAGTCTGTGCAGCAATTTCAGACATTTTTCTTCCTGAAGCTGCCTCGCTGCTAATATCTCTTTGTGTGATTTTAGGTGTGTACAAAATGTAAAGGAGTGAAGGACGCGAACATGCCCCTGTACTGCAGATGTGCCGGAGACTTTGACCTTACTTTCCCAGCCAAGGTTTCTACTCTCAAATACATTACATCATTCACTTTAGTGATGAAAGCACACAATCGTTCCTATTTGACACTACTCACAGCTGCTGTTGCTCTTTGTTCTTTTCTTCCATTTTGAAGAGCTTCTCTGAGCAGATCACAGTCTTTCGGAACATAGCGTCCCACTACAACATGAGCTTCCTGGAGGAGACCATTGACTGGTTGCTTGTTATGAGCCCACACATCAGCCAGAGCGCTCACTAAATGTGACATCTGCCACAGAGGTCCAACATTCCCTCAGCTGCATCTGCGGCAACTACTTTTCAAACTGGGAAACACTCGATCTTGAAACTTTCCCAGTTTGTGCACTTGTTCATCATCCTTGATGTTTGCTGTTTGACGGTGTCATCAGGACTCTGGTGAGGCAGGTTGGAAGAGAAGTATGTGGACTGTAGATATGCTTGAAGTCTCGATTATGCCATAATAACATGATGTATGTGTGTGAATTACAGATTTTAACTGTTAATAAATGTTTTTCCAAGTGTTTTAAGTGTGGGCCTAAATGTTTTTACTTATCATTTGGTGGTTAGCGATTACTGTGAGCAGGTCTGGATCACAATGATCTTAACCCATGCACCTCCATCACTTTAACCTCATTGCCCTACAGATGACTCACTTTGCCTGCTGATGGGTGTCTCCCAGACAAGTTTCACATTTCAGACTCTGATCTGAGGCACAATTAGATTGGCTCCTTAGAGCTTCTCACTGACACAGAGTGTACATGTACAAATGAAGGAATGAGAGCACTTCTACAGCCTGTGACTAAACGCTTTATTTTCAATCATTAGTCTCTCAGTACACCTTAGATCAGCCAACACTTTTTGAGGTAAGTAATGAAATAAATTAACAAGCACTACCCTTTTAATATATAACATTTTATTAATTTTTAGTTCTTTACATGTCAAACACACACTTTGCAAACTGACATGTGACCGTCCATTGTGCTCCTCCAGACATCGACCCATTAGACTTGATTCTTAAGTCTTTCTTCACCACTGACGTTTGTATTACTTTCAGGCGTCCAGATGGATTCACACTTCCCCACAATCTTGTTATAGAAACCATTTTATGGGAAATGTCTGTGTTATTTGATTACTTGATAACTCTCCTTGTGCATCTCCTGGCTGTTTCCTCCTGTATCCTCTCGTTATGCTGAATGCAGGTAAAAAGATGAAATGAATCAAACATTGGTGTGCAGTTTTATTTTTGTAATAATGCAGATTTATAAGAGTAAAGGTCAATGTTTCATAATACAGTATACTGCTAGTATGATTATGGTAATGCTTGTCTGAAACTTGATAGAGGACATTAATTGCATTTTCTGCAATACATTGATAGAACTGGGGATAGTGTCTCATTACAGTGTACTAATATTTCTATATTATGAAAGGATTTAGTCTCTTTTCATACTGAGGAAACAAACACAAGTGTCTTCTGAAGTCCTGTCAATTGAAAGAGAAACAATGAATTGCTTTGTTATAAAGTTGGGGTCCGTCAAGGTTTGAGATGATATATGAACTGAATCCACTGCACAGGCAGAGACTTTGAGAGTACCAGCTGTCTGTTAGAAGATGCCCTCTAGCGATGTGGTCCTCTCCGTTTATTCCCACTAACAACAGCATAGTGACCACTGTTAGGCCATAACTGAGCTGTTGTAGATACCCGAGAAACAAGTCAGATTGCTGTCGTTGCCACAGTCAGCGGATGGAAGAGAGTCCACACTCTTGGCCAATGAGGACTGGGGCAACTGTGACGACATTACAGCGGCACACCGTCTGACAGGTCTGAATGGTTTGAGCCGTAGCTGTTGATGAAGCTGAGCTCTGTGGAAATGGCCTCCTTGGGCTCCTTGATAATCTGTGGATGACAGATATGCTTCACTTAGTGAGCCAGCATGCACAATACCAGGACTCTGGAACCAAATCAGCTACATGGAATTCAGCCATCAATCGTTTTACTATTTATTTCTGTGAAAAAGGCCTATACAGTACTCAAAATATCAAAAATCTTTAGTTTTTTAATTTCCAGTAAATACTCAGAGACCATTTGTCAGTTTGGTAAGATGTGTAATGTGTTACCAAATTACTTACTTAAATTCATCTGTATGTATTCTTAACAATAGATTGTTGAGAATGTTGAGAATTTTTTTGTGAGCTATTATACCTTTAATGATCAGTATCATATGTCAATATGTGTTGAGGTTAAATATGTGATGCCTTTTACTCACCTCATCAAACTTTCTGTCACTGTAGACTTCATTCTTGTCAATAAACGTCAGCATGATCCAGTCACAGATGATGGTACACTAGAAGGGAAAAAAGGAAAAAACTGTTTGTGGCGCAAAGAGCGATCACTGCCCCTTCAGTCTCAAGATACGAAAGGAATGCTGTAATTACTCACAATCCCGACTGAAGTCATAGCAGTCACTGTGCTGATGATGGTTGGGATGGGACTGAATTTACCAGCCTGAACAAGAAATGACATCATGCAAATAATGAAATGACAGTCACCACAGTAATATGAAAATGAAATGTAGTGATGATGGAATATCAGAGGTTAAATGTAACTAAGTACATTTACTCTAGTAGAAGATCTAAATACTTCTTGCACCACTGTGGAGTATCCACTTACATCTCCGTGAACTATCACATCCAGACGGATGCCATAGGCCTTGATAAGTGTCCGGGACTGTACCCCATCCTTACTGTAATATTTGGCAAACCTGGACAATTACACAGAAATTACAAAGGTAAAGGCAGCGAAACAAGCCAAAGTGACAAACCCAGTTTAAAATACTGAACACAAAAGTCAGTGTTAGGTGTTTGAGCACACCTGTAGTAATAACCAGAGTTGGCCTGATCCTTTCGGAGATCAAGACGACGGAAGGAATATGTAGGTTTACAGTGTGAAGGATCCAGGTCCAGGTTACACTTCCAGTTGATGAAAACCCCTATCACTCCTCCCTGAGCAAAAACAGCAGCGATCATCAATGCAACACTATCACAAAGTAGGTCATCTGTGTGCCATCCTTAAAATATCACAGAGGCAGTACGTGTATAAGATATATAAAGACGATATATGTTTATAAGAAGACATCTTTTTCAACCGTGAAAACATTTTTAAATCAGAAATCTTCATGAATCAAAACATTAGCACATTTTGCAGTGCAGAACTCATACTCACAGTCCTGCAGAGCTCACTGAAATTCTCCGTCGCTTGATCTGCGATGTAGCCCAGGCGGAAGTTTGGACAGTAGGGCTCTTTCTCCTCATCGTAATGACACTTGTTGAGGTATTTCTGCATGCCACGCTTGCTTGAAGCATCTTTGATATTTCCCCTGCCAAAGACAAGAACATGAGCACTTCTGAATCTCTGCAGCCCAGAGGTATTCAGGCTACCGTGTGTGTATTTGTTTGCGTGTGTGTGTGTGTGTGTGGAGGTACTCTACCTCAGCACTTTAAATCTGGGGAAGTGGATAGAGTTCCTTATGAACACTGTGAAATTGATGGCCTCCACTAATGCTGGTTCTCTGTTGAAGACAACAAATAATAAGAGTAATCTTGTTCTTATCAGTTGATTTCAGTTAGAAATTCTGTTGCCAGTAGAAACCACTACTGGCAGTGTACAATAGTGGTTTAACTGACATTGTTACACAAACCATTTTGTCAGAGCTGTGACCAAGCAAATATTAGCAGACATCTTTTATGTACTCCCCAAAATGCCCGCAATGGCACATTTTCTGTTGTTTCTCTTTTATTACCGTTTTTTTTGGTGATTGATGATTTGTGATTTGTCGATTTAGTTTTTCTGCTATCAGATTACTGCTAACTATGTTAGCCATTAACCTAGCTGTCAGAGGCTAATGTGCTGCTAAAACGACATTCTAAGTACAGTTAGCTGTGAATTTACTGTGGGCTAGTATATTTTACACTTTTTACTTTTACTCTTTTGGACTGTGTGCGTTTAATATTGTTTACTGTGGTGTACTTCCTATGGGGACTAAATGTTGATCTGTAGGCTACTGATGATTCTTCCTAGCATAAAGGACAATCTAACTATTTTGACAGCTAGTCTATACTTTTGTGAGTCCAGTTTTACTTGATACTGTATTAAGTCATTTTTACATCATCCCTGGATGAGGGCTTAGCACAGACGCCTTACTGTAAAACTAGGGGCCCATCATCTCATAATCCATCCCTGGGCCTAATTTATGGCAATGGTTCCCAACCTTTTTGGCTTGCGACCCCTTAAAACAAAGCTTTGTTTGCTTGTTACCCCACTTCACAGGTTGCATATGGTGGCCAATTCAACCAGAGAGTGATTTTTCCTTCTATTGTATTATTTTAATACTTTTTAAGAGCCAAAAAAGATTTAAAAATATCCAGCAAAAAGCAAAGACTAGAAAAAAGTTTGAAAAACTAAATAGAATTGTGTTTAGCAGAAATATGTTTCTTTCTGATTTCCTGTTCTGTTAATCGTCTCACAACCCGTCAGATTAATCTTGTGGCCCTTTGGGGTCCTGACCCCCAGGTTGGGAACCACTGGTTTATGGTCTTTTTTTAAGTTTTGTAATCACTGTCATTGTATTTGTTGTCCAATACAGTATCACAATTGCTTGCAGTAAAACCTCGAAGGCCAACTGAAGGGCATTTAGCTCACTGCATAGCTGTGTACCTTTTTTATTTGAATTTCTGTAATATTGTTATCTCAGATACTGGGGTCTGACTTTGAGTTGCTTCTTCACAAAGTGATTTTGTTTATGGGTTACGAGATGTTTATCTTTTACCTTTCCTTTGGGTGATCCAAATAAACCTGACTTGAAGTTGACCAACCAACTTGGCGGAGATTATCTATCTATCTGCCTTACCGTACTACAGCGTACTCCTCAATAGGACACCAGGTTTGGATCTCACAGGTTTTGAAGGTGTGGTTGTAGTACTGAACACATCTGCCGGTCCTTCTGCCTGTAAGAAAGTGTTTAAAACAGATCAAAAAAACTGTCACAAATACAGACCAGTCAAGCTTGTAGAAAGATTTTGTGAGGAATAACAACAGTACCATGGCCATCAAAGTCAACCTCTCCCTGGACACAGTCAGAGTCTGTCGTACAATTGGCATTGGCAACTTTGAAATGCTGAAGTGAAGTAAGACAGATGCTCAGTCATGGGGAAATAAAGGTGACTATGTAACTGATACGATTTTATAGCATTATCTTTCCTTGCATACTAGTAGCTGTTATTGTTGAGAAAGCTGAAGTTAATCTCTCACCTCAGCGCAGGTTCCTTGCTTTTGATCATATGTAACTTCTCGTCTCAATATCGTACTAATCACATCACCGCCCTGTGAGGGAAAAGCCACAGTAATACTATTAGTCAGGGATTACTCTGGTGTGAAGACATAATGATGCTGAGAGAGTGTAGGAGGTGAGACTTCCTTGACTGTATTGCAGCATTTGTTCTGGACTCACCTCTGAGGGTTGAGCGTACTCCACAGTGTCCAAGATATCATCTCCATGAACTGCTGTGCCTTTCATGAGCGTGTAAACTGAGCTCTCTGGACGAGTTTCACTCTCTTGGTAGGCTTTCTGACTTATGAAGACGTACCTTCAGGATGATAGGACAGACAGACCCAATATCACATTGTATGTCATGACGGCAATTTATATTGGAGGTATCAGATTACCCTGGATCTTGTTCAGCCCTCTTTGCTGAACCCAAGAGAAGATAAGATGATGCACTTCAATCATAAAACTCAAGACATCTTAGCTAAGAAATATATTAAGATTTGAAACAATAAGATGGATATTAAGATCTTCAGAGAATCATAGTCTATGAAAACTGCTCTCCACAGTCCAAATTGCATGTCTACTAATGGACTGAGAGAGATCAGTTATGTTTCCATCAATGACACTATTTATTTGTTTGTTTCCAGGTAATTGCAAATGAGGCATTTCCTCTCCACAAAACTGCAATTTCTGGGTTTGAGAAAAAAAGTCTGTTTTTACACAAAAAGCATCCAATAACAAAATATGCAGAAAAATCAACAAAGTGAAATTTCCAAAGCATTTCTGTTTCATAGATTGTCCCTTTTAGCACATACAGTGGAGTGGGCATGCAAGTACACAAACACAAAGCTTACCAGATGAAATAGGTGATCACAAGAAACTGAACGCCTCTGTATATGACTCCAAGAGTACTGTTTTTAACCACCATCACCTTTGGTGTCTCATAGTCCCAGAAACCAAGAAAATACTCCCTTATAAAAACCCGTAGCCCCATGATGAACTGATGAAATGCTTCACACATATCCTGAGATGTACTTGAAAAGTCTAATTTCTCTATGATTCTATTTCCCTGTATCTAGCTCTTTATTGCTCTACACTATTTTTTTCTCTCACTATCTGCTCCTGCTCAGCTCCAGCCTGCATCTCTCTCAAGCGTCTCTGGCACCAACAAGGCTGAGGGAGAAGAGAAGGGGTGGGGCTCAAATGTGGTTGAATCATGCATTTCATTTCATATCAGTTTATTCTGATGATTGTATTATTTCTAGTTGATCAGACTTAAAATCTGAACAAATACAGATCTGCACTGGAACTTGTAGACATTTTAAACCTTTTTCTGAATGGGTTGAAAATATTGTTCCCTGTATTGTATGGATTGTTTAAAAATTGTAAATAATATAAAAACTTGTTTTGGAGGCATTTGTGCACACAGACTAAATGAAAGAGCGTTGTTTTTTTGTTTGCTTTCTTCTTTTATACAGGCGAACAAATGGCCCACCCTGTCATCTGGGTCCTAGGTACTGCTGGCGTCGCCTCTTCCGCGCATGTCAAACGACACGTGCATCGGCTGCTGGTCTCGGTAGCGAGCGTTGTGTTCGCCTGTTAACAGCTTAATTAGTCGACAGTTACAGTTTCCTAAACGTGTGTGGGGGGTCGCATATCATTTGTAAATGGGGGGTCTTCAAAAGAAAAAGGTAAGAGTTGACGTCTGGCTAATGTCAGGCTCAGGCACCTTAACTGCCATAGCAACCTGGCTAGCTAGTTAGCTAACGGAGCTAACGTGAGCTGAAGTTTGTTATTGTGAAACAGTAGAATCCGTTGGGTTCAGATGACCATCTGAGGTCAAACTGTCTGGTTAACCTGACTATGAATTATTAACATGGTTTGTGGGAGTTTATTTTGATCGTCTGTCCTTGTTTTCCAGTTTGAGAGGGGCTCTGCCACCAACTACATCACCAGAAACAAAGCTCGCAAGAAGTTGCAGCTGAGCCTCCCAGATTTCAGGTAACTTGACCTTACTGTGTTGATTGTAATAAGGTTGAGCGATATGGATGCAATCCTGTGTCAGGGTAAATGTTATTTTAAAAAGATGGACACACCGTTGCCAATGTATTAGGTACACACAACACTAATGCAACAGTCCTGCAGTGGCCCCCACCTTTTATAAAGGTTATAATGTTAGGGTTTTGTTTTAGAGAGGCATAGATCCAAGTTTTTTGATCACCCCTTGGGGCTGTAGTTTGATGCTGATGCACTGCACTGCATTGTACTGAGAGATGTTTATAAAATTTTGTCCATCCCAATCTAGGTAAGACAAAATATCAGAAACACCTCTCCATATAATGCAATACAATTCAACAGCAGCACAAACTGCAGACTCTGAATAGGCCATAAAGTTGAATCCTCACCTCTAAAACATCAAACACTCAACATTATAATATACTTCATGATGGTGGGATGTTTAATTAGACTACATTAGTTTTAGCCAGGTGGTGCTAATATACTGGCAACTGAATGCATGCTGACACTAAGTAAATTGAAAAAAATTGAATTAAAAAATATTTATAGACAAAATAACCAGATGGGAATGTTTGTTTGTGGCTAATCCTGTGAATTAAATTAAAATCAAAGAAAATCCTGTTAATCTAATATTGCCATAAAACAGTCCTGCTCGCAGATTTGCAACATTGCCTGTAATGCCCATATACAACCAGAGATCAGAATCAGCTTTATTGCCAAGTAGGTTTACACATGCAAGGAATTTGCTTTGGTGTTTTGGTACAAAACAATAAATACAGTAGAATACGAAGCAAGTACTGCAGGTCATGAGTCAGAACATAATCATAAAATTGACAATAAGATATTGGGGGGGGGAGAGGAGGGAGGATGAGAGTCCTCTTGGACCACAGCCTCCTGCCAGAGGGGAGTGTCTGAAACAATCTTTTGTGCACTCCTCGGAGTCCTGGTGGCGTACGGGTCCTGGAGGGAAGGTAGATTTCAGCCAATCACCTTCTTGGCGCAGCGAATGATACGCCGCAGTTTGCGCTTGTCCTTGGAGCACGTGAGGATGGAGTCAATGATGTAGACTTCTCAATGTAGTAGTGCACCATCAGTGTCTGCGGCAGCTGAAGAAATTCAACCTGCCGCAGGAGGTACATCCTCTGCTGGGCTTTCTTGAGGTCCTCGGTGATGATGGTGCTCAGAAAGCAGAAGAACTCCACAGTGTTGAGACTGGGGAGTCACACTGGGAGATGGGAGTGGGTGGGGCTGGGTTATTTTTGAAATACACAACCATCTCTACTGGGTTAGATATCAGTGTCACAACATCTAACTCTACTCCTAAGCACATATATTTGAGAATTAGTTCCATATCAGCTTGCCTGGCAAGCAAGACACACCCAAACAGCAGCCATGTTACCGATTTAAATAATTCCTGATCTCTCTCTGATTTTCAGGCGACTGTGCATCCTTAAAGGCATCTACCCTCATGAGCCCAAGCACAAGAAGAAAGTGAACAAAGGATCTACAGCCGCGAGGACCTTCTACCTGCTCAAAGACATCCGTTTTCTGCTGCATGAGCCGATCGTTGGCAAGTTCAGAGACTACAAGGTATCACAGGCATAATTTGCCCATTTATTTAAATATCAAGTTCAACACCATCTTACAAACATGCTTATTTTGTTTATATGGAAAAGGATCCATATTGAACTGTTAAATTGTTTTCCTGCTGTGCATAAATGGCTTCTTCCCACACAACAAAAGTAGCACATTTTTTTATTTGAGCGAAATCAGTCGGAGTATTTTCGAAAATGGTTTTTGTAAATGTCATTTGTTCCTTGTTATAGGACATTTTTGTTGTTTCTCTGATGTTTTCTGTATAAAATGTGGACACTGTCTTATTGTCAAAATGTTTTATCTTAACAGGTATTTGTACGCAAACTTAAGAGGGCTTATGGAAAAACAGAATGGTCTGCAGTGGAGAGACTGAAGGAGAACAAGCCGACCTATAAGTTGGACCACATCATCAAAGAAAGGTGAGACAGTGTTATTCTCCACACTCACCATAGGAGGGCATTGGTGAGATTAACTGATTTTCTCTGTCTCAAGTCAATTTAGAGAGTAGTAGAGAGATCGGTAGAGATTACTGGGTAACCACAAATTGTGGGAAATTAATTAATTAACTCACTTTATTTTATCTTTTTAAAATAGAAAACAAAAATACAAATAATCAAATTATATCAAGTTGTGTTGCCTCACTGGTGCTCCTTTTTGTGGCAGGTACCCCACCTTCATTGATGCTCTCCGTGATATCGATGATGCCCTCTGCATGTGCTTCCTCTTCTCCACGTTCGCCCGAACAGGAAAATGCCACGTTCAGACAATCCAGCTGTGCAGACGCCTCACTGTGGAGTGGATGAACTTTTTGATTGCATCTCGTGCTCTCAGGAAGGTGCCAGCTTACTCTGCACAGCAACCACCAGGCTGCTTTTGACATAAATGGGGGGTATATTGATGTGTCTTGAGATCAATGACCTCTGTTCTGTAATGAACTTAACATGTGACTGTTCCCGATTAGGTTTTCATCTCCATCAAGGGAATATATTACCAAGCTGAAGTGTTGGGACAGCTCATTACATGGCTGGTGCCATATCAGTTCTCCCATGATGTAAGTGAATGATGAAATGCAGTCCGTAGTGATTGTGCTAATAATAAGCACTCAATTTATTATTATGGGATTACACTGAAGTTTGACAAAGCTCTGTCAGCATTTGGACCCATCATAAAGTCAACAAATAATGTTGCTGTCATACACAAGAACACTGCAGGCAGTGTTGGCTGATGGAGCGGAGTTACTCTTTTGTGTAAATGGCTGTTAACATAAGTTCAAAGACTGCCCTGAGCTGTTTGGGCTTCAGGGATTTTAAATTACTGTAATCATTTGCACTCATGTTTATAAATATTGCCGCTGAGACTTAGTTGAACTCTGATTTTTGCTCTTACAGCACCCAACAGATGTTGACTACAGAGTAATGGCAACTTTCACAGAGATATACACCACTCTCCTGGGGTTCATCAACTTCAGACTGTACCATTCCCTCAACCTGCTCTACCCACCAAAGGTATCATGGATTCTGAAAATATCACAAGGGTTTTGGTCTGTATGTGTACATATTACTGGGGTGGCTAAAGCGTTGTGGCAGAGCAGGTCGTCCACCAATCAGAAGGTCGGCGGTTTGATCCCGGCTTCCCCCAGCCCGCGCGCTGTGTGTGTGTGTGTGATTACTTGTAATGATGGGCAGTTAGCTTCTGCCATCAGTGTATGAATGGGGTGAATGTGATATGTAGTCAGAAGACTAGTAAGTCCACTGTTAACGCCTTATTTATCTGATCGTTAATTGTTGGTGGTCAATATTACATTTTGCAAACATTTATATATATTCTCAAGTATTTAAATCTCTTATTGTGATAGATTTCCGTAATATTCAACTTGTGATGACAGAATTATAAACAAGGATACTACATGATTGCGAAAGGGATTTATGGCTATTTGTTCACCTGTTATCTAAGGCTGGACCAGAATTTTGGGTTAAGCTGCGTTGCTTTCACATTGTGGAAAATAGAATAATAGAAAGAAAATGTATTAGTCTTTTTATCCATTATTATGAATCTACTGCAAAATATAGTAGCTTGTTAAAACTCAAACGGGAGATTTTAGCGGTAAGTCACGTGTCCCAGTAAACTCGACCAGACGTAAACATCATGCCCGCGTGTCATGATTCAGTTCATCTGGAGGAGAAGACAAGATGCTGAAGACCTCAGCTGTGGGAGCACTTTAGATTGAGCGAGGACAAGACAAAGGCAGTGTGCAAAATATGCGATTTGAAACTGGCCTATGACAACATGTTTGAAAAATCACCTGAGTTCCGTAAGTAATAAACGTGATATAGCCTCGCACATTGTTGGCATATACATCCGCCATGTTAATCAGTAATTTTACACGTGATAAAAATGTGCACTTATTTTGCCTGGAAAATACTTGACCTGTGTGTTGTTTTTGTATCACTAATGCGGTGTCCATTCTCGGAGTATACAAGCCCTGCCTGCGTGAATCGCGCCGCTTCCGGCTCGCGCTGTTCTGTAGTTTATTAAGTTTATTAATTCTGAATGTGTCCCGTGTCCAATATCGCACCAAATGTGACGCTGCACTCCCCATCCACGTGTGAAGTCATTTGGATGAACAGTTCTCGACATATTTAAATAGCAAACAAACAGACACACAGAGATTCCTGCCTTTTATGAGAGCTCAAAAAATGGTATTCGGACCAGCCCTACTGAACACCTGTTCTCTGTTAATGTCATCCCTCTTTTTGCAGCTGGACAGTAAAGCAGAGTCGGAGCTGAAGGAAGAGGATGAGGATGACTATGCCATGAATTCAGAAAGCTACTTAGAGGTGAGGCTCTTTACCTTGAATAATTTTAAAGGCTCTGTTAAACTACTTCTTCTTGTATCGAGTCATACAGATAGAATAGTTTTTTTTCATCCAGTATTTTGTTTTAGATATGCATTTCTGAGATTACTGCCTTCCCCTCATTACAACAGAGGTGGGTGGAGTGTAGTCTGTGGTGCATAGCATCTCATCACATTGACTTCTGTGGATTATCCAGAGTAACCAGTGCATTATTTAATGACAATGTTGTGGTTTGAGCAGCACAAACAAAATTCCATTTACCTCCATGGTGTCGGGGCGGAGCCACAAACCTCAGGGACAGATATGTTAAAACCTGGACAAATAAAGCTAAAACTATCTGCATGACTGGATACCACTAGTCTTAAGTCAGAAAGCATGTTTTTTGTAATTGGGTGGGCTGACTCAAGACATGCAGTATATGTATATAAATACATATACATATACTGCAGAGTGACTTGAAGAGGGCCATACACCTGAGATGTCCTAAGAATATGACAGAGCTAAAGCAGTTCTGCCAGGAAGAGTGGGCTAAAATTCCTCCTCAACGATGTGCAGGTCTGATCCACAGCTACAGGAAGCGCCTGGTTGAGGTTATTGCTGCCGGGGAGGGGGGGGGTCAACCAGTTATTAATTCTAAGGGTTCACTTACTTATTCAGCATTCAGAATTGCAGTGGGAAGAGTGTGTTCAATAAAGACATGAAAGATCAGAATATTTTTGTGTAATTATTTTTAGACACATTATGTTTGTCAATACCTTTGACTTAGATGAAGATCAGATCACATTTTCTGACAAATTTATTCAGAAAACCATGACATTCCAAAAGGTTCACATACAAATTTCTTGCCACTGTACATTGGTTATTATGCAGTGCTAATGTCTGTCTAAACACTGCTTTGTTCTTCTTATTGCATCTGGTGGTTTACCAAACAACATTGTTAGCAGAAATGGGAAAAATACATTCATTAACTCTTAAAACAGTACACACCATAGTCGTTCCACTTTACTACTTTTTTTTTTTTTTTTTTTTTTTTTTTTCCTGTAAGCTGTTAGTATGTAGGGTAACACACATCCTTCTGAACATTATCAAAGATATTATGTGAATTTATGTTATTTGGAAAATCAGGTTGCTGCAAACCATATAGTTTCCTTAATCCAGTTATTCACAGCGGTGATTCGTAAGTGTTCATGTAAATAAT
>CM022476.1:17018363-17105896 GCA_011952105.1 Coreoperca whiteheadi
GTAAAAACCAAACACTCTTTTGTTGGTGTTGAACCGGTTTTTTTTTTGGTCCTTACAGAAATTTTTTTTGTATTTGTTTTCAAGGATTCAGGTTTTTTTTCTTTTTTAGAACGTGCCACACATGAGTCGTTCTAATTTAATATTTTTTTTTTTTTTTTTTTTTTTAAGTGCCAGTAAGCTGTTAGTATGTAGGGTAACACACATCCTTCTGAACATTATCAAAGATATTATGTGAATTTATGTTATTTGGAAAATCAGGTTGCTGCAAACCATATAGTTTCCTTAATCCAGTTATTCACAGCGGTGATTCGTAAGTGTTCATGTAAATAATAAATAAATTAGGGACTGTTGTTCTAAACCCGTGGTTCTTGGCTGTGCAGAAACTGTCAGCTCTGAGTGCCAGTCTGGCGCGGGTGGTTTCTGCTGCAGAGGAGGAGGAGGCTCAAGTTGACCAGTTTCCTGTTGATGGGGTAAGAAAGCCAGTTTAAAAAATATGATTCACTTTATTAGATCCCAATATGGGATTTTTGATACTGATTTTATTTTTTTAGCGGGGAGACATTCACCAATTACCGATATGGTGGCTGATATATTGAATTTTTGAGCTGAAATGAAAATAGACCTTTTTCTATGAGGATTGTGCACTGAAAAGTTAAATATTATTTAACATATACATTGTTAACCAATTCTAGAAATGAACACTGAGAAAATAAAGAATAAATTAAAAAAGCTAAACATCAGTACTGTATGTTCAGTATCAGTCAGTGGCTGAAGTAGCAGAAAATGCTATGGAATACTTAAGTAAAGTACAAGTACCCTAAAGTACTAAATGTATTTATTATATATATATTCTCAAGCTTACTCTATCAAGCTCTGAGATTCATGCTGCAGGTTTTGTCAGATTCTGAACCATTATTTCAATGGATTGAACTCTAATCAGAAACGTTTTTTTCTTGTTAATCAAATCATGTCATCCGTAGCAATGTGTCACTGTTAATTTAACGGTCACAAACTTGAACTCATGGTTCGCTCCTGCTGAGTGAAGAGATACACAGTGCCTCTGCTATAAACGTTCAACTATCCGTTGAAAAAACTGCCTCCTGATGTTCTTTATTTACTTTCCAGCATTTGCATCTCACCAACTAGGTAACAACATAGCAGGAAGTCAACACTCAACAGACTCAAACCACCACGGCACTATCATGTGCTGAGCTGCAGAATGATGAAGAGATGCTCTGACACTAGCTTTCAATCTGCTACTGACTGACAAACGATAGCTGGCTGGCTACCTCGCTGACACAACAAACAGTTGTGATAAGAATGAGTAACGTGACGGTTGTCAGGGACACGGTTATATAGAAAGGGGAAAATTATTGTTTTATTTTTTTAAGTAACTTTCCAACAATATATTTCACAAACTAGTTAGCAGCTGACGGTCAACACACCGCTTTGATCCCACTATGTCTGCTCAGCTGTGCACAGGACACTCATACTGAGAGTATTGTAGCCATAGCTACGGCTCACATTTCCCAGCATGCACTGCCTAGTGCTGAAAGCAGTTTAGGTTAGCTGCCTCATGTTCCAAAATGCAAATGTTGTTAGTGTTTGTTCAGAACATGGTGGTTTATGTTGGTAGCTGTCATTTTTGTGCTGGTTTAAAGTTTTAACCCTTAGTGAGGTGGCTGTTACATTTCATGACAGCAGCTGTAGTTTACTCATCTGATGTGAATTCTTGAGAGCTGCATCTTGTCTCTGTGTGCACTGCTTGCCACTGTAGTGACAGCGCACTCTGCTGGATAAATTAAATAGTGACACCAATGTATTATTGTATGTATTGCAAGCCTTTCTTTCTGCCTAAGATACTGGAAAGAAAAAAGTTTTACATCTGCTCATATTGGATAACATATGCGCAAATACCATTATATCTGCAATATGCTAATATCAGCTGACCGATTTCTCTACATGTGTGTCCTGTCTGTTTTATATGTATTGAGGATAAAACATTGATATAATAGTTATGATACTGAATGTCACCAAAATATGCAGAAAAACAACACTTTATAAACTAATTGGTTTCTGAGGGCAGAGGTAACAGGTTTTCTGTCTTTGTCAGAGGAGTCAGAGCTTTTGGAGGTGTGAGACTGGGGATTACAGCGTCATGTTGGGTTGCTATGGATAATATGTTTCTCACCCTGGGAAGCTTGTTTTGCCAAACTGGTTTGAGGTTCTCAGCTATCGGCCCTGTTCCACCGCAGAGACTTTCCAAAAACCCAAGAGTCTTTTTAGGAACTTGGAGACATTACCTGCATTTAAACATGAGCCTAGTTCCAGTTTTGGTTTTCAGGTTAACAACAATGAGTCTGTACTCCACTTTCCTATATACCAGGAAATAATATGTTATGGAGTTTATAATGCTGATCTCACTATTTTTTTATTCTTGCTGTTTTAAGAGACTTTGAGCTAGGGTGGAAACTATTATAGTGGGCCTGTAAAGCCCATTGAGACATTGTGTGAGTTTGCACCACACAAATAAACCTGACTGCATTTATGTAGACACCAAACACTCCTGAGCTGCTGTTGAACCGGATTTTTTTTTAGACCTTACAGAAAGATTTGAGGTATTTGTTTTCCAGGAATCAGGCTTTGTTTCTTTTTTTATGTATCTTTTTTTTTTTTTGTTCAGTGTTATTATCACAACAAATCTCTACTTTAATCCTGCGCCAGGTACCCTTAATCATCTACAAGTCAGAAGTAATTCACAAAACTCACTAAACAGTAGTTGTTGGCACCTTTTTTGAAAGTGATGTCTCCCTTTTAATGCTAAATTTGAATTTAGTTATAAATGTCATGCGTTCTTGTGGCCTAGCTTTCATGGGATTCTTAAACACCTTTACAAAAATATCACATTTTTTCCTTTTTAATGCTTTTCTTCAGGAGGACATGGAAAAGATGGAGGCCAGAGAAAAGGAACAGAAACAGCAGGAAGCTCAGAAAAAGCTTTTTGAGGGGCTCAAGTTCTTCCTCAACAGAGAAGTGCCCAGAGAGTCGCTGGCTTTTGTCATCAGGTGAGTGAGAGCTGCTGCTGTGAAACTCAAAGGAAAGGCACAGGGCGTTTTTACAAAGAGACGTAAAGAAATTATCCATACAAACCTCAAACTGAGGCAAAGCCCTTTTTCTGTCTTTTGTGTGTTGCTGCTGCCTTCCAGGTGTTTTGGTGGTGAGGTGTCCTGGGACAAGTCTGTTTGCATTGGTAGCAAATATGAGGTGACCGATGAGACCATCACACATCAAATTGTTGACAGACCAAACATCGACAAACAGTACATCAACAGGTAAGGGAACGTTGTGGTTTTCATGGTTTTTAACATTTTCTTGGTTTTCAAAGTAGATGTAGAACACATCACCGTTTGTACAACAGATTAGATTTACAGTATATGCCTGAATCCTGGAACCTAAATACTGCAAGTCTCTGCTGATTGATTGTGCTCCTCTAGTCCTGTACATTACCATTTCCTCTACAATGCCTTCTTTCAGAGTCGTCTTTCCCCTCTCTTGCCTCAAAGGAACCCTGTTCTTTGTCTTTGACAGTCCCTGTCCTCTTTCTTTATCACACTCTGCGTTTTCAAAGGGTCACTTCCATCATGCCCGCAAACTCGCTCAATTATTTCTTTAGCAGAGAAAGAATTTCTTACCTTTTTATATAATAACGAGATATGTGGTCATTATTTCACATCAGAACAGGGAATGTAATGGCATGGGTCATAATTGGTTATTTTCATAGCTTCTACTATGATACTGTTTTTCTTAGGTACTACATCCAGCCCCAGTGGGTGTATGATTGTGTCAATGCCAAAATCCTCCTGCCTGTGGAGGACTACTTCCTTGGCGTGACTCTGCCCCCCCACCTCTCTCCCTTCGTGGAGGAGAAGGATGGAGACTACGTGCCCCCCGAAAAGCTAAAGATCATGGCCTTACAACGAGGAGAAAAACCTGGTATGAACCCAAACACTTCTCTTTTCACATACTTGGTCTTTTTCATCTTTTAATTCTTTTACAACGTTGAATCAAAGTGATGATAATTAGGATGTCGGAGCATTTAGTGTACAACTAATGGTCACACCGTGATTACACACAGGTGATTGATATTAAGTCCGTTATGTGACATTTGGCTGCAGCAGTAATAAATTAGGTGCATCGTAGTAGGGAGTGAAATCTATTATGTTTGATATTTGTGATCATTGTAAATCAATTTATATAGATTTTAAACTAAAGAATATTTTTTCTATTGATCAGATAAAAAAAATCCATATTGCATCCATTGTGAGTTAGTGTTGTAAAAGAATAACATTAAGTCTAAATGGGGTGCACAATTTTTATAGCCTATGTAAATTCAGAGGACACTTCACTGATATATTTTACTTCCATTATAGCCCATGATCAGGAGGAAGAGGATGAGGAAGAAGAGGAAGACGAGGAGGGTGAGGATGAGGAGGAGGAAGATGAAGATGAAGAGGCAGAAGAGAAGAATCTTAAGAAGATGGAAGAACAAAGATTCCAGGGCAAGGTAAGACTTTTGATCCCTTTTCCTTGCGATCTGTGTCTCTTTCCTGTTTTCACAAACCGGTGGAACCTTTATCGACTCATCTCTCGTCCTTTTAGTCTCTGCAAGTCCAAGTGACGCCTGGGAAACTGAAGGTAGAAAACCCTGCACGCTTGGAGCAGGAGGAGAAAGCAGAGGAGAAACGTCTGGCCATCATGATGATGAAGAAAAAGGAAAAGTACCTCTACGACAAGATCATGTTTGGAAAGAAGAGAAAAGTCCGAGAGGTTTGTTCCATATTTGTTGTTGATAAAATATGGATTGGCGTGTAGATAAGTCTGTGCAGCCATGGTTACAGAACACATTTTTAGCATTGGATCTAATATATTCAGTATCGGGCATCTTATCTCGGACTGAGAATGTTTAACAGTACTGTGTAGCACTGACCTCTAAAATGCCTTAACTGTGCATTAATTATCCTCCTTACAGGCTAACAAGCTTGCTGCCAAGAGGAAGGCCCATGATGATGCTGAAAAATCAAAGAAGAAAAAGACCAGAAAATGACTCAGTTGATGATGTATTTGTCAGACTGACTTTATGTAATAACTTCGTGAGGTAGAGTGTATTACAGGTTGCCATGTCATAAAACCTGTAAGTGCGTTAGAGCTCTGAGTGAGTTACATGCACTGTGACGTGACCGCTGCATAATTTCAAACAAATGCAGGATGTGGCATATTCTTATTGTGTAATTATTCATGTAAAAGTGACTGTTTGCCTTTATGTTGTTTGTATGAGCTATACTACACAAGACATTTCTTTCTCCACTTATTTTAAAAATCTCTACTTGAAACGGCCTGTATTTTAAAGTAAAAACATAATGTATTAAGCCTTTTTTTGTGATTTTGCAACAGTAAACAAATTAAGTTGAGGCTTATTACTGTTTAGCTACTGTGTTTCGGCATACTCAAGAAGGATGGCAGATAAGTTGGCCTCCCACAGCTGTTTGGATAAGATCAAATACTCACAAATGTGGAAACTCAATATGTTCCACAAGGCCAAAGAATCCACCTCAGAATCAGCTTTATTGACCAGGTATGTGTACACATACAAGGAATTTAACTCGGGGTTTCTGTACGCTCTGTACATACACAGCAGTGGGCAGAGGCTGCAGTCATTATGCTGCCTTCCACACATTGGCAGTGGGTGTTGATGACGTAGGAGCAGAAGCCCCTTTGCCCTCTGAGATGCTGCTGTGATCTGATTGGCCAAAGGCCAGACCAGTCATGCCCGCTCGCCTCAATTTCCTCATTGAGTTTGTGACACTCCCTGCCCTCTCTCACCCTGATCTGCATTCCACGCATGCCCACCAAGTCCGGGTTTCAGCCTGACACTCTGGGTGCCAGCATGCAAAGGCGTGCCCTGCTCAACAAAGCAGCAGCAGTGTCGTGTCTGAGCATAACGGCTGTGGGATGAGCAGCACGAATCCAGTGCGTCCACCAGGAATTGGGGCCACTGGAGAGAGACTGAGCTCACATGTACTGTAATGGTTGAGGCGTTGGGACCACATATTGCTACATCCCATCTAGCAGTCAAATAGACTGTCGCTCGTGGTTGAATGTTCATTTCATTCTCAATTGAAATGTCTGATTTTTAATTGAGACTGGCAGTTTCACAAGCATAAGATGCCGTATTCACTGTGTATCATAATTGACAATTCAGTTAAATTATTGAATTAAATACATGCGTTGCAGAAAAATATAGGGGATAAAAAGATAGTATTTCAAGCATATACAGTGTTGTCACATGACAATCTAGGCTGTGGAGGTTTCTCAGTTTGTTTAGATAATTGTGCAAAATCTAATAGCTGTCCTATGTACATTCCACCTACAGTATGTATAGACAGATTGCTAAATAAGCATTTCAAACAATACAGACAGAGCAGTCTTGATCAAGTGGTACAATTGGAGCCTTTGTGCTTTGGCTTTCTGCATTTGTTCTTTTTATGCTGTTTTCCACCCCTCCTATCAGGTTCCAGCTCTGACTCCAGTGTCTCCACTCAATAGCCCTCTGTATGTAGACACAGAATAGGGACTATACAGCCTCTCTCCTCCCCCCCCTTCTTTTTTTACACCCGCTGACAAGTGCCCGATCTCTGACGTCACAGGTTGTTTCAGTGCTTTATCCGGCGAGATCAGTTTTGGAATTGAAACTTGCAAGGGAGGTGGCAGGTGTGCATGCAGAGAGAAAGAGGAGCAGCAACCAGATGAATGAGCACTGGACATTTGATAAGGGGAGCACGGGACTGTGCTGGGTCTATAACAGCATGTGTATGTCAAGACCAGATATAAGAACAGCTGTAGGAGGCAGTTCAACTGGTATTTGTCGTCTGGAACTGGATGCACGGGAAGAAGACAATGCAGTTGGACAAGAAACACTTCCATTAGTTTCTCTTGGGATTCATGTATGAGGGTAAGAAATCCTCTCCAAAATGATCTTATTTTGTGATTTGAAATATAGTCTTTATCATTATATGTTAGAAAAACAAGATAGTCATGGCATTATTATACCTGCCAGCACCTTCAGTTATGCAATCACATGAAAGGAAAACAGTCCACCTGTGTTTACTCAACATTGGAATAATACGCTCGGTCGACTGAGTTCCTATTATACCAGTACAATAAATAAATATGTCTTTAGGTTTGATGCGCAGGTATACAGGGTAAATATTTTCAGGCGAATTGTGGCCTGTAACATTGTCTGAAAGATGTTGTACTAATATGCATCTTACAAAGACATACATTGACGTTATATAGCACGTGTTGGGATAAACTTAAGCAAACAAACAACTAGTCTCAGAAATAAGACACTACCTTTTATTTGTCCAATAGGGTATCAGGTTTGGTGGTTATTGCAAGCAGCAGAAGAGAAAAGGATGTCACTTAAAATTCACTTTACCTTTGCAGGCTGAAGTGTTCCACCTGAACTAGTTGCCTACTCAAATGTCTCCCAACAGAGTGGCATTTGATGGCAGAGAGAGAGCACTCTCACACGCCTCCATAATAGGCCCTTCATGGAGCCAGACAAAGAGCAGAAATAGCCCTTTTAATTGTGTTTGGAGAGTCACGTTTGTATAATGCTCTGATGATAAGACTGAACCTAAAATGAAAGTCCACAGTTCATAGGTCTGAGTCACACACTGGTCCTTGAAACCCTTTGAAGATGTGAACTAAATCCCTGAAAGTGAATCTGGAAGGGGGGGGGGGGTCCTCTCTCTTTTTTTATTGTTTGTGCCCTTCTGTAAAGTCTGCTAGTTCTCATAAAAATTCTCAGTGTTATAACAGTAGTTAACCTTGATCCGTGTCTCCAACTATGCCATGTTGGGTCCTTCAATTTGAGAAAATTGGGCCTGGAAAGTCCTCTTTGAATTTGATGTTTAAGAAGGTGTGGGAACCATGAGTAACTCAAGCCCACAAAGCTTGAATGACACACAACACCATACTTAAGACTAGGCAGGGATTAAGTCAAGATTTTTCAAAAGGCCTTTATGGTTACAATTCACAATGGATTCATTCAAACACTGGTGTGATTTACAAACATGATCATGGACAAAAGTATTGTAACTTGATTGAACACAATAGGAGGGAAAATGACCCAAAAACACACCCAGCTCCGAACACAGATGCATGGACACACACGAACGGAACGAAAAAACAATAATGTTGAGCAAAATTCCCAGCCCTGGTAGTAATGCAGTTGAAAGCGGTGCCTTATTTGAAATATTTATAATGCGTTACCACATTACAATAACTTACAAAAAAAAAATAACACATGGGGGTCAATGTTATGGATTATCTACAGTACATCCATCATGTTTCAGGTCTCACCATGAAGATTTCCAGTCTGTAATGAAATGAATGGCTGCAGGCAGACTTGGAAAACACATCATTTAAAGATCAAATATACTATAGTATGCAGCCATTGAATTAGACATGATTTGTAGAAAATGACCTGATATGGGCCTTTATAGCCAGATCAACAGCTCTGTAAGCTACAGCTAACAGAAGGAAGGAGGTGTGGGACTTATTGTTACAGTGATGTGTCAGACCAATATTTAAAAACTCAGCTTTCAAACACTGCACTGGTAACAATCTTTTGTATCTTGGAAGCAGTCACATAACCGACAGTTAAGTGATGTCACAACAGGTGCTGTCTCCTGCAGTGACATTACTGACTGGAATAGTTCCTGAAAAATGAATCAAATATTTTATTATCAGAACTTTATTTTTTCTTCTTTCCTCTCCCATTATTCATCTGACCCTTTGGAGCGAAATGAAAACACTGTTGCCCTACATATCTTTCTATCTCCTCGAACCCTGCTCTGTAATGAGGCCACATTGGGTCACATAATGCTGCAAATTCCAGGTGTTACTTGTGTAGCTGAGTCAACAGGTGGCTCCTCTTACCGCAGGCTGCAGGGTTTCCAACGCAGTGCATTATTTATTTTCTGGGGCAGCTGAGAAACAAGGGCTTGATCATTTTAACTCGCAACTATGTCATTTTGTACATCGCCATTACAATTTTAACCGCACCCTGTGTTTAAAATGTTTAAGCGGACGGCTGAGTGAAAATACACTGAGAATGTACTTTCTTTCTTGTACCTTGAGAATAACAAGAACATGTCTGGGCAGCTGCAGGTAGAAGTTGCTTACCATGATGATGATGATGATGAGGATGGATATGAAACGATAATGAAGATGATGTTCTGTGTTTTTAAGGTAATCCTTGATTCTGCTGGACCATGACTGGCAAGCAAGTGAGGCAGTGGAGGTCCATGTGCAAAGGCCTGGTCCTGGGTACCCTCCTGACCAGCTGCATGATCCTGCTTTACTGCCTTTCCACTCCACAGATCCACTTCAGTCTGCCCGAGTAAGACTCATCACACTGGTGTGCATGCGTTCTGTAGAAAACATAATGTAAACCCAATCTCCTTCCCACTTGATTGACAGAAAAATAATTTTTTAAGTCATTTTTCAAGCAAAAATGCCAAACTTTCATCAGCACATTTACACTTAGATTTTTTTCCCCTCTCTGTAGGGTTCCAGTGCCTTACTCCTGTGCCCACCGTCCATCCCATCTCCACCCCAAACCAACTGCAAACAGCTCGCAACAAACTGCAGGCCAGACCTGCACCCCTAAAGTGGATATCATGTTCATGAAGACCCACAAAACAGCCAGCAGCACCTTTCTCAACATCCTTTTTCGCTTTGGAGAGAAGCACCGGCTAAAATTTGCCTTCCCTGACAGCAGAAATGACTTCTTCTATCCGTCTTTTTTCCAGCGCTCCCAGGTTAAAGACTACAGACCTGGAATGTGCTTCAATGTTATCTGTAATCACATGCGCTTCAATGCACCCGAGGTGGCCAAATTGCTACCCATGGACACTTCCTACATCACTATTCTGCGAGACCCCGCAGAGCTTTTTGAGTCATCTTTCCACTACTTTGGCCGTCTGGTGCCTTTTATCTGGAAGATGCCAGGTGATGACAAGCTGAGTGAGTTTCTACGTGACCCCCATTACTACTTTGATCCAGAGAGCTTCAACTCTTTCTACCTCAAGAATCTGCTGTTCTTTGACTTTGGACAGGACAACACTCTGGAGCTGGATGATCCGCGGGTAGAGGAGGGGATCAAATTCATCATTGACCGTTTTCAGCTGGTCATGTTGGTGGAATACTTTGAGGAATCACTCATCCTGCTCAAGGATGCCCTCTGCTGGGAGATGGACGATTTGCTCTTCTTTAAGCTCAACACTCGCAAGGGATCCACTGTGTCTAAACTGACCCCTGAGCTGAGGGCCAGGGCTCTTGAGTGGAATGCTATTGACTGGAAGCTATACCAGCATTTCAACCAGACTTTCTGGAAGAAAATAGATGCGTATGGACGTCGGCGGATGGCTGAGGATGTGGCAGAGCTCAGGAGAAGGAACGCCGAGATGGCATCCATCTGCATCGAGGGGGGTTGTGCTGTAGAAGCTGGCAGCATCAAAGAGACCGCCATGCAGCCCTGGCAACCCATCGGAGAGAAGTCCATCATGGGCTACAACCTGAAGAAGAATGTTGACAAGGCACATCGGAAGTTGTGCCGTAAGATGTTGATGCCAGAGCTGCAGTACTTAACAGAGCTTGGGGTTAACCTGTGGATCACGAAGCTGTGGGGCCATGTCCGAGATATTATTAACTGGTGACTATAAGCATGTGAGAAGAGTGACCAATTCAACTCTGACACTCTGACAAAGAAGAGGAATCTGACTGTGTAGCTAACAGAGTCAAAGGTTAAAGGTTTCTGTCACATTTCAATCGTATGACCTGTCCAATTGTGTCGAAATGACTCACTGACTTGTTTGCATTTCATATGATTGTGTGCTGTAATGTATCTGATGGGTGCTTGAGGAAAAAAATAATAATAATTGTAGACCTCACAATCTACCAATACTGAACCAGTTTACTGCATGCAGATGAGGCCTAGTATTGTGCTCTGTGTTTGTGAGTCCATTTTCAAAATGTTGTAATGGAGTACATGAGTAAACAATGAAGTTGAACTAATTTTATAAGCCCTTTAATGGAATGAAGACAAAAATGTTGCCATCCCTGCTAAATGTTTAAGGCTGTTTGAAGACCGGGAAAGAATGGCACTTCACTTTGAGCTAAATATATTTTAACTCTTACATGACCAGACTGAAACCCCACTAAGGGCTAAAATACAGATGTGAAGATAGTAAATGTAAGTATTACAACCCACTTTACTGTCTATGGAGGACAAAATCAGCAATAATTAAAAAAATAGCTGAGCCTTTCTAATTAACGGCAGATGTTTTCACTTGTCGTAACAGGGACTAATACCATTAATGATCACTCGGTTCCTTTGCCCCAGAACTTCCACATCTAAATCAGATGTAGCAATTTCTGCTTTTCCTGTATGACATGGCAAAATGTCTGTCATGGTTAAAGCCTGCTAAATAACATGCAAAGAAAGCAATTAATTAAATAGTGAGCAAAGCACTATGCAATCAAGAATAAATATAATGTCCTAATTAATTTACTTTCTTTGTCAGTTTTTCTAGCATGCTATATATTAAATGTTGAGTTGTCTGCTATATGATATAATGTTTTTGCTTCTCCAGGGCACTTTGCAGGCACGATGACAATGACTAACAGTGTTAAACGCCACCTAGATGTGTTTACACAGCCCCGTAATCATAGCCTGCAGAAATAAAGGAAATTAAATTGAGAAATACATATTATGTTTTCCCTGTTAATGCACTGTATCACTCATGTATTTCTTAATTTGTGTCCATTCACGTATATATTTATTTATTCAGTATTTCTATGCATTTCATATATTGTGTATTTCAATATTCAATTATTGATTCATTTAAAGTATCTGTAATTTACTGATTCTGTCCTCCATACAGCTCCCCATTTTTCGTGGCAATGTATGATAATCTTTTTTGTGAAAATGACTTGTAATTAATATTGCCTGTATTAAATGTTCTTTCTGATTCATAAAATTGATAGCTGCCTGTTGACAGTTGTGACTATTTTCTTCATCCTTATTATTGTATGTGTAATGAGTAACAAATTGCTCCTGGTTTATTGTGTATGAATGCATATGACAGCCAGTCATAAGTTGACAAATATATCATATTGAAATTATGGACCATGATAAACCAGCAGTGCTCGAGTAAGTAAACCAGTGTTGGCAGGGGCCACTGGGAATGAACAAATATAAGAGGATTTTCCTGTTAAAATTAGTCTGGATGCAGATAATACACTAAAGTGCCAAAGACGGATTAGCCGGGACCTGTTGACCCATTAATTAATTACTGTTGTAAAAATAAAACATGAAAAGGTCCAAGGACGGGTGAGTATTTCTTATAAAAAACTGTATAATCACAACAATTGAACACTATTTGGATACTAGGATAGATTATATTATTGTGTTGTATTACTTTTGATTGGTATATCAAAATCACATACTACAAAGTCCAAGTTGAATGGACAGGTGGGCATGTTCATTGAGCAACTTCTCTAAAAGAATCGTATAATTTTAGGAGACAAATTGGATTTCAGTGTTATCTATAGCATTATGTGGCTTGCTTGATCGAGTCAAGTCAATCATATACATACCACGATCATGTGTGCAGGAGATGGCCATATGCCCGCAATGAAATTGAACGCCAAAATAAACACAGGTCTAAAAATGGTTTTTATCCCCCCAGTACACAGTAGGAAAAGCACAGGTGTTAATAATAACATTAACGATGTTCTATTCAAGTGGCCCAGTAAGCCATGACAGTGTAACAGTTCCACCTGTGCTTTTCCTACTGTGACATGTCAAAATGTCAAATACATATAATACAAACATCTGTGGATCCTCCCTGCGGTTTTGTTTAGTTTGTTAGACCTTTTTCACAGCAGACATCTTGACAGGAATAACAAAGGTGGAACTAATACCGTTGAGTTTTTCTATGAAGTCGAGCCAGCATTTAGAGTAGCAGGGTTTGGAATTAGAGCGCTTATCTGCATGCAGGCATTAATAATGTTATTAGTTACACCTGTGCTGTGCTTACCATGACATGTCAAAGTGGCTGCTGTTAATGAGGACTATTGACATTCCATGCCATTGATTTTCATGTAGATGGTTCATGAAAATGAAAGAGCTAACAGTAAGATTAAGGAAACAAAAATTAGAGAAAATACAATGGCTGCAGTGTCAGATGACATCATTTTGTTTTGGTTTATCGGCTATTTGTCTGACATGAGCTTTAGTGAACCCTAATAAAAACACTGGTTGTTTGCTTGGAGAGGGAGTCAGAAAGTTAAGGATCCTCTCCAAACATGTGTTAAGACAGACTGTATATACAAATAGTCTGCATGGAACAATAATGTCTGTCTGTTATGTTTTTTCCCCACAGAAAAGTATAATTTCCACATTAAAATCCTTAAAAAGGAATCTACTGCTTCTACTTCATTATATTTCCAGAATCTATGAATTTGCATCCCTCTGGCTAGTTTATATGCATTTAGTACTACAATTGAGTAATGAGTATCTGCAGACTCAGATAAGAAATGTCCTTTATTAGTGAGTCACATTTAGATTTTCACATCATACAAGTTTGCTTGATGGACTAGTTTATTAGAAAATTAGAAACCTTTGACCCTTAATACGTTTCGCCTATCACTGCTGAACTGAAGGCTCACTGGAAAATTGTATCTTTCTGACCTATTAATGCCTTACTGACATTTGTAACATTTAAAACTATTATACTTAAACATATACTTTACATACAGCCTGTGAGGGTTAAACGCATGTGTGGATAAATGTCCTTTTGGTATTTGTTTTTGTTTTTGTTAAGCTGACAGGACATTCAGTAACGTTGCCCGCTCGCGCTCGGGGGCGTGTTTGTGCTCTTTAACGGCAGCGCTCTGGTGCTGCTGGTTTAACGGGAGTTTTTGTGGCTAATGCCTTGCCGCGAAGTCGTTCACGTAGTAGATGCACCAGCTTAAGTATCTAATCGGATAAAGCAGATGTGGTATTTTAGCGTAACGTTAACTTTCCATTCGCTGTAACTGTTAACGTTAGCTGTTGCTTGTTTTGCAGCTTAGCAGTAGCATAAAGCTAGCTAGCGAGCAGCGCTAGCTATGCGGCCAGTGTTAGTTTTTAGCATCGGTAGTAGCTAACTGTTAGCCGACCATAATCCTCTAACGTAAATACAGCGGACTTTAGTTTTATCCACACAGGTCACACCAGTGAAACATTAGCTCTCACGCTGGAGGGCTGTCATTAACGATGGCGTTGTCTGTGGACGTCCCCGCAGATGAGTGGCCTTGAGAAATGATTCAGCTGGATGACTTAGCAACAATGTCCTGCAAATCAACCAAAGTGGCCCCAAGTGTTGATTTTGACCACAGTTGCTCCGACAGCGTGGAATATCTGACGCTTAATTTTGGCCCCTTTGAGACTGTTCATCGTTGGCGAAGACTCCCTCCATGTGATGAGTTTGTTGGCGCAAGGTAACATGTTGGCAGATGAGTAGGTGCGGCGTTTTCGGACTTCACTGGCTAAATCTTTACAGCCTCTCATTTACTCTCTGCAGGCGCAGTAAGCACACAGTTGTGGCATACAGGGATGCCATTTACGTGTTTGGGGGAGACAATGGGTGAGTAGTACTGGATAGTGACTAGCGTTATATAAACGTTATATACTCATTGTCCACTCCATCACATGTATTTATATTTTGTGTCACCAAATAGGAAAAACATGTTGAATGACTTGCTCCGCTTTGATGTGAAGGACTGCTCCTGGTGTCGGTAAGATTGCAGCAGACAGTCCACCCTGAATGACAAAATAAAAGAAATGTAGGCTGTACAATATGACTTATTGCCTGTGTATGCTTTTCACGACAGAGCCTTCACCACTGGAACTCCACCTGCTCCCAGATATCACCATTCAGCTGTTGTCTATGGCAGCAGCATGTTTGTTTTTGGTAACTTTTTTTCAGCTTATGTTCTTCATAATCAAATTTTCACTCTACAAATTTTAAACATAGGGGAGATTAATGCAATCATGCTCGACTTAATATTTTTCAGGGGGCTACACTGGAGACATCTACTCAAACTCAAACCTGAAAAACAAAAATGACCTTTTTGAGTACAAGTTTGCAACAGGCCAGTGGACTGAATGGAAAGTGGAGGGGAGGTAATGTATTTTTTTAAAATGTTTAACGCAGAATAAGTAGGATTTATTGGTTGCTGTTTGTAAACAGACGATTCCATGTTGGCCCCTCCTCCCCAGTTTAGATCAAGAGCTAGAGAATAAATGAGGAGAGGGAGCGGTGTTAGCAAGAACAAAACAGGAAACAAAACCTTATTTTCTGATTGTTTCACAGCGGTTACGTTCTTAAGCACCAATAAAATCGCACCACACCTCTGCAGGAAGAAGCCAGCCTCATCCTGTCCGCATCTGCTCTGCCTGTGTGTGTGCGCGTGTGTGTGTGTGTGTGTGTGGCTGCGGCTCTTTATCCATAGTCCGCAGAGCCCGACCTATCTCCACGCTTAGTTTTAGCGTTGTGCCAGCACTGGAGATGCATCCATGACACACAGAGAGCAGAGGAGACAGCGATGTAACCTGCTCGCTATGTTTTTATAGAGCCCTGACCTCACAGCGTGCACGCTGTTATTGGCTGGAGGCTACGCACCACTGTCCAAATGTTGATGCCCAGAAACGTCTCGAACACAGCATACTAATAAGAAAATACAGGCAGAGGGCAACGTCTCTGCAGATACAGACACCGCCATACACTTAGTGGGTCATAAGTGATGATTGAGAGGGTTTGCTTTTGTATGAGTCTATACATTGTGTTTTAGAAAAAAAATCCTAGTTATTCTGCCTTTCAAGTCGTGTTCCTAGGATAGATTTATATATCAATTGTTTCAAAGCCAAAGCCATTTTGTGTTTTCTCTCCATGTGTGTGTTTTTCTGTTTCTATAATTGAAGCATGTTGTGAGCTGTCCTCATTGCTTCTTATAGCTGGAAACAACTGTTTTTGAATGTGTGGGGGCATAAAATCTATGTGGAAATCAGTTTAAACCAACCTGTTCCTTTTGAAATGTTTGGGTATTTTTGGTGTGAATCTGTAAAAAACCAAAACCAGAATATCAGAATTCAGCCCTGCTGTCCTTTGTCTCTTGTTTCAGCCTGCCAGTGGCTAGGTCTGCACATGGGGCCACAGTCTATAGTGATAAACTGTGGATATTTGCTGGGTATGACGGGAATGCCAGGTATGTTTAACTTTTTTTTTCTGCTTTCACTGTTTACACATTATTTTTGGTATGTATAGTATTCAAAGATATTTTCCCCATGTGCAGGCTGAATGACATGTGGACCATCAGTCTCCAAGATCGCGAACATGCGTGTTGGGAGGAGGCCAGTACAACACACTTCAATATCATATAACCAGAAGAACATTGAGAGCAGAACGCACACCAACACTGGACTGTATGTCTTAATGTCTCTGTCTCTGCCTTCGTGTCCGTCAGATCGATCAGAGTGGTGAGATTCCTCCATCTTGCTGCAACTTCCCTGTAGCCGTATGCAGGGACAAGATGTTTGTGTTTTCCGGTCAGAGTGGAGCCAAGATCACCAACAACCTCTTCCAGTTTGAGTTCAAGGGCCACATGTGAGTACACCCTTTGCTTGTGCCTATGACGTACCCCCGTCACTCGACCTGTAGTTGCCAGTGTTACATGGGACTAATCATTACTCCATCTTCTCAGGTGGACACGCATCCCGACTGAGCACTTGCTGCGGGGCTCCCCGCCGCCTCCCCAGAGACGTTATGGCCACACTATGGTTGCCTTTGACCGCCACCTGTATGTATTTGGAGGTGCTGCTGACAACACTCTGCCCAACGAACTGCACTGCTACGATGTGGACTCTCAGACCTGGGAGGTGATCCACCCCAGTCTGGACAGTGAGGTATGAACCAAATGGATTTTGTCTACCACAGTAGACAATAGAAGTGGTCGAATGATATCACAATTGTTTTTGTCGACGAGCTGAATTACAAAACAAGAACATGTTGCTCCTTACGTACCCTTGTTTTGTGTAATTGCAGCTGTTTAGTGGCACTAAATATGTGTATAAAATATGTCTAAAGTGTTTTTCCTTTTCATTTTGAAGTTCAGCTACTCTTCATTCAACATTGTTGAAGAGATTCTGCATTTAACAGTTAACTTCTCTATAAAGCCTGGTGATTGTATGAGTCGGGCTGATGCGTAAGAACTTGGCAGCAGAATCAGTGCTGATCACAATAGCATGGGTGCTCCTTTAGTCCCTTTTTAATAATGAACCCCTGACTACAAATTTTGAAGCAATGCTTATGAACAATGTCCATACACTTTTTTTATGTTCAAAAGCTGATTTTCCGCTGTCACTTCCTCGTCAGATGCCCAGTGGGAGACTATTCCATGCTGCTGCTGTGATTCAAGATGCCATGTACATCTTTGGAGGAACTGTGGACAACAATGTGCGCAGTGGGGAGATGTACAGATTCCAGGTTAGTTAAACAATTGTTGAAATATACAAGCACTTGATCTAAATATTTTTGCATCATTTGGACACTGTGGTCAAAAGCCTTTCCTGTCTAAAGAAAAGATTATGGACTCTGTATTCTTGAAACGTCAAGCTTGTTTGGAGTTATGGACCTCTTAAAAATATTATGTTCTTCTTTTAGTTCTCCTGCTACCCAAAGTGTACTCTCCACGAGGACTATGGCAAGCTGTGGGAGAATCGTCAGTTCTGTGATGTAGAGTTTATTTTGGGCGAGGTGGGTTGGCATGTGATACTGGGAGGCTAAGCCGTTAAACTGCTGATTAGAATTACATGGTGACTTTCACATTATCCAACTAAGATGATTTTTCCATCTGTTTGACTCCTTGTTGTGTTGTTTACAGAGGGAGCAGAGAGTCTTGGGGCATATTGCCATAGTGACTGCAAGATGCCGCTGGCTGCGGAAGAAAATCCTGCAGGCTTGGGATAGGCAGCGACAGGTCAGAGCAGCAAGTACACGCCTCTGAGACAAGGGAAGACTATCTGTGTTGTCAGAAGATGTTTATACACATGAAACATTTGATAAGAAAAATCAGGCCGAGGCATTTGTAGTTAATTTCACTCAACCCTCACACAGACTGGAAGACCAGGAACTCGCAAATTCAAACTATATCATGAAATGAAGATCATCAAATTCCCAGATGATCTATTCCAATATCACATCACTGAACCCCCAGCTCTTGTGTCATCATTCAAATGTCAAACTGACAGAAAGCAGAATAGATCAGTCCAAATGTACTGTTCCAATTAAGGATCACAGTATTACACAGCTGTTGAGTGGACACATAAGGGGAAATCAAGGCATAATTTCCTGTATCAGTTCCACAACCACATTTTTAGAAAGTTAACAAACTCAACACTGACTTTACGTACAAATTGAAGCTGCAAACATAATATGAAACAACTGACATGCCCATTGGAATGACTGTAAATTCCCTTTTGCTGAGATGTCATCTCCCGTGAGGTTTAACCAATAGTCATAATTTTATTTGTATAGCACCTTTCATAGAAAAAATGCAGCCCAAAGTGCTTTACAACAAAGAAAATACATGCACCGAGTGCTTCACGTGAAAATAAAAGTTAATAGTACATAAATGAATGGAAAATAAGATGCAAATAAAACCCACTTGATGATGATGATGATAATAATAAGATAACATAAAGATGGAAATAGAATGCATTAAAAACCCACTGAATGATAAAAGAAATTCCACGCACCGAGCGCTTCACATGAACATGGACAGACAATGAACGTAAAAACAGGAAAAGGATGCCTGATATATAATTAAGCCAGTGATATAATCACAATTAATTTTACTCCAAATTGCCATGAATTGTGACACTCAGTTTATATGCTGTATATTTACACAAAAGGTACATGGACAACAGGGTGATACAGATCATTTTCAGCTAAATCAGCGCTCAAAATCTGAAATCTTTTTGGCTTTGCATCTGTTTGCTACGTACACATATATATTTAAAATGTACAAAGTGTTAAATCTGCTGTCTTGTGTGCAGAAGGCTAAACAGGAGAGCAGCGAGGAAAGTGACGAAGGGACATTTGGAGGCCCGAGGGATATCCCAGCAGGCAACAGGCCATCAGGCACACTGCCAATGCTAGAGGTATCTATCAGGGAAGCGGAGGCCCAGCCTTTTGAAGTCTTAATGCAGTTCCTCTACACGGACAAGATCCAGTACCCGCGCAGAGGTACCTCTCTCTTCATGGTTGCCCTGTTTGTCACTCTTAACATTGTTACTGCAGAAATCCCCAAGAGAGACAAGAAAAACTGATCATTTGTCCTTTCCTTGCTCGTCTCCATAGGTCATGTCCAGGATGTTCTTCTAATCATGGATGTATACAAATTGGCCCTAAGTTTTAAGCTTTCCCGCCTGGAGCAGCTGTGTGTGCAGTACATCGAGGCATCTGTCGACCTGCAGAATGTCCTCAGTGTTTGTGAAAATGCCAACAAGCTGCAACTGGACCAGCTCAAGGTTGTCAATTGTTTAAGACTAACTTAACACCAGCTGCAAATCTTGTTTTTACTGCCCTCCAGTGGTTGAAGTTCAGGGTGTCATCAGTACAATACATTTTATACTTTCAGCCAAACGATTTAAATAAAATAATGCTCTGCAGCTTTGTGTTACCTTGCTTTTTTAAAACCAGAGATGCTGAGGAAAGATTCATACTAACAAATGATTTCTTTCTCTAGGAACATTGCCTTAATTTTGTGGTGAAGGAGTCGCACTTCAACCAGGTGATCATGACGAAGGAGTTTGAACATCTGTCCACCCCACTGATTGTGGAGATAGTGCGACGAAAGCAGCAGCCTCCTCCCAGGTTGTACTCAGACCAGCCTGTGGACATCGGGACCTCCCTGGTCCAGGACATGAAGGCTTACCTAGAGGGAGGTGGCCTGGAGTTCTGTGACATTGTCCTGCTCTTAGACGGACACCCACGACCTGCTCATAAAGCCATTCTGGCAGCCCGATCCAGGTAGAGACCGCACAGGTTTTAGAATCTGCTTTGTGCACATGCTTACATTTTTGTGTAATGATAGTGAGCTCAAATTTCCTTTTTCATTTGGAATTTTCTCCCTACAATTGAATGTGCTTAGAAGCTGCCTCTTACTGTCAAAAGAGAAAACAACACATTCACCCAAACTACTCAAGCAGGTTTAACTTTCAGTGGCAAAATTGTGCCATCTTTAGGTTTTAATGAGACAATTTTAAGGCATTTTCAGAAATGTAGAAATTTGTTAGTCCTTTTGCTGTCATTTACTTTTGTGTTGTGATCCAAGGTTTAAAAGTAATTTCATATTTATAACAATTTTATAAAACATTATATGTGATTATTTTACTTTATACTTATTTTATATATCAGGGGTGTCATGCAAGCCAAGATTCTAGGGGGTGGTAGCCATCGGGATGAAATTGAATGATGAAATTTCCTGCAATTTGACGTATACTGTATATTCAAAGCCGTCGCAGGGGTTTATTTTAAAACTTCACTAAATCGGGTTTTTGTAGTTCAGTAATGTCCCACTTTATATTAAGGTAAATGCTGTATATTTAGAGATTTACATGCCAAATATTTGTGCTGTTATTGAAAATGACTCACTTATTCACTCGCATCTAAACTAGCTTCTACACTGCTGCCACTTTCCTTGAATAATAGCCAAATTTAGGATTTTCATGGATTTCTTGCCTTTCTTTTTCACCAATCTGAAACTATTACTACTAACCACTTAAGCAACACACTGTTAAGCTGTAGCCCACATCTCCTCCAGCACTGATGTGCAACAGAGTGCTGTGTGTTAACTGATTTCATCCTGCAACCTTTGGAAGAAATCAATACCATAGGGAAAGGGGGTGTGTGACTTTTTGAGGTATGATCTATGAGATAATTAGAAGAATACGTTTGACTCAAAATAATCATAACGACATGTTAGTAATAAAAAAACGGATCAAAAACATATGGTGGGGCATCCATCTGCAGCTTGAATGGGCATGATGGGTTTGGTATGAATGTATCTTTGCTTTTTGGCTGTAAAGAGTAGAATATTAGAAAGTAAACCAATGACCACCAAGAAACGCATTTTGTATCATGTGAAAATGTCTTCCAACATTTTAGGGAGGTGATAAAAGTTTCTTATTATTGTACTTAAGCTGAAATGGACCACGATGTCTCTGACACGTTTACATTTTTACTCCTCAGTTACTTTGAGGCGATGTTCCGCTCCTTCATGCCCGAGGACGGTCAGGTTAATATCTCCATCGGTGAGATGGTTCCAAGTAAGCAGGCCTTTGAGTCCATGCTGCGTTATATCTACTATGGCGACGTTAACATGCCTCCAGAGGATTCCCTGTATCCTTCTCACATTCAGACTGCTTTATATTAATTCACCATTTTAAAAGTCTTTCCCAGGCAGAACCAACTGTAATGCCAAAATTGAAAACATCTTGTAAACATTTTTGCAAATTTAATGAAAAGGAATTATGAAAGAGGCCACATCCTTTGATGAAGGCAGCCCCTGAACTAGGACACAGCTTCTGCTCTTCTCAACAAAAGGTGGGATGAGAAAGTCGTAACCACGATGTCTGAGCGTGATAAGCTGAGAGACTTGGATATCAAGGCAAACACACTCAATACATACTTCTTTTGTAGCTCTAATATCTTCTCTTCTGTTTTCGTCTTGTGGAAAAAATGTATTGACTTGCCATTAGTGGAACAGCATCATGGACTTCTTTTCCGCCATTGTAGTCACTGCTTGTACAAGATACTATGCAAGGAGCGAAATATACCTTTTAATAATTTTTTTAGCATCATAACCGTTTTACTGTGTTTATGTCCAGTGTTGCCTGTGGGTTGCATGTAATGAAGCAAATGCTCGCATGTAATGTTGCTTTTCAGCAAAGTTAAAATCATAAAAAAATATATTTTCCTTGACCTGTGACATACAGCTATCTGTTTGCTGCACCATACTACTATGGGTTTTCAAACAACAGGCTGCAGGCTTACTGTAAGCAGAATCTGGAGATGAACGTCACTGTGGAGAATGTCTTGCAGGTATTTATGTTTTCACCCGAGGGGGAGGAGTGACCTAATTTGGCAATATTGTCCCATACTTAGATTTCTTTTATGGCGAGTGACTCGTTTCCTCGCTCACTTCTCCCTCAACGTTTCCCCTTTTCAGATTCTGGAGGCAGCTGATAAGACCCAGGCTCTGGACATGAAGAAACACTGCCTGCACATTATTGTCCACCAGTTCATCAAGGTGGGTGGACTTGTAACCGGAGCCCTGGGGGTTTGCTGCCCACTCTCTGCAGCTGAGCTAACCCTGTAGGACGGTCTTCTTTGCGGGAGACTGACACCTTTGGCCTCCTAGTGGATCACCTTCCATCTTCTGCATAGATAGGAGACTGTTTACAGCCTGGCCGGCTGTACAAGCACCTCATCACATAACAATGAGGGTCATAGTGCCACTCTGATTATTGTTTGTTATTCAAAGAAACCGTGAAGCACTCAATTCTCACCCTCCTTTGCTGGAGTGTTAGCTCTGTTGTTAGTGTTTCTGTTAAGCTTCTTTCTGTTTATCTTCATTTTTCATGCATGAGCAATCAAGTGCTGCTTATTCCTTATTTTACTCTGTTTGACTCATTGTCTTATGTTTATGGCTCATTTTTTTTCCATTTTTTGCTCTCCTCCCCTCCCAAAGGTATCCAAGCTCCCCAACCTGCGGTCTCTCAGCCAGCTGCTGCTGTTGGACATCATTGAGTCTCTAGCTACACACATATCAGACAAACAGTGTGCTGAGATGGGCTCCGACATTTAGGACACCAAGAGCCGGGCTCTTTTCTCCTCTCAAAGAAGCCATACATCTCTGCTCCACCAACTTCTTAGTCAATCCCTCCTCCCAAACACGCAGTACTTTCCTTTATGTTGGACCTCGCATGTCTCGACCCCCATACAGTAGACTCCGTTTTATCCTATCTGTGCAGTAGCTAATTGTTCTTGTTTCTCAGTCTGCATCTCAATGAGTAGTGAAATCAGTGAAGACACCAGATTCTAGCTCAGTTACGATTTGTTATAAGGACTAAAAATTCTCTTTTATATTCAGTCATTTATTTATTTTGATAAAGGAGAAGAAAACGTCTGCACGGTTTTATTCTGCTCAGTATTGCTGTTGCATTTTTTAAAATAGATATGCAGTGGACTGTAATAATTCATATTTGTGACACTATAGAAGTGTTGCCATCAGCTGTTTTACGTTATCTGCTCATAATTAATCAAAATATACCATAAAATGGATTATTTATCTATAAATCTGTATTCATGACTTGCATTGTTCTCAGCTGTGACACAGTTTACAGGCCTGGATTAAATGTTGTAAGGAATCAAGATCATTATATGAAAGTAATTAGAATGTATTTCTGTTTTAAAGCTATTTGTTTCGTTTACTGTTATTGTCATTGGCAGCCATCTTTGTAGTACTAATCACCTCTTACCATAACTAACAGACAAGCTGTCTTTATCCATACAATATAGCAAAGTGTATTTAGTGACATCAGTATGCTGTTATTAAATATTTACCCACATGGGTTTCATGTATTTAAAGCCTTAATAAATCTTCTCATACAAAATGAGTCATGTTCTGAGTCTCTTGTACCTCTTGCAGAACCTGCATTTCTCGTGCACTACTCTCATTTTCTTAGAGCTCCCAATGTGCATATTTTTCTCTCTGTTTTGAGTGAACAACCTTATTATGTAATTAAAGTAATAGCAGTTATCAGTAACTGCTATTACTTTAATTACAAAAGTTGGCTGAGCATTCCTATGGAAGTCCAGTATTCATGTTAAAAGATGGTTTGACCTAACAGTAGGCCCTGCAGTGGGTATCAGGCTTTGTCGTCATAAATCTACGGAACGCTACTGAAAAGGCTATACCTAATTTACCTTTAAGCTGCCTTTAATCCTAAACTTTCCCAAACGAAGAGCAGATAGTTGTGTCTTGACCTGGCCTTATATTTACATTGTATCTTCTTAGCCTAAACTACAGGACTGTGGCTGTCCCCACTGGCTTGGTAAGCAGTTTCATCTAAATGCCATGACCGGCTCACTAGTCCAGCCTTCATCCCTGCTTCATGATAGCTTGGATTAAAAAGTGGATGTCTCAAAGTAAGCATCTTAAAAATATGTTTTAAAAATCAGAACTGATACAGTTTCTAACGAAAGTCTTTAGAATTACAGCAGAATTCACAAATATGTTGAATACAAGCACAAATCTGACATTCTTCCACAGACCCCTGCCATAAACCTGAAGCCATTCTAACCTACACATGGAAAAAACTGAAGGGTAATCCTTGACCATTCATCAAGTTAGCCTTGTCCTTCATGGGTTTCAGTTTCCACAGATCTATGGATGATAAGGTCAGACAATGCGCCTTGGTTTGAGAGGGTGAATTAATTAAGGTTCTGCAAGGTTTTGCACTTGCAAAGATTTTAATTTACTCAATGAAAATGTAATATGTTAATTCGATTGTATAAATTGCAACGTCTTGCAACTTTGTTTACAGTAGTCAAGACAGTCAGGCCAACCCTAGCCCCAAACACATTCAAACTACATTAAGTATGACTTGAATCGAATGGACAGACTATAAGATGTTGCATTTTGAGAATGACTGAGGTGCTTTGACTGTTTTATTTTGTATAGTAAGTAAGTAAGTATAGTACATTTTGTTCATGGGATTGAGAATAAAAAAGGTTGACCTAAATGTTGAGGCATTGGATTGAATTAGCTGCCTGTTTTACTGCAGGTTCTGAAAAGACCCTCAGTGGAATTCACAAAGTGTTGGACTCTTTTGGACTCTGTTGTAAGTACCTTTGCAGTGAGTACAACGTGCTATTCATAGTCCAGATATTTGAGACACTTGGCAAATCAAATTTCCTGAGTGTTAAATGTCTGAGTGTTAAACTGAAATAATGCCCACATCTCATCAGTGACAATTAATCAGAAATAATTGCAACTTTAAAAGATGGAAGGAATTTTACAACCATGCAGAAACAGGCCATTATAGTCATGTCTGGGGTAGCTTTTTAATTCTTCTTTTTGTGTTTACTGCCCCATGCCCGGCTTGCTCATGTTTCATTCATTTAAGTCCACTTGTGCACACGCACAGCCCTGAATCCCACTGGACATATCTGGTTTCATCTAAAAACAGAGTTCATTGTTCACTGTGATGATATTGAACACTGAAACAAAACAGTATGTCTGTCATGCCTACAGTCCCCGATTATCTCCCACTTATTAGGTGCATTTCATTAAGGAGGCTGAATAGGTGGGCTGGCCGGGCCGGTCCTGCTACCTACCTCAGCAGGTGGGATGGGCTACGGAGCCACTCTGGATCTCCCAACCTGTTGCATAGACCTGCACAGAAATCTCAGCACAGAGTGTGTATGTGCAGAGGCAGAAGATGGTTTTTCTAACAAATAAAATTATGCAAAGGACTGCACTCTTTGTGACGTTTGGTGGTTTGGTCACTTCTCTGATCACCACTTTCCTTCCACTGTGGAAGACGATGAACTCTGACCTGAACGAGGTGGAGAACTGGTACTCTGGACTGTGGCACACCTGCCTCTACACCGAGGAGGTGGGGGTTCAGTGTAAGGCCTACGAGTCCATCCTGGGACTGCCGATGGACCTGCAAATCTCCAGGGTGCTCATGTTGGTGTCTATAGGCACTGGAGCTTTAGCTCTGCTGGCTGCCTTCCCAGGACTGGAGGGGGTCGAGATGTGTGTGGGGCAGCCTGGCCTAAAGAGACGGTTGCTCATCCTCGGCGGGGTGCTGTCCTGGGTGTCGGGGCTCACCACTCTGGCTCCTGTCTCTTTTGTGGCCTACACAACTGTGGTGGACTTCTGGGACGAGGGTTTTCCTGATGTGATGCCACGCTGGGAGTATGGAGAGGCGATGTTCTCTGGATGGTTTGGCGGTTTGGCTCTGGTCATCGGAGGGACTCTCTTCTTTGTAGCTGTGTGCATGGGGGACTTCGACCAGAGGCCACCGAGTGTACCAAACAGCCCACAGGTGAAGCACAGTTCAAAGTACTACCTGAAGACAGAGGTGTTATAGATATCTTATTGTCAAATGTGTCATTGCACATTCATGTATATGGAGGCCTGTCAGCTTGTGGACTTGAGTGATGAGATACTGACATTCCTTTGAAATACTAAGTAGCTCTATTTGTGTGACAGTAGCAAGAATAACATTTCTGATTGAAGTAACATGAAAGCTACACGGATGTTTATGTTTTATTTGTTCATTTCTAAGTCAAATTGTTACTGAAAGTTTCAAACACATTTCTGTAACTTCCGTTTCTGGTTAATAGAGGGATTGTGGTCATCAGGTTTCACAAACTATTAAAGTAATGTGAGATAATAAGCAGCTGCAGTAGTTTTTATTCCTTTAAAGTCTACGTGAGTCCAGATAAATAGGATAGGAAGGCCTTATTTACCAGTGGACATGCACCTAGTGCACATCAAACCTTCCTCAAAATAAGAGTGGGAATACCACGACAGAACCATAATAATTTACATCCACTGTGGTGCAATGGCAATGTATTTTAGACCAGTTCATTCTGATTCTGATTCTTACTTTTATATCACCAGTGACCAAATTGATTGACAGGTCTTTTTATTTAATCAAAATTAAAGTTACTATTGTTTTCTCGTGCTGATTGTACATGAGTAATGTTTGAAAAACCAGCTTCAGGTCAGAAACAAAGAAAACAGTTGTTTTTCGTAAATAAAACTCTTTCCAGCTACATATGCAAACTTGTGATTTAGAGTTGTGTTTTTAGTGATTTCTTTCTGCTTATTTTGATTTTAGAGGTTAGTTGGAAGTGAAAAAATATGGACAAACTTTCATCAATGTGCTTGATGAAGAAAGTGTCATCATGAGTACCAAATTTAGTTTCAATTATCACAAAAACAACGGTAACCTAAATGTAAAGTACATAAAGATGTAAAGCAGTACACTAAGGAACTAGCCACTCTCCAGCCCCATGGTTGGTTGGTCTCTCCAGACCAATCTGAAGACGCATGGAAATGTCCAACATTAGTGGTGCTCAGGGTCTGTGAGCCCACTGCCAGGGCAGGAGAGAACAGTTGCATTCCACTGCTTCAGCTCTTCTGTGTTAAATTTCGTTTCGGGGAGGGACTTGGCACCACCAGCTCCTCTTGGTCCTTAATACACTGGCTGTGCTATACTGATGTACACTGTGATGATTAGAACTGATTCGAACATTTTTTTGTCAGTTTCTTGGCGGTCACAAAAAAATCGCAAAATGATACAGTATAAATTACACAATTCAGTTTGTATCATATCAGTCAAGCTGTGTCTTTACCATGCCCATTTGCTTAGCCGACACTCTGTTTAGATCTACTGTATATAAATTCAGGTTGAATTTACCCAACAGTTAATATTTTGGCAGGCTATGACTTGATATTTTATATTCTAAATGATTCATTCACGTCTCTCACCTCTCTCTTAATCTGGGTTTTTGGATGCTGCTGCTCTCTCTGGCCCCTGCAGAAGTGAGTCCCCCTTTAATTATTACATCTCTCCCTAGGAGAGCCTGATCAGCCATCTTGTTGTACATGTGCACGGCCCCCACCCCTTGGCTTCCACTCAAACATGCTTTTGCAAGTGCTTGAACACACGCAGAGATCAACACAAACATACTGACACTGGAGCACATGTGCACGTGTCAGCTGTCAGCACACTGTAGAGACACAGTGGAAATCTCTTTTATCTTTTTCTTTTGGACGCATTCTGAAAACAATGTGCAGTAAGGGTTGTTAATGCTGCATCCTGATACATCACCCTGTGTCAATGCTGGCATCATCTCCATAGAAATAAATCTGAAATTATCAGGTGAATGACCTTGACCCTGCAGTTGAGGCACAGTTCCTCCCACAGTGGGAGCATAAGGAATGGAAATATCTTGGGAGCTCTTTTCTATAAGACTCAGTATACCTTTTTAATCCTACTCCACCCTACCCCCCTGACTGAAAGTGGGATTTACTGCACCAACTGCACTTTCACTCTTTCTCCCTCTGCTGCACACACTGAAAGAAGTGCAGCACACACATGCTGTAGGAGCTGTTTTAGTATTTATAGCATGCAGCAGTCTGAAAAGAAGTTTTTAAAAATATACAATAAATGTCACATTGGTGGTTTTCTCCGGGTTCTCCGGTTTCCTCCCACCGTCCAAAGACATGCATTAGGTTAATTGGTGACTCTAAATTGTCCCTAGTGGATGAATGTGTGCGTGAATGGTTGTCTGTCTAAGTGTCAGCCCTGCGACGAGTTGGCCACTGTCCAGGGTGTACCCCGCCTAAGGCCCGAAGCCACTGGGATAGGCTCCAGTCACCCGCGACCCCGAATGGGAACAAGCGGTAGAAAATGACTGACTGACTGTCACATTGGTCAGTTTTAAAAATTGCTGATTTTCCTGAAGCAGCACAGGCATGCAGCACAAAGCATGCACAGTAAGGAGGCAGAGTGATAAGTGGGCAGTCAGACCAGACGGTGCAGTAGTGGGGAGGGGAGTCTTAGATCAGGTTTGACTGGCCTGTCAGGACTTTGACATCTGCATCTGCTGAAAGGATCTGAACAGAAAAGCAAGCAGCCCCTAGGAGAGAGAGAGAGTGTGTGTGTGTGTGTGTGTGTGTGTGCGTGCGTGCGCGCCCGCGTGTGTTTGGGAACGAGAGAGGAGGGGTGGGAGGACGAGGGCAGGGAACGGAGAGAATTCATGCTGTGTTAGCATCCCTTCAGCAACTCCATCAATACTGCATACAGCTGAGAAACTGGCAAAGGTCCTCCGTGCTGCATTTGCAGGCTCGGCCAGGGAACGAGAGCAACTCCCACGACCGGTCGGCTCAGTCTGCTGCTGGAGGGGGGCTCTGCGAGGGGCAGAGCGCACACACACACTCACTAGAGCCTCTGCTGCATCAAGAGGCAGAGGAGGAGAGCGGAGGAGGGTGCAGAGGGACACACAGGCTGGGAATACTCCAGTGGACAGAGCCAATCCCGGAGAGGGACAGGATTGTTCGGAGACTCGTGTGCTAATATGCTGCCGTGCTCCGCAGGGGAAGCTGAGCACCAGGGAGTTTGACAGGATCTCAGTCCACCTGCTCCATGCACACAGGTAAGCTTTATTTCTTTTACAGTCAGGGAAATATAGCTCTGTTTTATTAGTCCCCAATATGATGTGTTCATGTGATGCTCTGTGTATAATCAGACTTATTTCTTCAAGTGGATTTCGCCTGTGTTGGTGCATGGGCACACAGAGTACTTGCACTGGAGTGGTTTGCTCTCTGGTTCCCTGGGGAAGATGTACTGTGGTGCAGTATACAAAATTGAATTCACAATAGCAGAAACACAGAGCTACAGTGCATAGTGGATTTGAATTTATGGATCAGTTGTGCTGCACACTCTGGAAAATTAGACCAGATCAAACGTTCATCTACAGGGCAGATTAAGTTTTTAATAGTTAGTACATCAGTAACAGTACCTCACAATCTATTAGTTTCTATTGGTTTCGATAGCAACTTACGTGTTTGTTTGTTTGTGTGTGTGTGTGTGCGCGTGTGTGTGTGTGTGTGCATGCTGAGAAACTGGTCAATAGCAGAATTGTTATATGGAAGCACAGCTCCTCTGTGGGGGTGCACACCCCTCTGTAAACCACAATTCTAGTTTTCCATGACATCATGGAGAGGTTATCGCTCAAAGGAGCAGCAAAATGACCCGGTAGTGCCATTGTTATCCAGCTTCAGCTTTTTACAGAAGAATATATAATACAAATTGTAAAATATGGTTTAACTTTTTAAAGCCGAAATGGAGAAAGTAATGCAAGATGTTTCTCCTTGATGAACTTCTTTGAGTGCTACAGCAAACATTGCTGAATGGCGGTAGAGTCGTTGTTTTCTAGAGCCACGTGCCATCTATGTATTAGCCTACACTTAACACTAAAGGTTTGTTTTTGAAATCCTTTAAAAGCTCAACTATATGACCTCTGTCGCCTGTTAATGGCAAAAACATGGGTCAGACTTTAGACAATATAGTACATTATGTTTTGTTTTTATAAACACAATATGCACACTTTAGATTTTGTTTGGGACCTTATGAAGCTGCTGTCAGCTCTTCTGATTTTGCCTGTGACAATGTACTAACCATTAGCAATTAACTACAAGCCAGCAATATAAACATTTGTACAAACTTGGTCAAGAATGGTGTGAATGAACTTGCTCAAAATGTCTGATTGTGTCACAAACTAGAGCTTCTTACTGGGGATTGTGTTTAACTGTAATCCACTCTTTATTCTTTTATAGTTAAGACACGTAGGCAATGGAGTAAATAGAAGTCAATCAAAAGCTTCTTGGCATTTGGGGAAACATCCTGTAGACCCATTTGACGAAGGTGCATAATTCTAACTTTAAACATGGCCTAAGGAACTTGACTACATTCCCCTCAATTGTGTTTCCTTCCATTGTAAAAAGGTCAAAATAAGAAGATCAAAGATTACACTGAATCCTCCCCTAAGCTGACTGTAAAAAAAAAATAGATAACCACAAAGTGCCTGGTGAGAGCACTTTTACAGTTGGTTTACGCAATGAGGGGATGATTCCTTGGCCTTATCTTGTATTTCACAAAGCAGCAACGTGCAAACTGTGAGTGAGGGACAAAGGTGTGGTCAAATATTGAGAGTGCAGTTAGATTTTTGTGAGATCTGAGTCCTTTATCAACTGAGGATCAGAGATCCATTATCGTTAACTACAGGCTAACATACCTACCAAGCAAGTGTTTGAATAAAACAGAGACCGCCAGTTTGGGTTGTTGGAGGTGAATGAAGCAGCAGCTCTTCTTTTATTCAGGTGCTGCTGCAACTCCAGGGCCTAGGAAGTGCTGTAAAGTGACATGTAACTGACAGGAACTAATGAAATGGCCACATTTTATATATATTTTTTCTCTGCTGCTAATGTTTAATGGTGAGGATTAGAGTTGTTACTGGCTGAAATATGGGATATTTGCTGTATATCTGCATTACAGAGCAATGGCCTTCTGCTGGGGTTTTTTGTAGAAATGTAAAGACTGATGTCCTTTTTTCATGAGTGCCCTCATGTGGTGGGTTCGTCTTTGTAGAGCAATAACATCACTGTTTGCTGTTGTAGAATACGTTTTGGTACTTTGGTGCTCAACATTCCTGCTTTTTTCACTCATAGTCAGTTTATAGATCGGCCTCCTTGCCACCAAAAAGGAGATGCATTTTGCTAATTCTCCCCTCCAACATTCCTGTAACAGGTATTACATTTGTAGGGAAGTGAGTGAAACTGACAGCTTGTTTGCAGGCAGGATTATTAGCACTGCTTGGGGACAGGCCCAACAGTGAGAGAGCGGGATCTGCGTCATATGTTGTGAGGACCAAATCTGCTTAACCTACTTTAGTTTTTGCACAAAATATCTTGGGCTGGCTGGAACTCCAGCATGGCAGCTCTTTGCAATCCAATTTGTTGTTCATCCAAATTTCAGTGGTGACAAATTATTAAAGGGCCAACGTGTGAAAGAGAAGTCTTCATAGGCGGCCTTCTCTCTTCAGAAAATGATTTGATATGTTGCTTTCTTTATTTAGTGAAACACACAACATCAAAGACTCTGCTGAGTTAGCGTGGCTGTTAACTCAATGCAGGAAAATGCAAGTGCTTGGCACGGAGATTTGGAAGCATAGTGCAGGAATACAGACCAAAAACAGGCTTTTCCACTTGTGGGTAAGCTGACATAACAGCATTTTACTGATGTAGCTGGTAGAGGTGGAGCTAGTTTAATTACTTTAAATACAATTAGATAGTTTATTCTAGTACTTCCCAACCTAGGGGTCGGGCCCCTCCCAAGGGTAACAAGATGAATTTGAGGGGTCGTGAGATGATTAATGAGGTAGGAAAGAAGGAAAAAAATTCTGCTACACAAATCTGTATTTATTGTTTGGACTCTTCTTATCTTTGCCTTGTTTTGTGAAATATTGGATAATTTTACCTCTCTCAGCAGTAAACAGTTATTTAAAAGAAACCATCTCAGAGGTTCAGAGGGGAAATCTCCCTTCGGTGGAACTGATAACAACTCAAAGACATCTGAAATATAACAAGGGGCCATTACTACACACTTCTTTTTCAGTGTGTAGGTCACAGGCCAAAAAGGTTGGGAAACACTGATTTAATTTTTGACAATGCCTTGAAACTTTATCAACTCATTGTGTTTTCTTATTTTACCTAAAATCTGCATAACTGAAGCCTTCAAAGAAGTTCAATATTTCCCTTTGAAATGTTGTTGAATAGACGTATAAAGTAGCTGCAGAGGTGTGGCCGGTCAGAAGAGATCTTTCCGTTTCTCATTAGTTCTCGGGAACATTTTCTAAGCAGTGCTCCATTCAACACTGCACCCTTTTTTATCTGAAGTTCAAGGACATTAAGATGTGCTCAGAATATCAAGCAGTCCTTTTGGTTGTACCTCAAAAGGATAATTCGGTGATGGATTGCATCATGTTGGGTGATACACCTGCCATCACATGTCTCTCGCTCAGATTCATAGCAGCCAGTGCTCTGTGAGTAACTAACTACAGTATGTGTGGGTGAAATACCAGAGCTGGCGGAAATGTGAGGGAAACGTGGCAACAAAACGAGGGGGATTTTGGAACTCAAGGGGCCCCTGCTTCCCTTTAAAGCGCAGTGTGACGAGAAAGTTAATAGGTGTCAGAGTGCTGTTAATATTTAACGGTTTCCCATGCAATATGCATAAACAACGGTAACAATGTGTTTGGAAATGTTCCTAATTAAAACAATTGCTTCCTTTTTACAAGCTCTAACATGTTATATAGACACGCACACACACACACAAAATAATTTGAATATCTGTCCTTGACATTCTAATCCTGACTCTTTCAGCCACTTTTTGTGATAAATAACACAAACACAGCCAGTGACTATGATTAGAAGACCCAGGACCATAAAAACGTATGGAGACAAATGGTGGGCAAGCGATTTAACAGAGGGGGAAAAAATTCTTAAGTGTTAAACGTGTAAAACCTCTTATATCATGACAACAGCATTCATTCTGGCATCTGATTTTACACTCATGTAAACCAGTAAGACAGATCTGTCAGGTTTGTGTGTGTGTGTGTGTGTGTGTGTGTGTGTGTGTCCATGCAGATTATGTGGAGGAGCTGACGTGTGCGATGGCCAGCCCGGACCTTCAGGTTCTCATACACACAGTTCTGTGTTATCGTTACCTCCCAAGCAAGCAGGCCAGCCCGAGGATCTGACCGCGCCTCTCCCCGCTCCCTCCCTCTCCCTGGGTGTCCCTCAATCCTGGGCACACCATGGGAGGATGCTTCTCCAAACCCAAACCAGGTAATCAACATGTTTCCCTGTCTCAATCAGGTGTAGGTGAGTTCAGTCTTAAAGAAAAGATATGCCAAATGAGCACAATAACAGCTCTTGTGCAGGTGACGAAAAACAGTTGTGTCTAGAGTACTCTTATAATTCAGGAGAAGGACAACATAACAGGAACATCTTACAGTCTTATGGACTGCAATTCAATAAATAAATAATGTTAAAGTATTGTGGAAATGGAGTCAAAAAGGTGTTGAAACACATCTATGGTAATACGTACCCCTGTAGATGCTATCCTGCTTTTAGTATTTCCAATAGGGGTGGGCAATGTGGTTGAAATAATTATCACTATATTTACAATATTTTAAATGATATTTCAACTTATCGGAATATGAAAAATGTCAATAAAGTACCACAATCAAATAAATATATATAAGATTTATCTTTAAATCAATATAAATATAAAGCTAAATCCTAAAGGCTGGACCGAAGTACATTAGAATAGAGTCAGCACACTAGATAATGCTCCCATGAAAGAAAAGTTTCGCAACATGGCAGGTAGTAGTTGTAAACATGAGGCAGAGAAAGAAAATACAGTGATAATAGAATGATCCATTGATTTTGTTTATGATTCCAACTGAAATACACTGTTAATACAGGCAAGACACTCTGTCCATCAATAGTTTTTACAATGTCAATTTATCTAACTGAAAACACATGTTTTAGTATTGTACTGTTTCCATGGAGAGACCAGTTATTTTCTTGTGGTAAAAATCAACAATTTGGTTTTTGTTAAAAATATATTTAGGGACAGTTTCTTCAGTTTAAATCATTTTCAAAGCTACCTACTGCCTCCAAATCCTCTCATATCCTGCCTCCTCTGTTTGCGCTATAGTGTTTTGTGTGGGAGGAATTTTAATGCTCTCTGTGGCATCTTTGGTCAAGAGGATTACATATTGAGACATGAACATCAAAATATGACACTGTGTGTGTATCCATTTCAGTGTTAGAATGGCTAGGAGATAAGCTATCATGCTTCACTGCAGTCTTGCAGCTGATGATAACACGCTGTACTTCCCATTCAAGCGTATGGAGACACAAAGGCTTTGAGATCAAATCATCTGTTCAGTGCATCTCATGGAGGTGACATGAGGAAGATGAGGGACTAGATGTTTGTGTACAAATGATTGTTCAGAGGCTGCTGACTGTCAGGCCTCTGAGGACTAATTAGTCAGTGTCTAACACACAAGTTTGCTGGAGTAGCACAATTTGAATGCATACTTTTTTACCATCATTTCTGGAGGAGTTGCTATCATCAGTACAGAGGCAGTCTTGACTAATTAGAAAATAAATCAATATAAAAGCTAATTATTATAAATCACACTCAGTGATGTATTATGCTATGAGGAGAGAATCCTCAAAATCAATTATTAAACCAAATTGTTGAATGTAAAACCATTTTTTGCCAATCCTATAAAATGTTCTTCACAGAACTCCAAACAGATAAAAAAACAATATTTATGGAACGTGGTTAGCTCAGTCAGTAGAGTGCCCGCCCCATGTGCGAGGCTACAGTCCTCACCGCAGCGGGCCCGGATTTGACTCCGACCTGCGGCCCTTTGCAGTATGTCACCCCCCCCCCCACGCCCACGCCCTCCCATTTCCACTCTCTTCAGCTGTTTCTATCCATTAAAGGCATAAAACCCCTAAAAATATACTTTATACTTTAAAAAAATATAAATAAAAAACTAAACAAAAATATTTATGTATATAGAAGGCCATCTCTACCATCAAGTGAGCGTCAGATGATACAGAGTTACAGTTTACATACACACAAACATACCAAATAGATAATAATTAATTGGTTAAACAAAGGTGTTTATTTTGCTTTGTAAAATCCAAGAGAGATATTGTGAATAGAGCAGGTTGACATCTACCTGCAGTAGTATGTCGTAAGATGAAGTTTGTCATGACTCATACAGCTCAGACATATGTTTTATATAAACATCCTCATCATTAAAGTATCAAAATAAAGCAGAGACCCGGATTAGTTGTGATGATCTACGGGTATCTGAGGAGCGAGATGCTTAAAAATGTGAAGAAATACAGAAAGGTTACGAATAGTGTGAAATTAAGGATCTAAACCCTGGGCTCACTCACAGTAAATAAAAGAAAAGGTATGTGTTAAAGCTCCAAACACTGAAAAGATCAAAATAAAAACATTACAGAAAATAGTTTGGTACACGTTCTGAACCAGGTAACTGTTTAGTGCTGATAATCGTCAGTGTGGTGACTTAGCAGCAGACATTACGACAGCATCTAGAGATTCTCTTCAGCTGTGGAAAGCTTTCTCTTTCTTTTCTCCTGCAATTGCACTCACTATTATGATTTTCCATTGATTTTAATTAAGACTCACTCAGCAGGAGAAAATTCCAGCCAGATTACTGTGTAAGAACCGGATGATCAGCACATTTTTCCAGCCGAACAGATAAAGCCTGCTGCAGTGCAAAAAGGAGTTACACAACCATTTCTTAATGTTAAGAAATATAAACCCAGCAGCAGCATCAGATGTCATCAAATGAAAACTGAATGTCTCCCAAAAGACAGATAAATATACACCACACTGTCTGTTTCTCTTTAGGAAAACAGCAAAATTGAACAAAACACAAAACACAGCTGGTTTAAGCAGGTTTATTTGTTTATGTCAGTTTCCTTTATGGAAATTTAATTATTTAAGGCATTGTTATCCAGTCAGAATCATATTTTCCAGTTTAGTAAGTTAATTTAGATATAGACAGATTGAGAAGTATGGAGAATAATGTGTGGTTTGTTTTAAATTCAGTGGCAAAATGTTGAGCTACCTGTCTCAAGTTTTGTGGATTTTCCATATCACTGGTAAATCTGCTATGAATAGCCACAGTATGTTTGGCATCTGCTCTGCATAGGGACATTTTGGTGCTTTGCATGACCTATTTCCTGCTGTTTAAAAGACAAGTGTTATGTGTTTTTAAATCTGGATTTATATTGAATTTTAACTGGTACTACGCTACTCGCGCGCTACAAAGGCAAAGAAAAGAAGACACGGTTGCCCATATACACTTCTCCTTTTACCTGCTTCCTGCTTTCATTTGTTTCAGTTGTGGAGATGCCAGACTCAATTTGTCCCAAAGTTGTAGACCTCTCTCCTAGCTGAAAAGCAAATTACTCTTCCAAAGCAATGAAGGAGGATAGTAATAAAATAACAATCGACGGAATAATAGTGCAATCCACTGGTGAGTGGTAGTATTAATAATGTGTTTAATTACTTAAACAGGTTTCTATTTGAAAGCTTTAGAGCATCATTTTACTGCTATATGTGGTTGCGCTGCACATGTTCAGCCATGCATTTTCAGACATTTTCTAAGTGAGACGTGTCTGTGTTGTGCAGTTGAAGTTAAAGTGGAACTCTCTCTCCTGGAAAAAGAAAAAGAGGTGGACGGGCTGTCACCTAATGGCAAAGCGAGTCCCTTTGCTGACTGCAGACCTAACGGGGCCCTGGGACACGGCTCTGATGACGACTCCACCCCGCTCCCTCTCTACCACAAACCACGGGACTATGTGGAGGCCTCCGTCTGTCATGTTAAAGATCTGGAAAACGGACAGTAAGAATAAGCACAACAACTTTTTTTTTCTCAATAAGCTGTTGTGTACTATTATGATGCACATCACACAGACGTTAATCAAACTGACAAATATATTAGAGTTAAACGAAGAAGAATCCAGAAGGATATAAGTTCACATCTTAAAGGGACACACAAAAACACAATAAAACTAATTTTTTCCTTTATTGGCTCATGAAAGGACCCATTGGTGTCAGCGTGTATGTCATGCTGGCTAATTAGTAACAAGACATTGCATTATAGAAATAGTAAGAATATGTTTATGGATTATATTTATGATAATATGTTTGTATTCATTTAGAAACAGTGGTAGGATTACTAGTTTGACAAGTTTAATTTTGAACTGTAAAATGTTCAGCACAGGACATCTTAAAGGCAGACTAAGTAATGTTTGCTAAAAAGTGACCACAAGTGCCAATTAAAAAATTATCAAATGGGAAAACGCTAAAAACTAAAACCTACCTACTGTAACAGTAACGCAAGTAGAGAAGAGTCATAAACTCATTGAACTCAAGTCATAAAGTCATTGAACTCACTCAGTAATGTAAGTTACACAACAACATCTCGTTGTAAAGTTTGCTAACATTAGCTAACTTTAGGAACCATAAGCTACTGATCATACCAGACCAGGTAAGGCTGCAGCAGCAAAACCCCTGAGTGTGTCGAATTGAGCAAGGGTGTGTTTTATCGCTACTGAATTCCGCTTTTAATTTGTAAGAGGAAGATTGTGTCATTACTTCTGTCAAAACTTACATACTCTTGCTTTAATGGTCACTAATAACCAATTTCATCCAGAATACATGATTACTGTGTAAGTGTTTTTATGTGAACTGTTCCTTTAATTTATTTGGTACATTGCTGCTACCAGAGTGTAGCTTAAATGGATAGATTCATCAGCTAAATCACAGAAGGTACGTTGTAGCTGTAGTTGTCGTCTTGAGTTTTCATAGTCGTTTTTCCTCCAGGCTTTTTTTCATCTGTTATAATTGCCTTTGTGTGTTTTTCCTTTAAGAATTGAACCATATAACAGTTGCACACACACTTTTTGTGTGACAGGATGCGAGAGGTTGACTTGGGAAGTGGCAGAGCTTTGTTGATCAAAGAACATGGGGAGTTCTCAGCCATGGCCCACAAGTGTCCACACTACGGAGCACCTCTGGTCAAAGGTGAGTAAAATGTTTTCAGGTATGGTTTTAACGTTCTTATTATTAATAATAATATATACACTTGACATTCCTTTCATTTCCTGTCATTCCAGGTGTGTTGTCAAAAGGGCATGTGCGCTGTCCCTGGCACGGGGCGTGTTTCAACATTGCAACAGGAGACCTGGAGGACTTCCCTGGGCTGGACAGCCTGCCTACCTTCCAGGTGACCAGCTGGTGCTGTCTCTTAACACATTCCCTGCCTTATCATGTCTCTAAGCGCCATCAAAACATGTACACATCGCTCATGTCTGTTTGCTCCAGGTCAGAGTTGAAAAGGACAAGGTGATCATTCGTGCAAACAAGCAGGTAACAAGAAAAATAATGCGGAGAATTTGTGCAGGAAATTAAACGGACCACCTGATTGATCTGAGATCTTTTTAAAAAAACAAACATTTCCAGGCTCTTCAGTCACAGAAAAGGTCAAAGCCTATGGCCCGGTGTTCAGCGGTCATTAACTCCAGCACAGGCTTCAGCCATGTTCTCATCATTGGCTCAGGTCAGTGTGTTTTTGTCTCTCTTTCTTTATTTCCCACTACTCCAACAACAAGGATCCACTTGATTGATGACTCTTATTAGCAGCATCTTCCTTCACTTTGTCTTATTATGGTTCACGTCTCTGCAGGTCCAGCAGGTCTGGTGTGTGCAGAGACATTGAGGCAAGAGGGCTTCACCGATCGCATCGTCATGTGCACCATGGACAGACATCCTCCATATGACAGGCCTAAACTGAGTAAGGTTTGTACACAGACCCTGACCACGTAAACTGAGACAGAACTGACTTTGCCGAGAAAGCTACGTAACACACTGCAGAGGTGCTGCTTTGGCTAAAACAGCAGGAGCTCTTTGGTGAATTTTGGTAAAAATGACTTATGCAGAAGTAAACAAGCATAACTGAATCTAAAAGGACGTGACTTTCCATTGCCATGAAAAGCTTGAAAAAGATTATTATTGACTGGCTGCTTACAGTTGTCCAAACTCTTTCTTTTGGAAGGGCTGCTTTTAGATTCAGGGATTTTCGTTTTATTTTATTTGATCTTTTTATTGATGTGCTCAGCACTAACTTGCTGACCCTTAGTCCTTAGACAGCACAGCAGAGCAGCTGAGATTGCGCTCCATGGACTTCCTACAGGATCACGACATTGAACTGCTCACAGAGAAAGAGGTGAGAGGAGGTGATCTGAAGTGAAGACTGATTTAACAATGGCTAATATAAAATCAATCAATTAATTAATTAGATCTATCTGTGGCAATTTACTCAAAAATCCATCGCATAAACCTGCATGACCCCACGATGTTTGCTTTAGGCTGTGGCAATAGATGTGAAAACACGATCTGTGACCTTTGAGGATGGCTTGAGGATGGAGTACAGGAAACTATTTATTGCTACAGGAAGCAAGTGAGGACAAACTTTTATTTGGCGTGATAATTAAGCAGCTGAGATTATAAATTAATAAACTGACATCTGATTGCGTCCATTTTCCTGCTTGGAAGACCCAAACCAATGAACTACAAAGGCAATGATGTCAGGAACGTGTTTCACCTCCGGACGCCTGAGGACGCTAACAGCATAGCGAGGCTGGCCAACAACAAGAACGCGGTGATTGTGGGAACATCATTTGTTGGTGAGAAAAAGGCACATTAACAAACACATTGTCCTCATTTCTGACTAATTATGGGGAAAAAAACACCACAAAGTGAGTCAGTCAAGTTCCACGAGCTGCCAGAACAGCTTCAGTATGCCTCGGCATTGATTCTACAAGTTTCTTAAACTGTACTGAAGTTTCCAAAACTTGAAACAAAAGATATTCTTTCATGTGGTGTTTTAATTTTAATGGTGTTGGAAAGCACTGTAAGACACATTGGTGCAAAATCTTGGGCTCATATTACCAAACCTCTATGAGTTACAGCAAATTTAGGAGTAAAAAAGTTCATCTCTGAGTGTGAAGAGTAAAACACATTTATCAAGAGACTTAACTGTACTCCGACTTACAGTAAAGTGTTAAGAGTGACCTTTAAGAGCAGCTCTTAAGTGATCACATGATTGATCACATGTATAAACAGCCAATCAGACACAAGGATTGAACCTACAGCTGCTCCATTGCTTTAAAAAATATTCATTGAAATGTTATTCTGCAAACAACATATGTACTTCTGTTACTTATGTTAAGGATTAACATATCCAGTGGCAATTAACATGTCAAATGAACAACAATCTAATAAACAGTATTTATAATAAATGAATATATTGGGGATTGGGATGAAATTAAAGGACATTTTCTGAAATGGAAACAAGAAGAAAACCAAACCAAAATTGCTCTGTACAATCCAAAACATGTCTCAAAAGTTGTGTGCTCACCTGTACTGCAGCTAACTACGATCCACTTAACCCAAGATACCGCTGGAGCTCTTACATTTAAAGAGTAATTTTAAGTAATGAGAAATTTGATACATATCTTTTATTCTTAAGTTTGCAAATAAGAAAAAGTGACAGATTTGTACTTTTAACTTTCAATGACTTATGATTCACATCAATTTCACCCCTCCTGCCCTGTTTGGTAGCATCTGTATCTGTTTCTCCACTTAATCATTCAGGTTTTTACTTTAATTGTCACCTGTCTGTATCATTTTAACATATATTAACTGTATGCTGTTTGTGTTGGCAGGTATGGAGGTGGCTGCAGCTCTAACCGACAAGGCCCACTCGGTCTCTGTCATCGGGATCGAGTCAGTCCCTTTTAAAAAAGCTCTCGGGGAGAAAGTAGGAAAAGCAATTATGAAGGTAGGGACACACACTCCTGGGAAATCAAGCTTTTCTGAACATGAAGATCCTCCAGAATATTATCATAACTGCTCTCTATATGAAGGGGAGAAAAAATCCTATTGGTTAAAATGTAAATCACATTTTTCTGATCAATACCCCAGTAACCACAAGAGAGAGCGTAAATCTTCTCATCAGCAAAGCAGACACATGCAAATGTTTTGTCACGGTCACCCTGTCTGTGGCGTGTTTTGTCTTTGCAGCTGTTTGAGGTAAACAGGGTGAAGTTCTACATGCTGAACGAGGTGTCAGAGATGATTGGCCATCATGGACAGGTATTCAGAAAGTGAGAGAAACTGCATGACATGATGCTCAGCAGCACTATCCTCTCTTTTTTAATCCATGATGAAGATGAGTCAGATAAGAAACATCCGAAAATGTACCAAAATTAAAGCTGCGTAAAGAAGTGTCAACTTTAAAACCCCTGAAAATTTGGTTTTAAACTATTTCTCTTAAAACATTAAATGACTAAATGAGCAGCTAAACTTACATTTAGAAAAAAACAGCCCAAATGTATTATTTATTAAGAGTTTAATAGTCTGCTTCATCACAAGTCTGTGGGTGTGGTTTGATTTGAATGACAGTGCTGGCAGCAGAAACAAACAACCTCACATCCATAAAACGCGACACATTGCATTGTGGTATTGCTGACAGAAAGTAGCGTACATGCCACGGACACTACTTTTTTGTTCCATTGTTGTCATTTTTGAGGGCAGAATCCGGACACTCAACTAAAACGGGTGGAGGCTGAAATGTAGTATGCTGTGTAGTAAGTAGGGTGTGATTTTGGACACTGTAGTTTTCCATGTTAGAAAAGCAAATACAAAAACACAATGACTGAAATCTCTTACGTGAAGTGACTTAAACAGCTCTAATTGTGTGTGTTTACTGTATGTACGACCCCTCACTCATAGTAAGAGGCTGACCAAAAAAAAAATGTTTTAGGGTCTTTTAAGAGTAATCTCCATTTTGGGTTCAACTCATAGAATGAATAGAAGAGTGAAAGCTGGTAATGTATCAGCATGTATGTCTAGTACATGGCCTGGACATTTTGTTTTCCCTGTTACACAGCTGAAAGAGGTGGTGCTGAAGAGTGGAAAAGTCCTGCGGGCAGACGTGTGTGTCATCGGAGCAGGTGATGTCATAGATATATAATATAATATAATCACAGCAGCTGATGAAACTCCCTTTTGATCACTTTTGTATTGTTGGTCCTCGGCAGCTCCATATTTACCGGTTTTCTCTGATGTGTCTCCTCTCCTGCAGGAAGTATTCCTGCTACAGGCTTCCTGAAACAGAGCGGCATCCACATCGACTCCAAGGGCTTCATCACTGTCAACAAGGTATTTTGTAAAGCCTGAAACCTGAGTGGAAGTGTTTTGTCCCATTTTGTTAATTTACCCTAAACTTTCTCCCAGATGATGCAGACAAATGCTGATGGGGTCTTTGCTGGGGGGGATGTGGTGGTCTTTCCTTTCCCGCCACGCAACAACAAGAAGGTGAACATCCCACACTGGCAAATGGCTCATGTACACGGTGAGTGTGTTACAGCTTGATCCTTAGATACTGCATATCTAAGGCTTCTTACATGCTTAAAGACAAGCATGAAAATGTTTTCTTGTTTTCGACCTTACTGACAGGAAGGGTGGCAGCTCTCAGCATGATGGGCCGAGCCACTGAGATCAAAACTGTGCCTTACTTCTGGTCAGCCATGTTTGGGAAGACCATACGCTATGCAGGTAGGTACAGGCCCTCTATCTATCTTTGGATTAAAGAATATTTGCTTTAGCCTGCGATTTCTCTTTTTTTTTTATCAGTGTTATGAGGCAGACAAAGATCACAGGTTGTCAATGCTAGAAAGTGCAGTTACTACACTGCCATCTAGCTGTAAAAAATAAAGACCTACGACTGAGAATTGATCTGGAATTGGACTGTTTTTTGACAAGTACACATACGTATATAAACAAATCTATTATCTTTTCTATTTGTGAAGGTTATGGTGATGGATTTGATGATGTCATTATACAAGGAGATTTGGATGAACTGAGATTTGTGGCGTTTTACACCAGGTATGTGTTGTTTTGTGTTGATTCTTAGTTTATTTTTCATAACAATCTTAAATAAACTGGAAAATGTAAAGTAGAAGCATATTTGGGTTTAACTTGTGTTATCTTCTCTGTATTTTACGAGTTTATTTTAGTCTTAAATTGTGACTCCTGGTCTAAATTAACAATAGTTTCTCTTTGTTTCTTCCTCTGGTCCATCTCTAGGAGCGAAGAGGTGGTTGCTGTTGCCAGCATGAACTATGATCCCATTGTGTCCCGTGTGGCAGAGGTCTTAGGATCCGGAAAGACGATTAAGAAACGTGATGTGGAGTAAGTCTCCTTCCCAAGGTTACAATAGCTGTTATGTTCTTTAGGGTTTCTCAGGTTTTACTGTGAAGAAAAACATGACAAATGTTATCACTCTGACAGAAAACACACTGAGTCATGGGGCTTGTGACTTTAATCATGTGGAAAGTATTATACAAGCCAACAAGTTTATTGTTGCTTATTGAAATGACATGTCAGCGTACTACAGAAAAATAACACCAGTTGTTATTTTGCTCAATTAATAAATTGATGCTTTATTTTACAGGTTATGTAATGTTGTAATGATTTCTGTGGATGTTAAATCATAAAAAATTATGCTTAATACAAAGTTTAGTACTAATTCTAGGGCAAATAGAGACAGTTGTGAGACAGCATATTAATATATTTGTCTTTTTACGGAAAAAAAATTATATAGATACATAGTTGTGTAGAGCTGCTAATAAGTTATTAATTTCTAGAGGAATTGCTGGTAACAATTTGCTTTAAACCCCCATTAAGTAATTACAAACATATATAAACACTTAATAAACACACTATAACGTTGATGTAAGCAGATATTTGATTATATTCGATTACACATGAACAAATCCTTGTGTTATAAAACATTTATTACTAACTGTATTTACAATAAATCATACACTGGCAAAACTGTTAAAAGTGTTTATAAATGAGTTCAAAACTCATGACGACTTCGGAAATAGCAGTTTGATAAAAAGAAAATCTTAACTCAAGGTCCACTTACTAGATTCAGTCATGGAGAGGAAAGAAATAATATTTATACATAAATAAATACTTCTTAAATAAATAGAATAAAGAAATATTAATAAATATAATAAAATTGTGTTTAGAATTTCATATTTATATAAAATATGAAGTTATATTTTATATGATTACAACTACATTAAAGTATGTTTCAGTGTGTTAAAAACTATTTATTAATTGTTTATATAGTGCTTATAAAGTCTAAATTTGGATGGAGGATTCAAATAAAGTGTATCTGGAAATAAATTGCTTGCCTGTATACACATTTTGTATGTTCAGCTGACTAAAAGACTCTTGCTTGCACTAGGAACTAATTGTAATTAATTATTTTCCCTATAATTAGTATCAAATTAGTAAGTATCATTATAAATAGTATCATTAGTCTTTTCCACTTCTAGAACATTTCAAAATAATTTGCATGTCTGTTCCTTCATTATTAAATTTGAATATTATTAGCAACCTATGGGCCCTGTAACATAAAGTGTCACCACACTGATATCATGTTGCTGTACTTGTGTTGCTTTATCGTTATTGCATACATTGCTGTCTGTTATGGTCTGATTTGACTGTAGTGTTCCTCACGTCTCTCATGTGTTTCATTTCTAATAATGCAAACTCAAAATTTGAAGGATGTTAGCACGGCTGGGCAAGTACGAACATATATGACCTTTTTCTATTTTCCATTTCACTCATATTGACCATGTGTAGGGAGTTAGGGATTGACCTGATTAACATGTACATGTGTCTCACAGCTGTTTTTTTTTTGGGGGGGGGGGTTGCAGGACTGGAGACATTTCTTGGTTGATTGACAAAGGCTCTCAATGACTTCACATCTGAAGGTCACAAGGACAGACCCCAAAGTCCACCTCAACATGGACACTTATGGTGCTGAGACACTGAGCAGCTATCCTGGCCTGGACACACACACACACACACACACACATGCTGGAGGCGGGACTGTTGGAGACACACTTCCCTGAGGACGACACTGAAACTTGCTTTTGTTCATGAGGGACACTTTAAAGTGACAAACGGAGCCATGTGCAGTCTGAACACACGGAATCACTGTGTCGGCAGGTCTTTTATGACAATGTTGTTATGTTTCACAACAAAGCAATATTGGATTCAGCCTCTGTGCTACTGCAAGTTGTATCTACCTGTACACTTTGTTTATAAGAAGCCAGGGATGGGTATTGGCATTTTTTTTGTACAAATAACATTGTATATAGCTATAATCCTGAATGCACTGTAACAAAATAAGAAAATACAATTTGAACTGAACTACAATTTTTCTAAGTTTGAAATAACGGATTTGGTTGTATGCTCGCATACAGGCCTTAGATCTGCATGGTATAATTTACTATAACAGGAATTAAATAACCCCCTAAACAGATCAATCTAGATGCATCAGCAAACAAAGCTTAAATCTGCTAAAACAAACTGCATAATCACTTGCAGTAGAACCCTAAATGCAGCTTTTAACCGACTCACACACACAACCACACACCAAAAACACGTGTGCAGCTTAAATTCGTAATAAATTACTATTTGTAGGATTACAACATACCTGTTTGTATCGCCTGCCTTGCTAGTAGATTGCGCAAATGAAATTCTAATCAGACGTTGATCACACACTAGTGCTTGCGCAATAGATACATTTATTTTCTAATAAATAGATATCACCCCTTAGCTGTCGCCTCCGTTGGGATATTTTTTGTTACTAACTCAGGGAACTGAGGTTTGTAGCCTGGGCTTACTCATCCGTTTGCAGGCAGAATTTAATTTGTTAAATTAATATTTTCCACCCAGTTATTGTAATTTCACAGATTCTCTCATTTTCATTCAGAACTGCTTGAAATGGGTTTAAAGCGGATGCTTGATTACATCCTGGTGTGCTGATGACCCCAAAATACTTGAGCCCTGACACACAAGTCAACACAGTGTTTTAAAAAGCATTGTTCTTCCTACAGAGAAGCCTGGAACGGCATTTTTATAACTAAACTTTGAAATAAAAGTCTTCCAACAGTAACTACTCACTGCTTTACACAGCATTTCATTTTCCATGTCACTCCACCTTTTGTTTATGTGTACACTCTTGACTTTATTAATTAGGAGAACAGTAAATACTTTAGTCAGCAGAGTAAAAGTCAATAGAAAATGTTTAATAATTTTTTGAGGAAGTGACAGAGCATAGTTTGCAGCTTTATGACAAGTTTAATTCCTTAAGTCAGAATTACTAAAAAACATTTCTAGACAAGTCAGTTGTGTGTAGGTCTCAAACAATAAAAACAATTTTTGTAAAATACACAAAAAAGATAAATTCACAGATGGGTTTCACTAATTTATGAATGAAATATCTCATAAAACAAACATTTTCCCTAAAGAGGAGGACACCTGGGAGGCACCTAGCACAAAACAAACTGACGATGTTCACAATAATACTGCAAACAGCCCGTAGGGGTTTTTCTACATTTTTTGGCTAAAAAGCACCTCAAAGACTAATAAATATATCCTTAAAGACTGAAGTGGAGGCATTACATGGTGTTATAGTCATAAAACTAGATCTGAATTACATGGATCTATAGACAACATGAAGCACTCATTCACAACTAGGAGGTACACATCAGTGCAGTGATAGCCTTCACAACCCACAAGTTTTACTATATTGTTGTATTAAAGTACTTAAATTAAGTCTTCACTATGGTTCATGTAAATACTATCACATTACAAGATGTATCTATAAACACATCTGATGGCTGAACAAATCACACAAAACAAACGTCTAATAGTACGAGTCTCTTTGGTGGCAGGAGACAGCTTGCAGCTCTTATTGGTATGAAAATATCTGATAAAATGTCTGACTATAATGCCCAAGTGTTATCACAGCATCGGTTATTGTAATATTGCAAATGGTCAGAATGCAAACACAAGTGTAGGACATTCTAGTATCTTATAAAGACAACAGACTTCGGGACGGTGCAGTGAGATTTGGCGACCAAGACTACATGAGATCAGGCTTTACAGAGACATCGTAAAAAAACATTTCTGCTGGCAAACAGCAATTGCAAGTTACTCATGAAGAAATTGAGAAAAAGTCCATTTGTAAACACTTCTTTCTAGCATTGACAATTAAATACTACAAAAACTGAAAACAATCTATTCACATTATGAAATTTGTTTCCATCAAACGAATACAACCACAGCTTCTCCCGTACGGACTAATAAAGGCACTTTTTACATGTTTAATCTTGAGATGATAAATGTTGGCAGTGATCTCCGTTGCATAAAGGTTACACCTCTCCAACTGAGAAGAAAAACACCTGATCGTTTCGTGGGTGATCATCTGTTTAGAAAGTCCCACTGATTCCACTATAAACACCAAATTATGCACTGTGGCAGATGAGCCGCTTTTCACTAAATTCTTGAAACAATACGCCAACATTTGTGTCAACTGTCTTCATCTTACCCGAGGTCAGAAGTCATACTCTGCTGCACACTGCTGGAGGTACCATTCATACAATTTCCCCTGTGGAGTACAATTAACTGTGTGAGATACACAATTGTGACATTTCAAATCTGACAAATGAAAATGTTCATTTAAACCTGCATTGAAGTTATAATTATTTAGATTTTCATGAAATCAAACCCCACTTTTCTGTAATGACCTCTCACCTTCCAATGGATGAGGGAGAGGAAACAGTGCAGAATGTATCCAGAGTTACCCTTTTTTAAAATTGATATCAACTGACATATTACCACCTTATAAAGTTGTTATGGCAAAGTGTTAGCAGTTAGCAGTAAAGCAGTGGGGCATAAATTCTGTAGAGCTGAGAGGAAGTCAGATTTGTCACTACTCAGGATACCTTCCGCATTAGACACAGTAATTACACACAGTATTACTGCAGCTTTAAGTTTTGTAGTAGACATGGCATAATGGCACAACATAGAAATCTAACCTTCTTAATTTTGACGATATCCTGGATATAATCACTGTACTCTGCCATCGCCCTCTTCTCCTTCTTCGTCAGAGTCTTATTCCCTCGACTGAGAATGAAGAACATCACAATAATGTTCACTCAGAATTTCAATAATCACGTCCTCTGTGCGTATATATGTGTGTGTGAGTGAGTGTGTATATGTCAGACGTAAAAAACACACAACCTCCTTGACAAAACAGAAAAAGCTCTACTTTACTGAGACATTTCTATGAGGATTACGGTTACTTATGTTAAGGGTTTCATTTGGAGTAGCTTGGCTCCCTTATGGACCAAATGGGCGTGTGTGCAATTTACAGTTATTTTCATTATTGATTAATCTGCCTGTTTCTTTCTCGATTAATCGTTTGTTATACCAAAGAAAATCTGAAAATAGTGAACAATGTCCATCAGAACTTCCTAAACCCCAAAATGACATCTTTAAATGTCTTGTTTTGTTCAATCAACAGTACAAAACCCAAAAATATTTGGTTTACGCTGATATAAAACACAGAAAATCTTCACTCGATTATCACAATAGTTGCAAATTAATTTTCTGTCGATCGACTAATTGATTAATCAATTGTTTCAGCTCTACTTGTTTGTATTGTATATTTGTAACACTTACCCTGCAAAATATTTTGCTAGGAAAAGCATGAGGTAGCAAAAAGCTCCAAAAATGATCACAAACACCACTTGTCCATCCTCCGGTATCCAGTCCCATAAATACATCACTATTCCCTGTGAGACACACGTTGAATAGACGCTCAGAGAACCGAGGAAAAGGAGCAAGTGCAAAATATGGAATGAAATTATACTTTATTACAATGTTAGTTGTCGTTTGTACAAATATCCCCTGCGTGACTCTCAGGACTTACTGTGAAGATGGAGACGGTTCGAGCCGGCCCTTCGCCCAACAGCTCGTCCAGCTGCTCTTTGGAGAAGGTGTTCACAATGAAACTGAGGATGAAGAGGGTAGGAAGGACAATACCCAGAGCCCCACACAAGAACGAGTGAAGATGGACGCTTTTGTTGTGAGTCACATCGGCCCTGAGTGCACACAGAGGAAATCTGGTTTTAATAATCGGATTTTGCGCTGAGGTTAATATCTGGTGACCCTGAGCTCCTCCGTATAAACATGATATGGTCTATTTGCTCAAAGATGCCACCTGTCATTTTGCATTCATTCGAACACAGTAACACATGCTCTGCTGTAGGTGGAGAGGTCAAACCTGTCCTGCTCTAGTTTGCTGCTGATGGTGGAACAAATAAGGTCACAGTCTTTCTCCAGCTGATCCAAAGTCTTCTGAACGGCCTGGTTGATGGTCTTCTCGATGGTCTGACACACCCCATCGATCTGGTTCACACACCGGCTCGGCTAAACAAGACAAAGGCTCATAAGTGCATCAGTTTTGGAATAGCTGCACAAACAGCTGGGCATCTCAAACACCTGAGGGTGTTTTGACTGACAGCCATGTGCACTTAGCAGCGAGTGAAGCTGCACTTGCTCAGCGAAAATAAATTGGAGGTCGGGAGGGATGCACAAATCTACCATGCGGTGTGGAGCTTTGTGGTTGAAGATCACAAGATGGTGCAGCAATAACTCAGGACTGGGGCTGCCATTGTCAAAAGTGGGTGATCAAAGGCCATGGTTTACAACCCCCCACTGCATGTCTAGATAACTCTTTCAGTCATCATATTGCAAAATGAACGATCCTGTTCCAGCCATCAAGAGCCACCAGGAAACCTGGAGTGGAGAATTTACATTCAAGGAAAATCAATGGCTGATCAACCCCAAGGATAGCAAAAAGCTTTGAATCCAATCTGGTGAGGAGGTGGGGGGGGGTTTGGAGGGCAGTGGGGCACTGCATGAGTTTGGCAAGCATCAGATGGCTATTGTTGTTTTCAGTAGATTAAAACTACAAGCTTGTACATTTTGACTTAAATTTCCTTAAGAAAATGTAAAACTAGATCCTGTTAACAGTCTTACCCTCTGTGGGTTAGGGATGTATATTGTAGGCATCTCAAAACCACATTTGTTGAGACCTGGACGGCGGCACAGTTCCTGGACTATCTGCATCATCACCCTCTGCAGAAATAAACAAATACAAGCAAATTTGTTTTAACTTAACTTTTTTGGGATCAAATCAATCTAAAAAAATGTTTTAACAGCCACATATTAAGTAAAGTTACCTGTCTGTCCGTTTCCTTCCCAGCTTCATCTGCCTTGCTGAGGTAGAACATCAGCTTGTCTCCACATTTCTCACTCAGTTTCTCCACGATGTTGAGCGTGCGTTTGCAGAGTGCCTGGCCCATCGGGTCGAAGAACACAAATATTAGGTCGGCCTGTTCTCCTACAGAAAGACAAAACAACAAACAAAAAAAACATGCCTTGGAGAAACACAGCACCATTAGAGTAGATAGTAAAACTTATAGCTGCAAAGACTTACCCAACCAGGTGATGGCGCTGTTAACATTAAAAGGGTAGACCATGTCCCCGTCCACCAAACCCGGTGTGTCCACAAATGTCACCAGACTGAACTTCTTCTGCTTGGAGGTGGAGATCTCAGCAGACAGATAGTCCATAACACCTGGAATATACAAACACCATACGTGTACACGGGCCTCCTTCAGGATACATTTATAGTAACAAACATGATAAATAAAAAGTTGATTTTCTGCAGGAAACTGTCACCTCTAATGACTGTATTATTATGTGCTACTGGACGCCGCAGTGCGGTCAATACTTGGAAACCTGAGGGAGGCCAGTGACATTAAAGATCAAGAACACTGTCAACCTCTTGTGCTTGCAGGCTTGCATCTGCAAGAAGAGTGCATTTGTAACTGAATTGCAAAGATGCACAGGATGATCTGCATAAAAGATATGTATGTTAGCTGTATCCACGCATTAGCACATCGGGGGGAAAAAAGAATCACTAAATTCGGGTTTAACTCAAACAGCGACCACACCCTCACAGATAAAACTTCAATTTTAAACACATGAACACATTTGTTAGGGTCTCCCTTTTTCTCACCGTCCCCTCTGCGGAGCGGTCTGTTGTCAAGGTTACACACAACAGCTCTTCAACTGGCAGCTTTAGCACGGGGCGTGGGACATAAAGCTAGCCAGTGAAGAACGACTGTGAGGCAACGCACTGTGAGGATACTCCAGCACAACCACCACACATGAGCCCCGAGTCTGCCTCAGACCATGACTCTGAGCACCAGAATAGGATCACTATTCAGACATAATTAGTATTGACAAAATAAACCCCACCCATACCCCATACCCCATCCTCCCTTGACACACACACACACACACACACACACACACCCCCACAGGCCTGGGATGACAATGAGGCTGTTTCATAGGAAGAGGCAGGTGTTAACAGCTAGTACAAATCGCATCCTTGTGCAGGGCCACTGCCGCTGTGGCACATTAGCATTCCTTTATGTTTCTCTTACATCAGCATGGATACAATATCAATGCATCTGCCTCCTATCACACGTCTCTGAAGCGTATTCCAACAGTCTCGCAATACTGAGCCATCCCTGTAACGCAAAAGGTGACAGGATGACTCTCGTGGGAAAAACATTATAAATATACAAGTAGCTTCACGTTGGATCTCTATAAGGCTGCTGGTCTATACTTCACTCAGTCAGGATTGTAGCAAACATACACATGCTTGCATCTTAGCATTACTAAAAAAAAATAGCAATGATGCAAGTCCTTTTTAAAATAAGTGATTTAAAAGCCTTGATACAGACATATTTGTCCACTATAGTTGAAGAAAGTGGGAAGAGGGCAAAGGTGGAAATAATGCTGCATCGATCAAGACTAAAAAAGAACTTGTTGGGACTAAACAGTTGAAACCAGACGCAGTGCAAATATATCTAAAGAAAACCAGTAAACAACACAGCCAAAAATGTTGTTGTGTAACAATGAGTCATTTGACCTTTGACAGTCATGTCGTCTAAACTCCTGACGACAGGTTGATAAGATAAAGACAAAAAACAGTTAAACATCCTTTATGTAAGTCTAAAAACAATATTAACAACTATTTCCAAGCATGTCTCAAAGGAGACCAAACTGCATAGTCAGCAGCTACTCCCACATAAGGATATATGGTGCTTTTCTGATGAGTCATCCTCAGCCGGTGTGATAGGTAAACAAATGCCTGATATAGTGCATTTCCAGAGGCGGTGATGAAGTTCAAACAAAAAAGCCTGCTTGTATTCCAGCAGCAGATCGTTGGTGTTGCGAGGCTCTGCAGGCCTGCGGAGTGGAGCTGCTGGAGTCTGGGCTGTGCCGTCTCTAATGGCTGTGACATTTCTCAGCAGCTCCTCCTGACTCCACTGCACTGCTGTCGATGGGGCGTGTGACTCACACGCCATACCGTGAGCGCTCCGGTCCGCACCCAGTGAACCCTCACTCTCTACACGCTCACTGTCAACACACACACACACACACACACACCCCCCCCCCCCCCCCCATGCTGATGCTCAGACAGCAGGCACACCCAGACTTTCTGCACGACCACCTCAACATCCAGAGGCTTCACACCACTGCTGACGCACAGAGAGAGACCAATTGTCGTAAAAACAACGTGACGCTAAGTTTGTTTCTTTCGTCCATGCATGTAAGAGTAAACCAACAGCACGAATGTAACGAGAGGGGAAAAAGAGTCTGTTCTGATTTATAGAGAAAACTTTATATGTCAAGGCCTATGACTCAATGTTGAGTCATCAAGGTGAAGCACTTAAACTGGACCTCAAATCACAAAACACAAGCCTGAACTGTGATAACCAGAAAAATATAAATAACTCACAGTTGCACATCATGAGACACGGCAGCATTGAACAGCCAATATTTCAGTCCATGCTATGAATGAAATGTTGAATTAAATTCAGTTTGCTTTATCTAAAAAAGCAAACCTCTCAACTCTTGAACTTGAGTCTGTAACGTACACTTAGATTAACTTTAACAGTTTCCAGTAGGAAATATTCATGGGCCACACAGCAGAGCACTATCTTAATCCTCACAGGAGCCAATCTCTGCGTGCAGCTCATAATTACATTCATCTGCTGCTCAATATTCGTAAGGCTGCGTCTCCCTGCTGTTCCAGTAAATTTTAACACTTTATCCTCTTGTGTTTCTCATCCTGGTGGCAGCAGAGGGAAAAAATCAAATACAATACAAAAAAATGCAATCATTTTCACATATGCATTTCTCCATTGCATTAATTAGGATTTTTAGTCACTACAGTCAAAGTTAATGAGCATGTGTTGTGCACCAAGACTGCAGTGCTGATCTTATCACAAAAGGAGGATAGTATTTATTGCTAGTTTCATTTTTAAAGGAAGGGAGATGCAAAGCCACTAGATTTATTTGATTATCCTCACAAGGCATACTTAAAACATGTACTAAACTGTTCTATTATGTGAGATATTTAGAAATGTTTCTGTTACGTGACGTATCACATTAGAAACAGTGCAAAATCTGCATGCAGACACAAAACCTACACATAATGTTTAATTAAGGGAACATAAAAATGGATTTCAGTAAATGATAAGTACAGTAAAGATGTATGGCGTTTCTCTTAGGAGCAAAATCCCTTTTCCCATTTTCAGTACAACCGTGGCAAATGATTTAAATAGTGCACTTTTCAGAAAGCCATTATGAGTTACTGATGCTAAAACATGAAGAAAGGGCTTACCTTTGAATTCGAGGAGCGCTCGAAAGTGAGGGTAGAGATGTAGTGTTGCATTCCCCTGTGAAAGAGTTAAAAAGACAACGTGAGAAATAACCTGAAGAGGCAAATATTAATCTGCAGTTTGCTAAAACAGAGTCCTCTCTCTTCTCGGTACTTTGCACTCAAGTCTTACACCAGCTGCTGTGCTGCAGCTCAGTACGCTCGCTTTAAGCGTTTCATGTACATAGGAGATAATCCTTCCACTCTGCAGTCCTGCACTGCAAATGTATTATTTATCTTCATCACCTTCACCACAGCAGGATATGAACAGAGAGGCAAAGGAAAAGGTTGAAAGAAGACGGAGAGACAGGTGTCTCCCGAGCCTGTTTGTATGCTGCAAAGATGCCTCTGTGTGTGTGCACACAACAAAGCCCCTCATTGGAGAAGCATACAGAATGAAAAATCACCACTGACTGAGGGAGTGCCCTCCGTACACGCTGACATCAAACGTATCGCTTCATCAACCTTTATGACCGGCTGCAGCTTCTGGTACCATTCGGTAAGTTAAGAATTGAAAAATCCCTCAAAATTGAGACGCACCGTCTGAATAAGAAATACTGTTAGTTAACAAACACCGATAAGATCTGGAAATAAAATGTAAAAGCATTCAAATCAGGCACGCAACACTGGCTGGATGTAAGAGGTGGCTGTCATGGTTCTTTTTTCAAGCATTAGCTGGCACTTCTGTTAAAGGGCTTTTAAACACACTGAATACCAAGTCCTTGTGTATCAGTGCTGGAAATGTTGCTGTTCTTACCGTCAGTGATTCTCTTTTGCGACCACTTGTGATGAACGTGAACCCCTGCGTTTCAATGGCGACACCCACTTTCTGTATGTGCTCTTCAATATACCTAAAATAACAGCAATGGGCATCGAATCCATCAAAAACTATGCGTGCAGAGGATCTAAAGCAACAACAGCTGCAATTATTTTCATTATCGGTTTATCTGTCAATTATTTTTTGCAACTAATCGTTAATAGTTTAGTTTTAAATGTCAGAAAACAGTGAAAAATTACCATCATTATTCTTCATTGCACAAAGCGACATCTTCATATTGGTTACTATGTCCAACCAAAAGTCAAAAAACCCAAAGAGCACAGTCAAACAGGAAAGACCAATTTAAAATGTACAGACCAAAGCCTTCAGATCAAAAAGCCTTGTATACTCTCATCTTCTCAAATCCAACAGTTCTCAGTATTAATAATAAATATGAGAAAACTAGTGCTTCCTCTTAGGGAGAATGCCAGTTATTTCCCAAACCAACAAAGTGGTGCAATACAAAAAACTTTCTGTTTACTTAAAGTTGCTGATCAAACCAATTAAACAGCATCTATGGAAATTAAAATGAGTCTAACTTATCTAATATGTAATTTTCTGCTTATTCTCACCCTTAAACAGCCTGCACATCAGCAACTTCATGCTGTAAGCACCTGCAGACCCAGAGTCGGTCCCTCCTCCCACTCTAAAATATGTGAGGTTTGCATGACTGACAGCTGTGCTTCTTATGGACATGGTTGAAAATAGAGGTCGACCGATATATCGGTTGGCCGATATATCGGGCTGATATTTGTCATTTTTTAATACATCGGCATCGGCCGATATCCGCGTTCAGTAGCGCCGATTTAAAGTCAGGCACTTCCGCGGGCAGCAGTGTTATTGGTGCAGTGGAACGGCCGCTGCTGGCGCATGTGAAGGACCCCAAGCCAAAACATTTGGAAGACAACAGTCCTGGGAATGTTGCTGGCTGCTAGTGTGTTTGCAGCACTACTATTATTATTTATTTCTTATATAATTTTTTTTTTCAGTTTAATTTATTTTTATTTATAAAGTTTATTTTATTTAAAGATATAATTAAGTTTACATTTATGTTCCAACAAACTTGAATTTGATAAATGCTCTAAAATGTTTATGTAAATGAATAAGTTTATATGTATGTATATTACCTGTTTTATATATTTAATACTTTGTCAGTTTATTGATTTGTTTGGTTAACTTTGGATAAATATTTTATTGTAATACCTTCGAGTTTCAAGTCAGTGTTCAATAAATAATTAAGTTCACAAATGTTGTGCATCCACTTATTATTATGTGACATTTTATCATACAAATGAAGGGGAAAACTTCAAAATATTGGCCCAAAAAAATCGGCAGCACATATCGGCCATCGGCTGACCCTGACCTCTAAATATCGGCATCGGCATCGGCTATAGAAAAACCCATATCGGTCGATCTCTAGTTGAAAACCCATTCCTGAACTAGCTGAGGGTAACATATCAACCCCTCAAACACGACACTAGGGTTGTGCGATATATAACAATTTCTTACCAAGAGTAGAGCCCAAACAATTTGTCAGTTATTCACTTAGAAGAAAGACAGACAATTAATTGGTAAGGTTTAGGTGAGTGATTAGTTGCTTAAATTAAAAGTGAAAAGTCGCTTCTTTCCTTTGCCATAAATGGAATAACCTCCAGTTTTAGACAGTTCATCCAACAAAAAAGCTATTTTGAAGATGTCCCCTTGGGCTCTGGGACCTTGTGATGGACATTGTTCACTGTTCTCTGACATGTTTTGGACAAAACCATTAAATGAGAAAAGAATCAAAAGATGAATCCATAAGGAAATTAATCGTTGCAGCTCTAACCATAAGCCATTTTGTTGTGCTGTTTATAACCCAATATTTCGACAATGTGTATCTACAATCTCTAAAAAAAACCAAAAAAAGCATACTACATCACCATAATGGTTATGGAAACCTCAAATGACACGTAATGTGATAGAGGATTTTTATCCATATCGCCTTCCCCTGAATGCTTGCGTTCAATCAGAGAAGAACACTCGGAAAGTGAGTTCCTTATTTTCTCCCTTTTATTTTCTGTAGCTTCTGGAAGTAAAACACTCAACTGGCATGCAAAATGACAAACTTGACCTTTTTGTCTTTCCCTGTCAACTTTGTATATCCTACAAATGCAGATTCCCTGTGGCAAAACTGCTGGACTTTATTCAAACCACAAAGCGCTTTTTAAAAGTCATGTGTGAAGATGATATTTCTGTGTCACTTGTTACCAAACTCTCATTCACACATGGAGCAGAGCATGTGATGGTCAGGCAGCCAGGCACAGCTGAATGGTACTCTAGATCCCATTAACAATAAAGCTGTATTACCAGTTAATGAAGGAGCTCTTCCCTGCAGAGTGGTTACCCATTATCATCACGATGATCTTCTTTCTGGGAGGCAGGAGCTGGACTCCAAGGCTGCTGGCAATCTTCACCAGGCCTGAAAACACACACACACAGTGAGCAGGGCATGCAGCAATGAAAGTGGCATCATCTCAATGCAAAAAACACTGCTGTGAAATAAAAGTCATTTTATAATGTGAGTAAAAACAGCTAAATTGGCCTACCTATGTGCATAGTTAACAGATGAATAGTAAAAAAACAACCAGTAATGGCAAAATATACAAGAACGTTCCACAGTTTACACAGTCTCAGTCGTGGCATCCAAAAAATATACATACATTGATTATCCATTCAAATAACATTTAGAGTCTAATTTCTAAAAATCTAATATGGGCAGGGAAAGTGAAAGAGCAGCACTTGCCCTCCCTCACCGAGGAGCCTTAGAGCAAAGCCTTTAACCACCAAACTGCTCCAGTGAAGCAGCTCAGTGGTCAGCAGGTCAGGCTGTTTGTACAGCTGCCTGGTGTGACTGTGTGTAAAACAGGCTGATCCCGGAAAAGAGAGCATCTCTCTCAGCAATAACCTCTGTCAATAAATAAAGGGTTAAACAAAATTGACATGGGAGAAGGCTAAGAAAAATTATTTTACAAGTGATTTCAAATCATTTCCAAGGAGGTTTCTTTGAAAGAACGATTTAATTTGGTAACATTTACTAGGAAAATGGAGACTGTGTTGAATTGGTACATTTCAAGTTAAATTTGCCTAATTCCACCTTTTTGCCCCTGTCACCTCCAGAGTCTTCTAGTCAGGACAGAGCAGGTTAGCTGAACAAGCAAACATGCATATATAATGTGAGAAATGAAGTTTCTAATGATAAACAATCATTAATAAGTATTTAGTTTTTTTTCAAACTAAATTGGGCTGAAACGTTCCACAGAAAAATGATTGGCAACTGTTCTGATGACGGACTAAGCATTTAAATTAGTCTTTAAGAAATAAATACATAAATAAATAAATAGAACAACCCAGAAAACTTATATTCTCTGGTTCCAGCCTATCAATTGAAAGAATCTGCTGCTTTTCTTTGTCACAAACCGTTTTGGACTGTCGGACAAAACAAGACATTTGTCACCTTGGTCTCTGGGACGTTGCGATGGGCATTAGTTTTACTACTTGTGGACATTGAATAGGCTATCAAATCATTAAATAAAAAAATAATCGGCAGACTAATCGGTAATGAAAATAATCATTAGTTGTAGGTCTAAAACAAATGACTATTTACCCTTTAATAAGTACCAAGTTACTGAGTTCCTTCGAGGACACCAGTAAAATAAAGTGTTAAAAACAGGAACAAGTGGAGCCCAGGAGCTCACATTTACTATCCAGTCTTAATGGGTCTGTTTAACATTGATGCACAACCTCTCCCATTATTCACTGAAGCGAAGCAGCCAATAGGCCTGTTTCTGTCTCTTCTGTGATGCCACAGTTAACTTGCATCCTGTAATAATAATAATAAGACAGGACGCACAGTAAGGCTCCTCCTTAAAGTGCTCTAAGTGCAAAGTCCGCGCGCACACGGCGCACTACGCAACAGCATTGTCGTTGAAGACACCACATAAACCCAAGAACTGGTTAGTGCTAGCCTCTTGCTCAAACCCACCCTGCTGTGCTGAACAGTGGAGCCCACTGCAGGCGGCTAAGGTGACAGAGTCAGAAGCAGGCGGCTGCAGAGGAGCCTCACCAGTGTTCACTGTCACGAGCTTGACACTGACAGACAGCTGCTGCAGACCTCCGCCTGCTTTACATATCAAACCAGCAGCGTTTACGTTTTACGCCCACTGGAAACTTCAGACTGAGCCCAACTAAACCACTAACTTACATAACAGCACAACTATGCGTGCTCGTTTCTGCTTTGCGGTCCTAACTCAGCTGTAACGTTGAGTCCTGTTATTCCGGGTTAGTGATTATTTACCGTTTTCGCTGTCGACATACAAACTGTGGCATTCTTTCAGTATCCTCTCACTCGGTGTGGTGATCGCAGACTCCAGGGGGTTTGCCACAGACCGGGGCTTTCTGCCCGACATTATGACCACCAGCCACCGGCCGCCTCTCTCTGCTGTTTTCCTAAAACCGCCAGGGGAAGAGTTTCAGTGTTGCACAAACGCTCTCCTGTGCGGATGAAGCGCCCCCCCGCGGTCAAACGCTAACGGGACACCACGAACAGACTCACTAGGAACAGCCAACCTTTCAAGCTGGTGCCTGCAGGGTTTTGCTCCACTTCCTCAGGAATTAGACTTGACCCTTGGACCTGCATCTAAAATTGCTGACTGGATTACCAAAGCAGGCAAATACCCAGGGGTCCCACACCCTCAAGGGCCCCACAGGCCCGATAACTTGTGCAGCAATTACTTTGTCTTAATTCAATTAATTGCACATCTGTTCGGAAACAGTTGAAAATACTCCACAATTAAAAAGTCCCACCTTCAAGATGTAGATAAGTATTATCAGAAACAGAATCAGAATCAGAAATGCTTTATTAATCCCCGCGGGGAAACTCTTTGTAACATCAGCTCACGATCACGTCAGTGCACACAAGAATGGAAGTACTAAGCAAAGCAAAAAGCAAAAATATAATACAATATAATACAGGTGAAATGGGCAAAATGTATTTGAAGTATCAAAATTAGGAGCCTCCTTGTGGAAGAAGTATTCAGATCCTTTACTTAAGTAAAAGTACTAATACCACACTGTGAAAATACTCCACTACAAGTAAAAGCCCTGCATTCAAATCCCACTTAAGTATGTGAGTATTATCAGCAAAATTGACTTAAGGTATCAAAAGTAAAATTACTCATTGTGCAGTAAAAAAGTCCCTGAGCTAATTTGAACTATACTGTTGGGTCGTTTAATCTACAGCAATGAATTATATTCTATAAGAGCATTATTGTAGCGTCGCTGTCCTGTCAGAACCATGTATCTCTAAAAAGTCAACCTTCAGTCAGAAAAACATTTTCTCAACCCATAAAGGAACTTCATCCTTCAGTTTATCAGAAAAGTAATGTTCAATATATCACCACATTTTGAGATACGTGGTTTTCACTGGACAGGAAGGTCATGAAAAATTGTAATCTGAAAAGTAACTAAAGCTGACATATACAGTGGAGTAAAAAGTACAATTTTAGCCTCTGAAATAATGGAGTAAAAGTATAAAGTTGCATGAAATGGAAATTAAGTACAAGTACCTCTAATTCGTACTTAAGTACAGTACTTTAGTGAATGTACTTAGTTACAATCCAGCGACTGCTTGTTATGCAGCTGAATGGCCCATATCTGTGTTATATTATAGTTGTTATTATAGTTGTTCTGTGCTTGGGTCCTTCACCTGTTTACCTGTATGTCATCACACGTAACAATAGTATTGAATTATTATCGTCACTGATGCTTTAACATGTAGGCAACAACATGTCAAAACGTGGATCAACCTGAAGGAAAACCAGCAGAACAAAACATGAAATGGAGCTCCTTCAAAATCATCTTTTAAAGCTTTAATTTGATCTGTTTTCTTCTGTGTTTTCTTCTTCAACTATTAATATATACCCCATCTTATATATTTTATCGTAATTTTAAATGATTTCTTTGGAGATTTAGTTTTTCTATTATAGTATTTCTTATGGTATAGTGTAGAACAGTGTATTTAGTTATAGTGCAGTATTGTATTATATTTATCATGTGTTGACTTAACTATGGTTAATACTAATGGAGCATATTTGAATTGACTTATTGGAACAAAAGTGGAGTAAAAATTACTATTTCCCTTTGAAATGTAGAGGGTTAGAAGTATAAAGGAGCAGAAAATGGAAGTACCTCAGAACTGTACTTGAGTAAATGTACTTTGTTACGTTCCACCACCGCTTTAACACCATGTTGTACCCAGAATACATAGATTCTTATCTACTTATCAACACTGTGTCCATAATTATTTTCACCATTTAATGCTATTGTAACCTCGGCTGCCCACTTGTAACATCAAAGCTTTAATTACAGTAAGTCATTTTGGGACAGAGGGATTAACTCAAACAAAAGTTAGATTAAAGAAACTCCAGCCAAAACCCCAGCCCAGTACACATGGACTTACAGAAAAGAGAGTTAAAACAATAACTTGTTACATATAACATCACATCATCACAGTGGTCTCCTCGCTCAACTCACATGATCCACGTCCTTAACTCAAGTCTTTTGAAATCAGGCAGGAGAAGTCATGCAGAGATTAAACCCATTTTACCAAAATGAATAGCTCTTAGATGATCATATGATGGACAATAACACAAACACTTTGTCTGAAGTCAGTTCTACATTACATTAAAAAATAAAACCTGTCCTCCTCAGAGGAGACCGTTGAAACTGCCTGTAGCTGTGGTCAACTGAAATGCATGTACAATGTGTGTTGATGAATGGCTAAACTCTTCATGTGACTGATTTTGTAGAGGTGGTCAATAAATTAATAATTGTCTGGTAGCTCAAATATTTTTAGCTTTTATATTACATCCAAATGGGTTTCCTTTGGATGAGAGGGCTTCTAGCTGCGAATCACACGGTGTTCCCAGAGCTGCTACAATTACTGCCACATGAGTGTTTCTTTTATCTGCTGTTTGTGGTGCAGCTCCAGGATCTGTCTGAGGATGACATCATCACTACACTCTGACTGCTGCTCACAAAACTAAAACTGTACATTATTAATAAAACAACACGTGTTCATTCTATTTTGGGGTGGATTTTCACGTTACGGCTCAATTGGCCAAATGGCGGTGTGAGCACATTCTCAGAGGCTCCTGCAGGATTAAAGGTTTTTGGCCTGTAAACTAGTCAACACTTCAGGTCATGTATGCAGAACAGCCTCAAAAAGCCTCATAGTAGCCTACATATGGACTGATGCAATCTAGAGCAACTGATGTTGTAGTTGGAATTCCCTTGGGTTTAGAAAATAGCTGTTCTATCAGAGACCTAACGTTATCAACCTAAAGGCCGTGGTAAACGCAAAAATGCAGTCATGTTTTAAAGAGATACAAATCGATTTTGATTCGGTCTTACATTTTCTACTGACTTGACAATTGATTGGGGTTGAAAGCACTTTAAACATGCTGATAATATAGGCCTATACATACAATTTTTAAATATTATAATAACTCCTTGTTGTTGAACCTCTTCCAGTAACTACAATATATTAGATCATTATGTTACCATAATATATACTGGATTATTAGGAGGATGATATTTTTAAATAATTTCTAAAGGGCTGTGAGGATAAAAATAGATTGTTCAAAGGCACATCATGTAAAGTGTCCCATTCTATTCATTTAGACAACAAAGAGTGGATGTTATGGCATGTGGTTTAAGGGGTTAATGGGGTCGCCCCCCCCCCCCCCCAGGAGCTCAGATCATATGCTGCACCTTCCAACAGGCTGCCATTATGTAAGAACTTCGACTGAAGCGGAACATCCATTACAAATGCTTTATTCAAACTTCATTTTACGGCAGCTTCCAAAATGAGCTTCAGTGAGGGATCTGTGCAGTCAAAGAAAGAGGTAAGCTGAAACCGACTCTCAGTGCTAATTTTACAAACAATTTAACACCTGTGAAGGCTACAGTGGAAATGCTTGTGAAGTCATCATTTTATTACAGGGGCGAACTGCGATAAGATCATGGAGCGTGTGAGGGTTTGCAGGAGTTTTTCCCGACAGGTGTTGCGGTTTATTTTTATTTTCTTTGTTTTTTTGGGGGTTTTTTTATTGGATGATGATTCCTTTGCTCAAATCAATACACTCAAAGTGAAGAAGAGAAATGTAAATGTCACATAAAATGTAATCTCAAATGTATTCTTAATGAGGCACTCTTTGTGAAGTGTTTATAAGGTGTAACTAATCATTTTTTTAATGGTTAACACATCATTTTAGATAATAAATGATAAATCAATAATTTCCATGCTTTATGGATCCATTAAAAGCCATTAATGAGAGCAGGTTTTGGGTTGTTATTGTGAAAAATAACCTTTTTACCTTATTTTGTAATTAAGCCGTTGTTAATCCATTAAATCTTATTGGTTTCTCTCATTCTAATCATCCATAGTGTCTTCAGCTCTAAATATCAATAAGCTGTTTTAATTAATAATTGATTTTTGTCCAGATGTTACACTAATGTTTCCAAGCAGGTTCATTGGAGGAGTCTTCATGAAGAAAAAGATGAACAAAGTGTCCTGCTGGAGGATAAACACCCGCTTCAACCTGGCAACCCAAAACTTGTTCTTGTTCATTTCTTGGCCTATAACGGATTCATAAAGCATTAGTAAATTACTCATTTAAAAGGCAATTAAATACAACTTACAAACCCCATAATAAAGCCTTAAAGAAGTGCCATTGCATCCTCCCTGCAGAAATAAAGATTAAAAACATGTAGAGTACTATGGTGCATTTCATGAGCTTTTAACATTTGCCCATCACTTCATCCATTTACCCTTTTATTTTACTGAGCATTCAGACTGTAGCTGCTGCAGATGTTCGCATCACTTCACTGACTGCTCTTCTAAAGTTTGAAACATAGGGGGAGTCAACACTTAGCAGGTTTACAGGCATATTTAGTCATCACACTACTGAACATAAAGTCTTTTTACCATTTTACATGTACCCAACATTGTATAGACCTATATTGCACTGTCGTGACATTTAAGGTTTTTCGTTTTTGAAAATGTGAAAAAAAAAGATGTCCAAATATATTAAAAACCTATATATTATAGCCGAAAACAAAAATTACCCAAGTGTTTGAGCAACACGGGTTTTCACACAAGACATCTCAGTCAGTGAACACTGTCCCTCCTCGAACCTCCTTTACGGCTGTTTGGAAAGCCCTGGCGCTACACTGAATTAACCTGCATTCAAAATGTTTCATTTTATTTTGAGTTTGCTGGGAAACAAAGTCAGATTTGCGACAACTCCTCTGGGCTTGGATAGATGTACTTCCCCTCTTTCTTTTGGAGAAGTAAAACCGAGCTGAATCGCGCATTTTGATGCAGCTGTAATACCGTGAAATCCTGATAAACATGGAATGATGTAACCGATTCTCTTCACCTCGCGGTCACGTTATGACAACAGATCGATTGTATCATCCTCAGGATAAACTCATCCTGCCGTCAGATTTAAGTTTCCTGTCGAGAGGAAACTCTTTACATGAAGGACACTCCGCGCGCAAACGACAAAAACAATATTGGAAAATACTTTGAGCAAAACATCAGCGACAAAATGCCTAAAGCATTTGTGGATGAATATCAACCTCTTCTTATTAAAGGAATCAAAGATACAAAGTGGACAAAGGTATGTGGAATAGAATGAAATAAGTGTTTTAAACAAAGTCTGGATCTGGGATGCAGTTTTGTATCCACCATTCCCATGTAAATGTTTCTGTGTCTCTTGTGTCTGTTTTATTGCAGCTTCCAAACAAATCACTTCTGCTGGCTGTGTGTGCTGCCTGTATAGGGGGAACCTTTCAGTATGGATATAATATATCTGTCATCAATGCGCCCACTGAGGTAATAACGCTACTGTCTGTCCCTGGCCTTATCCTGCTCAGTATTTAGTCTAAACAATATCAGTTATAATAATTTTAATGAATGAGACAGCTAATGTCTCAACCATAAAAGATGCTTGTGGTATAATATTGTCTAATATTGTACAACACAACTGTGCCTACATATTGGCCTACTGGAAACTACATATTACAAAAATACAGTAGGCCTGTGTCTTTTTAATATTTTAGACCATCAGTCATTTTAATTTCCCTTGTTGGATGTGCATGTTGTGTTTTCCTTCTTTTATCTTCAGTATGTGCATAATTTCATCAACCAAACTTGGAGAGAGCGTTACCAAACAGAAATATCGGAAGATGTTCTCACACTCCTTTGGTCCACTATCGTGTCTATATTCACCATAGGCGGACTTATAGGAGTAACAATTGGTGGGACGTTGTCTGTGAAGCTGGGGAGGTATGGACAAAAAAAATAAATCAAACATATTTTAGCAAAATGATCAGATTTTCCATATTGAATTTCAGTTATAGCGTTGTAATGTAATTCTGCTTTAACAGAAAAGGGACACTGTTGACCAATAATATATTTTCATTGACGGCTGCTCTGCTGATGGGTCTGAGTTATCCTACAGGATTATTTGAATTACTCATCATTGGGCGTCTTTTCACTGGAATAAATGCAGGTAAGTAATTCAGAAATGTATTCCTACATCCCAGTAAAACACATCTTTGTATTTGTTTGATTTGAACATGTCAAAGCAAACACATGAAATGAGGCTTTAATCGTGTTTTATTTTCATAGGCATTGGCATTTGTGTTCAACCTCTGTATTTGGGGGAAATAGCTCCAACTGCACTTCGTGGTGCCATGGGAATGGGGACGTCTATTTTCATCACTGGTGGGATCTTGACTGGACAAGTGATTGGCCTCAAGTAAATGTTGAATGTTTTACATCACACAAAATCTTAAGCTTGCCTCAGAATCTGTGCTCACAAGACTGAATTGCTCTGTTGTGATTTTGATCCGACATCTCTCTCTGTGTGATTTCACAGAGAGCTCCTGGGCAGAGAGGAGTACTGGCCCATCCTGCTCTCCACCACATGTATCCCGGCGTTCCTGCAGCTCCTGATCCTGCCCTGGTTCCCGGAGAGCCCACGCTACCTGCTCATTGACAGAGGAGATGATGAGGGATGTAAGAAAGGTAAGATGACACAGCAACTGCTGTACCATTATTTCCTTTTCAAAATCGCTGTGATTTGATCTTTGGCCTGCAAACGATTGATTTATTGCACATGATAGTGTAGTGTTAAAAGTCGAGGAGTCATTTATCTTCATGGCTGTGAGTTTGAGCATGTGATCACACTCGTGTAACACCACGATGATGTGAAAATAATCTGATTTGATGCAGGAAACCTTTTGAAAGGGTTCTCCAAAACAGACCCTGTAGCCTGATCAGATGAGGCAAATGGTGTACGTGGAAAAAATTACCATTACCACATGTGTCATGTGCTTTCCCTTCTACAGCCCTGAAGCAACTGCATGGTGCTGACTGTTATGGTGAATGGGAGGATATCGAGAAGGAGAAGAATAATTTAGTAGGTTTCCAGGTCAAGAAACCCTGGGAGCTCTTCACTGATCGCAGTGTCCGCTGGCAGCTTCTCACCATCCTGCTGCTCAACGCTGCACAACAGCTGAACGGCATCAATGCTGTATGTACATGATAAATTTACCTGTTGTCTTTAAGTGCTTGCATTGGCAACTTTTAAGGCTTAAAAACTCCACTAAAGAAATAATGAAAAACTAAAATTAAGCTGTTTTTTATTTAAAATGTGTTTTTCTTGTCTATATTTCCTGTAGATTTACTTCTACGCAGATTACTTGTTCAAACAATCGGGTATCCCCACTGATAAAATACCATATGTGACCGTTGGCACTGGTGCCTGTGAATGCATCACAGCTTTAACATGTGTAAGTATGGGTTTTGCTTCGGTGAGCCTTACTTATTTCTGATGTTTCTGAAGCCTGGATGAATTCTGATGTTCCTTCATGCAACAGAAGATAAATAAGGAGAGGTGCACAGTGACGAGGGTATAACAGTGAAGACCTTTCTAATAAAAACCTCAAGCATTTGAGTAAAGTGTGAAAGTCAGAGCACTCCTAAAATTAAAGTAAAACAGAAGGGAGAATGACTTTATTGTCCATCAAAGTGCAACATTGTCTTATATAGAAATAAGAGCAGCACAAGAACATCTGACAAAATAAATGTTGTAAAAGGAATGAAATGACTGAAACTGGGAATAAGACGGTAAAGAAACCTAAAAATATTGTGAAGCAGAATTTGACATCATGAAAGGTCAGAGTAAAATTCAAAGGAAGCGTTTGCCCGAGGAGTCTTTTCAGTCTTGTGACATGCTGTGTGTCTCACAGGGTATGCTCATTGAAAGTCTGGGAAGGAAAGCGCTCATCACAGGAGGATACACACTGATGAGTATTTGCTGCATTTTCTTCACGCTGACCCTCTCTTTTCAGGTAATTATCCCCAGGCATTGTAAAAAATAAATAAATAAATGAGATATTAAAACCATTGTTTCATGCACTTTCATGGATATGACCACAGATAACACTTCTTTGTGCTAACGTTTCTTTTGTGTGACTATCTTTCTCGCAGGATGCCAGTCCAGTATTTCCATACTTGAGCATGGCATGTGTATTTGCTTTTATCCTGAGTTTTGGCTTGGGACCAGGTAATTGACTAAATTAGCAAACTTGGAGCCTTTCCTCAGCAGTTCCTGTTGCACAACAGTTACAACTAACTTGCTTTTGCCGTTTCTTCTCCTGTGAAGGTGGCGTGACTAACATCTTGACCACTGAACTATTCACACAAACCTCACGCCCCGCAGCGTATATGATCGCAGGGTCAGTGAACTGGCTCAGCTTCTTCTTCATTGGCCTGGCCTTCCCTTTTATTGTGGTAGGTGTCCAAAATGATTAGAAATCACGATATATCATCATTTTCAAATGTTTTATCAGTACCTGGTACATTTCAAATTAGGAAACAAAACTTAAGAGCTGGAACGTTTGAGAGAGTCGGGCTCACTCGTGTTCTGTTTCATTTGCACAGATCGGGCTGCAGCAGTACTGTTTCCTGGTGTTCTTGGTCATCTGTACTTCAGTGGCAACGTACATTTTCCTTGTCGTTCCTGAAACCAAGAACAAAACCTTCCTAGAAATCCAGAATGAGTTCCAGGCCTCCAACAACAGAAAGGTCTGCAGTGCTGATGGAGCAGGGACAACACTGTTATTAGCTTCTATATGAAATATATCCCACGACTCAGGGGGTCGAGCAAGTAAAGCTTTTTTATGTCTCACAATATTTATGTCACAAAGATGTGTAATTTCCATGAGGATTTATAGTGCACACGCACAACACAATAGATTACTAGAAAATGTATTAAACGTAATAATGAATGAGACTGTAAACGATGGTGCCTTGCTTGAACTTCAGAAATGTACTGGGTTGTCTTAATTACATCTCGTCAGTTCACCTACAAACATAATTGAAGTGATCTTAATATAAATATTTTGGTATGATGAATTTGTACTTTTAAAAAGGGTGCTCTCAGATTTTTCAATAAAGATCAATGTGAACAAGCTTAAAGTGAACTTTTTATGCCATTTAGGCTGCCAGGTATTTCAGTTTAGGAGAACAAAGGGTCCATTGAAGTGTTAGTAAGAGTGAGTATTAGTAAGAGTAAGAGTATTAGAAGTTTTGATACTCGCCTTCATGATGGCGATGGAGAGAACGGAGCACTCCCTTAGTAGATTATTTCCAGTCAAACTATGTAGGCTGCTTTCTTTGGTGTGAGGCGTAAAGTAAGGGGAATAAGAGAATGACAGAAGAGAGAAGTTAAATATTACACTTTAAGCCCTGGCTGCAGCCTGTTCTTCCCATCATGAAGCCGATGGAGAGAGATCTGTCTTTGCTCATCAGCTGTTTAAGTCCTTTAAGGTTCTCTCTATGTACACTTATCTCATGGACACAAGTTAATTAAAACGTGGAAAGGAATTTGTATCTTGTGGCCAGGCAATAGCATTTTGGGGCCTCAACATAAATATGTTTTTTCTCTGTGTCCCTTCCAGCTCCTACAGAAATACAAGCAAGCAAACGGGGGTACTGATTTACTGTAATCCTACTGAGTACCTGTCTAGAGTATTTGGCTCAAATTCCCAACTCATTTAATAGGCTTAACTTCAAAATTAAGCCCGGTAGCCACGAGGAAAGTGGGATCAAAATAGATTTCTGTCTTTTGCTAAAAGTCTGTTCTTTGCCAGTTGTAAAAGAAAATTCCTATTTTAAGGAAACTTTGTGATGAGCAAAATGAACATGGAAGAATAAGCAGCCTATCTGGCTTAGTGATCTGTCTTTGAGTGATGCTGTTCACATATCCATGCACATCTAGAGTAACCCACCAGTGCACACAGGGCACAAAGAAGCTGTGGGCCCCTGTTGAACCTTCATCCCTCCCGTTCTCTGTGCCATGTGTACGTACCATCCGCCCTGTTCGAGTACAGAACACATAGCAAACTTCTCATGACAGCTTCATTATGTTTTTCTTAACTCCAGAAATAGTACACTAGTATTTGGCCCCAGGTTACACATTGTGCTCAACATAAACAACAATAATAAAGGTGTTAAGATAAGGTTTTCACAGAGGGCCACTGAGACAGAACCTCAAGATAAAATAATAATGCAGGCCCCGCCTTAAGATGCATATCTTTTCAGATAATATTGGTCCTTAGTGGTACATATACTCAAATCTGCAATACCATGACCAGGAGAAAAATTACATACAGCCCTGGGATTTTCAGGTGCCCTCAGCAATTCAGCCTTTTGTGTGTAAAGTGAATAACCACTTATACACTGGTTTACAATTTGCAGGGTCTGCAGACACCTTATGGCACATGTAGGCCTTACAATAAGATGTCTTGGTGCTTTTGACTTATAGGTATTTTCATGTAAGGCAACATAGATCTAGAATCCTATAGTTTTTCATGATTATAAATGTCTTTTCAGTTAAGCTGTCTAACTCAACTTATAATTCAAATTACTGCATGGGGTTCTGGATTACTTTGGTCTTACCAGTAACCTAGATGCATCAGGTCCTTTCCCTTCTGGGGAGGGCATGGACAGTGGTATCAAAAGCAGAACAATGCCCCCTGCAAGCGTTATACTATTATATATTATATTACTGGATTATTTTTACTGATGCATTAATATGTAGCTAGCATTTAACTGTTGTAATTGGTCAAGATGAAGCTAATGCATCTAACGATGCATCATGTTTTAAAGTGAAGTAAAATTGCCTCTGAAGTGTAGTGGAGTAATAGTATAAATTATAATGAAATTAAAGTATTCAAGTATAGTACAAGTATGCTGACCTCATTAAGTGAATGTACTTAATTATATTCCACTAATGACCAAGGACAATATATAGTCATTCAAGTAACAAAGAAAAAGGTTTAGCAGAGGGAATTTACTTGTTTTTTTCTTCTTTTTCTGTCAATCGGTTGCTCCACACTCCAGTCCAGCAGGTGGCGGTAATGCACGTATATTCTGACGTATTACGGTTGGTAGGCAACGACAAAGGCAGAGAAGAAGAAGAAAAGGCGGAAGCGTCCTCCCACTGAACATGGCGACCTAGAGAGAGGTCCACGCTCGTTTGTTGACATATATTTGAAAACCAAGCTTATGCTGTATTAGTGGAGTCACAACTGCTATAATTATGTCGAGAATCATCGTTAAAAACCTCCCTAATGGGGTAAGTAGACCACCCGGATGTCAGCAGGCAGTTTTCGCGTTTTGTTTCAGCCCACCTGGAAATGTAACTAAGTGTATGTTGTGTGCAGATGAAAGAGGAGAGGTTCAAGTCGATGTTTGCTGCCTTTGGCACCGTGACAGACTGCGCTCTGAAGTTCACGAAGGACGGCAAGTTCCGCAAGTTCGGCTTTGTGGGTTTTAAAGCCGAGGAAGCTGCGAACAGAGCTCTGAAACATTTCAACAAGAGCTTCGTGGACACGTCCAGGGTGACGGTACGTTATGACTTCACGACTGAACACGCGTGTTGTTGACGGTATTGTTGCGTTTCCATATATGAACCCGTGGTTGGCATTGTTGTCTAGGTGGAGATGTGTAAGGCCTTTGGAGACCCCACTAAAGCAAAAGCCTGGAGCAAACATTCCCAGAGCTCAGGCCCGGACAAACCCTCTGCTCCGGCAGACACTGACCGCAAAAAGGTACCTGCAGACACAAAATAACTGGAAGGGACACTGGGGAGAAATGACATGAAAGTCTTAGCATTGTCTGCAGAGAGAAACAATAACAAAGCCCCCTTCCCTGCAGTTGTACATCCACAATGTCCATCTTTATCTTACTAGTCATTCAGACTAAATGTTCACAGCCCTTTGGATGCACGCATTATATTCAAGTCTTAGTGGAGAATAATTAAGTTACGTACATATGTCTTTTTATGTCTGTCTTCAGAAACAGAAAAAGGAAACCGACAGCGCACTTGGAAATGTGAGTAAATGTGTCAGTCAGTAGCTATGTTTGTCTGCTGTTAAATGTTAATTGAGATCTGAATGTGGATGAGATGTAACGTGGTTACCTCCTTACTGTTTTTGTGCCAACCACAATGTGCACATGGCACAGTGCACAGACACCTGTGCGTGGAATATATGATTCATAATCTTGTTTGCTTATTCTTTATTCAAGTAGTCCCCGATTTAAATCAGAGTTTTAAACAACTAACATTTGATAACTTTAGCAGCTAAACACAACAGAGTTTAGAAAAACATGTTTATACAGAATTTATCAAAGTAAGGTATCGTGCAAAGTGATTTTTTTGCTATCAGTACCATAACTGTGGAATTATATTGACACTTAATTCACAATTAAACAATACCCAGCTCCAAATCATGCTCTCCAACATGTGTCAAATGTGGACGTAATTCAGAGTTTCATGTCACAGATTCAGATCAGTTTTATTTTATTCAACATTCTCCACTCGATATCATCCCTGTTCAGATCTGCATTAATGTACCTGTAATACTTTATTGTTTTGAGGAGTTAAAGCATTGATATTTTTGTACCTGTACTTAATACTCTCAAGTTTATCAGAGTATACTACATCAGCTTAGCACAATAAAAGTCTGCTTCTGGTACTCGATGATCTATTCTTACTAAGTCTTAAATGACAGACAGTATTATTTATTAGATTTTTTGTTTTTGTGACATTTTAATTATTGTGTGTGTGTGTGTGTCAGCTGAAAGAGGACCAGGGATTCAAGGAGTTTCTGTCAGTACATCAGAATCGAAGCCAGGCACCAACCTGGGCGAATGACACTGTGAAGCCCACACCTGATCCTGACGGTGGACGGACAAAGACTCAGGGCAAGAAGAAGCCTGCTTCAGATGATTACCTCAACTTTGATTCAGACCAGTCAGAGGATGAGGCTGAGGAGGAAGAATATGATGAAGATGAAGGTTGGTAATGGTGGTCCCTTCTTAGTGTAGTTAGATGGAAGCTGGGTCCCAATTTAGAGGCTGGATGCTCCTTACATAAAAAATATGTAAACGTATACATTTACCATAACTCAGGTACAGTATCGGTCAGTTTAACATTATTTGTTTAACTTCTCCATGATACCCAATATCATGGAACTTTCTCCAGTTTACCACCACTATTTATGCTTTTTCTGGCATATTGGGGCAACTTTTTAGTACTAAACCTGAAAATATTTGACTTTACAGGCTGCAGCCCCTGAATTGAAACACAATTTTTATTTATTTAACCGGGTCTCATTGAGACTAAGAGCTCTTTTCCAAGAGAGACCCGAGAACGAGAACATTGATGGGTGTAACATAAAATAAAACTTTAAGATGCTCAATATACATCGTGTCCTATATATAATATACTATACATAGATAGTAAAATAAAACATCCATACAAACATACTCAAATATAATAAGATAAGAATTGAAAAAAATATTAAAGGGATTAAGTGCAATGTACAACTGAGTTGTGCCTGGTTAACCGGTCTATGTATCGGTGGCATGTTGTTGCTTTCAGGTGCCACTAAAGAAGCACTGAAGTCTGGCTTATCAGATATGGAGTACCTGCGCTCAAAGGTGGCACAGACAGATGACGCCGTGGAGGAGAGTGAAGAGAAGGATGATGGTGAAGGCGGTGATGATGAAGATGAGGATAATGGTCCTCTACAGCACACAGACAGTGCCTATGAGAGTGGTGACAGAGAAAACATCTCAAAGAACAAAATGTCAGTGTCCTCTGAGGATAAGAAGCAGAGCAAAGCAAAGAAAACTGCCAAGCAAGAGGTGAGTGTTCAAACAAATCTACACGTTAAACATTACTACTATAATACAGCAGCAGTTTGTTCTGGTTCACACCCTCATCTGTTTGTTGCAGACAGAGCCGGTGACAGAGTTCACGGTAAAGCTGAGAGGAGCCCCGTTCAATGTGAAAGAGGTGAGTAAACAAGCGCTTCCTGATTTCAGAGGTGCAGTGAAGACTTTAAAAACATTCTGTATATTTTGTGTCTGCGTCTATGACACAGACATATTTTTATATTCATATGTGTTTTATAGCAACAAATTCGAGAGTTCATGACCCCGCTGAAGCCTGCAGCAATCAGGATTGGAAAGAACGAAAGCGGAAATCGAACAGGTTTGTTACTGAAAGCTTTTTTAATGTACTTCAGATGTTTTTCTCAGCATAATGTATGCTAACAATAGTTACCATATATACCATATATCTGGTGGGTAGATAGTTGCCTGTATGTACTGTATGTGTCTATGTTAACTGTGTACAGGCCCATGTATCAGCACAGGTGTCTCGTGTGTTTCAGGCTATGTATATGTGGACTTGCACTCTGAAGAACAGGTGGAAAAGGCCTTGAAGAAGAATAAAGACTACATAGGTGAGAAATGTTATATTATTCTATTCTTATTTTTGTGCATCATTTTTGAGTGGATGTCAGGGGTTTGACAGGGTGTAGTGGTAAAAAATAGCTTACATTGCTACCTGTTAAGATTTTGTGTAGAGCTGCAACGATTAGTCGACTAATTTATTTGGCGATCGACAGAAAACTAATTGGCAAGTATTTTGATTATCGATTAATCGTCATTTTTCTAGCAAAAACTCCAAATTTTTGATTGTCCCAGGTTCTTAAATGTGTTTCTTGCATTATAATAAATTGAATACTTTTGGGTTTTGGCTATTGGTCGGACAAAACAAAACATTTGATGACGTTGTCACATATTGTGTTGGGCATTTTTCACTGTTTTATAAACCAAACGATTCATCGATTTTAATTGAGAAAATAATCAGAAGGTTAATCTTTAACAAAAATAATTGTTAGATGCAGCCATAATTAAGTTTGGTAACAAAGTGCTGTCTCTGCTCTTCTTTTTCGTACCTTAAAATATCGCCATATGGGAACAAAATAACAAATATAGAAAAGCTTTTTTTTTATTTTGGAAATGCTTGAGCCTATTGTGATATGAAGTTCGTCTTTGTCACCCATCCCCAGTGCGTGTGATCAGATTTCCTGGCTAACAGTGACCTACCTTCTGCCTGTGTGTTCAGGTGGGCGTTACATTGAGCTCTTCCGTGTAGATGCCTCTGGGGGTAAGGGCAAGAGAGACAGAAAGGACAAAGAAATTGACAGAAACTTCACCAGGAAGCTCAAGGAGGACGAGGAGGAGGAAGATGTTGCAGAGTCAGGTCGACTCTTCATCAGAAACCTTCCTTATACCTGCACAGAGGAAGAGCTCAAAGAGCTATTTGCTAAACATGGTGAAGAAAAGAAAACCTACTTTCGTTCACATGCAAGTTCACAAAGGCTTTCAACGGCATTTATAATAATTTTACAATCTTCACAGGTCCTTTATCCGAGGTGCTCTTTCCTATTGACAGTCTAACCAAGAAACCTAAAGGATTCGCTTTCATAACATACATGATACCAGAGAATGCTGTGACAGCTCTGGCTCAGCTGGATGGACATATATTTCAGGTATTTGATCCCCAACTGATGTTTGACATATCTCTCCACACCACAGGAACAGGACAAGTGAAGCTGAGGCTGATTAGAAACAATCATTCTCTTGTGCTTTTAGGGCAGGATGCTTCACCTACTTCCCTCCACGGTGAAGAAAGAAAAGACCGACACTTCAGACGCTGGTGGTCCTGGCTCTTCATCTTACAAACGGCAAAAAGATACTAAAAATAAAGCCTTAAGTTCCAGGTACATATAATCACTTTAACCCTCCGCTTCTGTGTTTGTGGTTTCTTTTAATTTACTCATAAGGATACATTCATTAAATGAATAGTTTTAGTTTTGTGTTTGGTCAATTACATGACCTGCCCCTCTTACTATTGTTGTGTTTCCTTCCAGCTCCCACAACTGGAACACCCTGTTTCTGGGCACAAGTGCAGTGGCAGATGCCATTGCTGAAAAATACAACACCACAAAAAGCCAAGTCCTGGACCATGTGAGTGACACAGCATCCTGTTCTTCTGCATTAATGCTCCCATAAAGTGCTTCTCAATTCCAGCATTAGTGGATGTTCAGTTTGAAAACAGCATTAAAACAATGCAAGGGAAATGCTAATACTTCAGGTACTCTTGAGACGATGAAATACGCTCCAATTCCTGTTCGAGTAACAGATCCAGATGAGTTTGAAATACGCCGCTCACGTTAAAAAATATGTTCAAATGAATAAGAGGGCTGAAGATGTCCTTTTTTTCCCTGTTGCAGCTACATCAATATGTGAATCATTAAGCACACTGAGTAGTTTGCATTTAAAGTTTCTTTATACTTCTGATCCTTGCCCTCCTCTGCAGGAGTCAAAGGGAAGCGTTGCAGTGAGAATGGCTCTGGGAGAGACACAGATCGTTCAGGAGACTCGACAGTTTCTACTAGACAACGCTGTCAGTCTGGATTCCTTTAGTCAGGTATGCTTAATACAAACTCCTATTTACTTGTTGCTAAATTGTCTATAAACTGTTTACCGTGCCTGTAATCCAGTTACTTTTGCAAAGGCTGTTTGCTGCATGAGTCGTTTTCCCTGATATACAGGCGGCAGCAGCGAGGAGTACAACTGTGATCCTAGTGAAAAACCTTCCAGCTGGAGTGACGGCGTCAGAGTTGGAGGAGCTCTTCTCACCTCATGGCTCTTTGGGCCGAGTGCTGCTGCCGCCCTCGGGACTCACCGCCATCATCGAGTTCCTTGAGCCAACTGAGGCAAAACGAGCCTTCACTCGGCTGGCCTACAGCAAGGTGTGTATGGCTTTTTACCAGCAAAATCTGCACTTGCAGCATATGTTTGAGGAGAGGCACCTTAAAGACTTCTACGTATCTCTTAACACTCTAGTTCCAACACATCCCGCTGTATTTGGAGTGGGCACCTGTTGGGGTGTTTGTGGCACCCAAACCAGAACCAGGTAAATCCCTCAAACACATACACTTAACAATCTTTTTCAAGTTTAGCATTTTTTAGACATTAAAGGATTATTTGAATCATGAGAATATCTTTTGCTTCTGTCCACCAAGTATTAGAAAAAGAGGAAGCAGTGAAAGAGGAGAAAAAGGAGGAAGAAGAAGAAGATGAGGATGAGGAGGAATCTGCTCCTGGTTCCACACTTTTTATTAAGAATCTTAATTTCAGCACAGCAGAGGAGAAACTACAGGAGGTTGGTAATTTCATAAATACAACCCTCGGTTACGTTTTGCTGAATAAGGGTTTAATCATAGCATGATGTTTGTTACGTTTAATATTGTTTTCTTCATTTGTTGCAGACATTCTCCAAATGTGGCAAGGTCAAGTCCTGCTCCATTTCCAAGAAGAAAGATAAAACAGGTACTAAACATTAAAACTAGGGTCTGTATAAATGTAAATATAAGGTTAAATTGCAATGTTTACTTTGTTTTAGTAAAAGACAAATTGTAGGCCTATAGATATACCAAAGTGACATAATTTAATCGAACACATGGGAATATCTGTATTCTGTTTGTCTTTTCTCAGGCTTTGCAAGAGAAATTGGTAAAATGTGTATATATATATATATATATATTTATCTCTGAATCAGAGTTAACCACCACAATGTTGGTTTGATTCCCAGGCAAGCTGTTGTCCATGGGCTATGGTTTTGTCCAGTATCAGACAGCAGAGGCAGCGCAGAATGCCGTAAGGCAGCTACAGGTACCATCTCTATTTCCTCTGTGAGACTCTCACAGCTTTTCACTAGTGCCTGGTTCTTGGCTAATGTGTGTTCTTGTCTAAACCTCCACCAGAACTGTACTGTGGATGATCACCAGTTAGAGCTGAAGATTTCTGAGAGAGCTACAAGGTAAGATGTGGTTTGACTGTGGTGAATAATACAAATGGTGGTCCCATAATTAAATTTACAAAAAAAGTGTTTGGAATTTCACATCTATATCAAGATATTGTGAAATTACAAGTGTGTTAAAAGTAAAGACTTTAGTAGTAAACTCGGACAGTTGCTAATTAACTGTTTGAAGCATCTCCACCAGCACTAAGCATCACGGTTACATTATAACATGTTAACTCCAATGGAGGAAACAGGCATATTGGAAACCGTATCAACTGAAATGTGCAAGGAAATTTCAGTTATTGGTCAAAGTTTTTCATTATATCAAAATGTTCACTTTACGGGTTTGTCGGGCATAATTTAGCTTGCAGTTTGGCATGTAAACCTCACTTCTGTTGTCGCTACTTATTCAGTGCTTTTCCCACTATGTGCAGGACTACTGAGGTGTTGCGCAAGAAGAAGCAAGCTGAGAAGAAACAGACAGGATCCAAGATCCTCGTGCGCAACATCCCCTTCCAAGCCACTGTCAGGGAAATTCGGGAACTCTTCTGGTAGCCGTCACATACAAACACGTTATTTATTCACACTGAGTGGAGAACATTTGGAGTCAGATAATATTATGATTTCTTCCCTCTGTCCTTTCAGTACATTTGGAGAGCTGAAGACAGTCCGGCTTCCAAAGAAAGCAGCTGGTTCAGGGAATCATAGAGGCTTTGGCTTTATTGACTTCCTCACCAAACAGGATGCTAAGGTTTGTGTGTTATGTAAGCTTCCAGCCATGCATTCAGGAAATCCACTGTCCTCTAATGCTACATTAAAGTGGACTCTTTTAAAGTGTAAATAAATGCTATGCCTTTGTTTTTTTCCATAGAAAGCGTTTGCTGCACTGTGCCACAGCACCCATCTGTATGGGAGACGCCTTGTGCTGGAGTGGGCTGATGCTGAGGAAACAGTAGAGACATTGAGACGGAAAACAGCCGAGCATTTTCATGGTAAATCCATTTTCATGGTAAATTTAAATTAAAGCAACTTCGCTGTTTATTAATTTCTTTCTTCCATGTTATTTGTTTTCCAAATCAGTGGCCGCGAAGAAGCAGCGAAAGGCAGAGGTTTTGGAGGGAATTATGGAGACGATGGAAACTGAAGGGGGTGTGCAAGACTGAGTTCCCTAAACACAGTTGTCTCTGTCAAAGCCTTGACAAAACTCTGACCAGTGATCCTGTGTTTTTCTGTATAAATAGGATGTGAACAAAATAAGGACCTAAGTGGCATGTGGAGAATTTATGAATAAATATATCAGCTTGTCTTAGTTTTGAACTTTGAAAACCTCTGGATTTCTTACATTACAAATGTTTTGTTTTGTATAGACTTATGCCTTGAAAGAAAAATAATGGGACTGCGGTCAGTTTTTATATAAAATTGTACTTCATGCTTTAAAAGCTTTTCATGTTAGGTCTCATGTTTTGTGCGTTTGTGCATGTGACTGATATGGGCGAAAGAAAAACACAGGAAGCGGAAAATGGTCTTTTATTTTGAAAGGACCCTTCTTATTTTCAGGTGACTAGTAACCCGCGGCGTCATATGACTTATTCTTGTCAACATGGCGTCAACGATGAGCAAGACGTTTGCAGCCGGAGCTTTTTCAACGGTTTTAGCAGTTTTATCCGGTTTGTGTTTTATGCGTGCGTCTGTTCGAGCTGAAATACGAACAGCTGTTATTGACAAACAAACCGGACAGCTGACTGTTCTTGAAGGATATCGAGAAGATTTCGTGGCTTGGGCGAACTTCACTGATGACATAGAAACATCAGGGTAAGTTGACTACAGGTCTTCATTCAGCAGTTTGTAATTGGTTGGAATCTTTAGTTGGTGTCTTTGTTACAGGTTAAATCATTAAGAAAAACCTTTCCTCTTGTACTGCCGGTGCATCTCTGCCAGCATCACTGACAGTAGATGTTAATGTGACAGGGGAAAATATTTTCTAATATAAAATTAGGGTTTCCACTTAAGATTATCTTCATTCTCGTTTAGTCGAACGTCATAACGTAGTGAACATGTCTGGCAATTGTCAGAGCCCAAAGCGATCTCTTGACTTGCTTGATTTGTCCGGCCTACAAACCTTTTCAAGTTACAATGATATAACGAGTAAAGCAGCAAATCATCTCGCTGTAGAAGCTGCAACCACCACATGGTTGGCATTTTTTGCTCGATAAATGAGTTAAACAATTTAAATTTATTACCTAAAAGGTTGCCGATTAATCTTTTGGTGAGTAATTAATCAAACAGTCGAGTTGTCGTTTTAACTCTAACTTTTAATCTAATCTGCATTCTGCGCTTCTACAACCAGCATAGAAACAGATAGCAGAAGTGAAACGTGACCGGTGAGGGCAAGATTGTCACAAGCTTACAGTGGACCTCTGTGCAAGTTAAGAATAGTCGTAAATCCCAGTAAATGAAAATACACGTAGATACAAGGAGGTCTAAACAGCACAAAATATGCAGCACTGATCAGCTGAGAATCTAACTATCAAACGATAGACAAGAGTAATTAAACATAATTCCATATCTGTGCACCATAACATCTGAGGGAATACTGGACATGTCCGGTTTTACAAAGAGGATTCCCAAGCTGGGATCCAAAGACTTGCTCAGTTGAGACAATTACAGGAGGATTACATCTGTTTTTCTGTATGATTGTTGGCACAGCTTATGCTGCAGGCCTTGTATATTTTATATGCCACAGATATGAAAACCTGCACTCTTTTGAGCTGCACACAGATAATATATTTCATCTGTTTCATTTATTCGCCTGCGCTCTCTCTTCAGTTGGTCTTTCTTGGAGGTCACTACCAGCAGTCAGTACAATGACAGTATCCAAGCTTATGCTGCCGGCGCAGTGGAGGCTGCGCTCACATCTCAGGTCAGCTTAAACCTTCATTCCTTTCGCGCCTGTTTGTGCTCAACTTACCAAGCAGTCGAAAATGTTTTATTTACTTCCTTGAAATCTATTCTCATCTAAAGTTTTGGTGTGTGTTTGTTTTAGCTCATCTATAAGCACTGGATGAACACTCTAATGGATTACTGTGGGCCCTTCTCGACTGAAACCCATTACTGCGAGCGCCTTAAGGCTTTCATCGCAACCAATATGCAGTGGGTTCAGGAGCAAATAGAGAAGCAGCCGAGGTCACCCTACTGGCACCAGGTACTTAATGAGCATTTTTAGGATGAATAAAACCCCTTGCAATGGATTAAAAAAAAAAAAAGTGAAAAGGCCAGAAATAAGATGTTATCTGTTTCTGCTCTCAGGTGCGTCTGGCACTGCTGCAGCTGAAAGGTCTGGAGGACAGTTACAATGACGAGCTGTCACTTCCCATAGGGTCATTCTCCCTCAACCCTTTTGGCTTCCTGTAAGTGGTTATTTCCATTTTGTGTTAATCAAACATGTTTCTTCACTGTTCCTGACATCTTGCTGTTGTCTCACATTCTCCACTGCAACTCTGTCCAACCAGACTTTTCCAAATGAGCGGAGATCTGGAGGACTTGGAATCGACTCTGAACAAATCCAGACATACTCAACCTCTTGGATCTGGCTCCTGTTCTGCTCTCATCAAGCTGCTGCCAAACAATAAGGACCTGCTGGTGTCACATGACACCTGGAACACCTACCAGGCCATGCTGCGCATCATGAAGAAATACATCTTTGCCTTTAAAGTTTCTCCTTTAGGTAGTTTACAAGTGTGTCTCCTGTTCATCACTGTCCCTGCTCTAGTGTCCCTCGTCATTTAATATAGTTAGTTATAATTAGAATAGTTCGCCATTTTCAGGAATGGGCTTATTTGCTTTCTTCATGACTGTTAGATAAGAAGATCAATACCAATCAAATGCCTGTACAGTAAATATGAAGCTGCTGCCGCCTAGCAAAGCATAACGACTGGAAACAGGGAAACAGCTAGCCAGTCTTTGTCCAAAGGTTACAGAATCTTTACTTCCTAGGTGCCTCAGCTGTTTTAGGATCAAACAAGATATATAATGCATTAATTAGTGAGCTTCAGAGGTGCTGGTTGTTACCAGAGGACAGAGCCAAGTAGTTGTTTACCCCCTGTTTCCAGTCTTTATGCTAAGCTAAGCTAAGCTAAATGACTCCTGGCTCTAGCTTCATATTACCGTACAGACACGAGTGGCGTTGATTTTCAATCCAACAATTACTAACTTCCCAAAAAGTCAAACTATTGCTTTTAAAGGGTATGGCCATAAACCAAAAGCCCATTTTTCAAAAACATAATTAGTTTGTCTTGTTTGAAGCCCCAGTAGTGGACTGGCAGTGTTGTTGCTGTCTAGGACCTGAATACAGATTAGTATAACTTTATTATGTGCTTGACATTTAGTTTTTTGTTTTGTCCCCAGGCAATGATCTTCTTCCTGGAGGAACTCAGGCATTCTCCTCTTATCCTGGATCGATCTTCTCTGGAGATGACTTTTATATACTAAGTAGTGGCTTGGTGAGAACTCTTTGTACTTGGCATGATGTAATTGAGTGTTAAGAACTTACTTCAGTATGTAAAGGTGTTTATTATTTTACCTTTGGTTAGAAATTTAGTAATGCTAGATGGAGTTTCTTCTTCTTAATCTATCTCATGTCTCCAGGTTACCTTGGAAACCACCATTGGCAACAGTAACGCTGCTCTCTGGAAGTTTGTTCAGCCCACAGGAACTGTCATGGAATGGCTGAGGAACATTGTGGCTAATCGACTGGCTGCTACTGGAATGGAGTGGGCCAAGATATTCAGCACGTACAACAGTGGAACGTGAGTTTTACACACCAGAAAGAAACTGTCTCTCTGAGTTTTTAACCAGCATTATCTACAACATACAGACTTCATGACGAGATTTAGATAAAACCTGAGTGTGACCATAGACTGCCATGTGAATTGAGTAAAGGAAGCAGGATAAGGCCATTTATAATCAGGAGCGTTGGTTGTGAAATGCTCAATCAGTTAGATGGATATATAGTAAATAAATGATTAAAAATCAGTGAACGCCATTAATTAGGTTAAAGGTCGTATGCTCAGATTGACCTGTGTGTGTATGTGTGTGCTTTGCAGGTATAACAACCAGTGGATGATTGTGGACTATAACCACTTCACTCCAGGGAAGACTGACATTAAAGAGGGGCTCTTTGTTGTGTTGGAGCAGATTCCGTACGTCTTTGCACCCAATCTTTAAACAAAACACAAGATTATTTCGGTCTTTCTATTCACGACTCATAAACCTATCACTGAAAATAAGCTTTCCTTATCTTTTAATACTGCAGGGGACTAGTTGTTTACACTGATAAAACTCAGGAACTGCTGGAGAAAGGGTACTGGGCAAGTTACAACATCCCGTAAGTATCCAGTTTAGAACCATTAAGTTTTATGTTAACATAAAGTAATGGTTACATTTTTTTCTAATTGTGTTATATGTAAAATAGTCTTTTGTACATTTGTGCTTATTTGTAGGTACTACGTGGACATATTTAATGCCAGTGGCTGCAATGAGCTGGTTGAGAAGTTTGGCCCGTGGTTCTCTCTGGACCAGAATCCTCGGGCTCAGATATTCAGGAGAAACCAGACAGCTGTTACAGATATGGACTCAATGGTCCGCCTCATGAGGTAAGGTCTGCGTGTTGCACAGGTTTGGAGGTTGATATTTCCGTCACGTGCTGGGTCGATCGGCATTATACAAACAAACTTTAACGTTAGATTTTATATTTTTATAGACTAAAGTTTTATTTTATTTATAAGATGCAGTGTCTCTCCTCAGGTATAACAACTTTAAGGAAGACCCACTGTCAGAGTGTGACGGCTGTAATCCACCTAGGAATGGAGAGAATGCTATCTCAGCCCGTTCAGATCTGAACCCAGCAAATGGAACGTATCCATTTGGCGCCTTGAAGCAGAGACCACATGGAGGGACAGACATGAAGGTTTTTATTTTTCTCATTTAATTTCTCATCATCACCCATCTCTCTGCCCATACTTTTACCCATCATGATCCCTAAATATTTTCTGTGTGACAGTGGCACGTTTAAGACATGTTTGCTAAATCTGATGCATTGTGTGTGCGTGTTCCTGTGCAGATGACCTCGTACGGGATGTTTCGGGACTATGGTATGCTGGCAGTGAGCGGACCAACATGGGACCAGGTGCCACCCTTCCAGTGGAGCACTTCCCCTTACAAAGACCTAATACACATGGGTCACCCTGATACTTGGACATTCAAACCGATAAAAGTCACCTGGCGTTCTTAATGATCATACTTTATACACACACAAGCGGCATGATAAACGTAAATACTGCCAGATGTGCTGTTTAAGGTTTTGATAAAGGGAAATGGTACTTTAATTAAGTGTGACATGACTTTTAGGAACATAATAGTCATGTTATTTATTCTCAGAAGAGCAGCAATAATATTCTGTAAAAATTGCAGTAATAAAGTATTGCACTCTATGCATAATTAAAGCAATATGACCCAGAACAACAACTTCAGAACCTTCCTGTTGTAAAGTGGGAGCTTCTACATTTGATTAATATTTGATTTTCATTTTTTGTTTTTGTGTGTGAAAATGTAAATGCTAGTTGTTTCAATTCTGAAAGCTTACTGAATTATTGGCAATAAAATGTTTTCACTGGACTACACCTTTCTTTGGAGAAGTACAATTATTGAAACATATGCACATTTTCTGTGACAAAGAAGGCAAATGTATTGATCATGAGTTAAATAATGTTTTTGATATTTTCTAAAAGAACAGTGCCTTCATCGTTGCATACAAAAGAATAATTTGAAAACTCCATATACCAACGAGAATAATACAGCTTTAATTTGTGAGGGATGTGTCAATCAAGAACAGGCTGTGTGCCCCTAAAGTCCAATAAAGTAAAATAAAACGTGTTTGGGTGTGTAGAGCATAGACCGTATATATATATATATATATATACACACAAAGGACACTTTTGAACAGAGTATTTGTTAGGCCTAAATCATACAAATGAAATTAACATAATATACTGTATGTGTCTGTATAGAGTTGTGTAATTAATTATTATTAACCATACTATTTAATTAGTTCGTGATACAACTAGGATAGTTATTCTTGACATATCCCATTTTTTAACCATCAACATTATTTCCAGAATATTTTATTTCTTGCAACAAATACGAATGTGATTTAGGCAGGGGACCGGCAGAAGGGCCACTACATGAGGAGCCGTTTGGGAGCCGAAAGATCCCGCTCCCTTCAGAGAGCCTTGAACTCGTCACTCCTTGGCTGACAATTGTCAGTCACGTGACCTACGTCATAACCCTCGTCATAGCAGTGCAATTTCGTGCTGTTATCTTTGTACCACTTTAACTGAACTTTGAACGTCTTAAATGTCAAACCCCGAGCTACTTACCATCAAGAAACTCAGGTATCACTGTATTTTACCAAAACTGGTGACGTGATCAGAGAAGACTACTTAAATTTAAGGTATGAAGTTATGTTTCAGCTAGTTAGATAGCAACATTAGCTAGCGTTACATATAGATAACGGCAACATGGAGCTGGTTGGCTGATATGGTAAACTAGACAAGTTACGCGTCTCCTGTTGCTCTGTAATCTGGATTAAATGGATGTTATCCGTCGTACTGCAAACATTGGTTCTTTTCACAAAAAGGGCATCAGGTGCAAGGTAGATTGCCTGCGATTGTCAAAAATGAGTGCATTATTTTTGGATATATACAAGATCTGTTGCTATTTACAGACTAAATCAGCAGTTTGTTTAATCTCGGTTTGAATGCCATTATGATGAAAAAGAGGTACATTCACCCAAAGAAATATTTGAAAGATAAAGTCCATTGGGGATTATGTAATACTTCTCAGTTAGGAATGATCAGTGTCTTAATGAAACTGTCCCACTACCAAAGGTACTGTGGACAAAAGCTGTTTAGACTTTAGTAACTGAAGTGACCGGCTTCTTGTTTACAGCATCCCAGGTGTATGTGGAGGCTGACGATGGGTTTCTGGCAGCCAGTGACCAACCTTAGAGATTATGTATCCCAAAATCCTCCAGGGGTGACATTTTTCCTGTGTCTGTTGACTCTGGCTATCTCGTTCATCTGCCTTAGCTCTTACAGCTACACTCACACTCTGCCTAACCCTGACATAGCAAAGGTAAGGACTCACTTATCCAAATTACTTTTGGAGAATGGAAGTTGTCTAATTTTTCTGCAATCTTTCTGTAATCCTTTAAATATGATGTGTTCTGGTGTGCAAAGTTGAGCAAGCTGTGACTGCATGTATGCTTGTGCTCCTTGTGTGTCCTGAGCCCATATCGATGGTCAGATCGTACTCTTTATGCTTTTCTTAGGACTGGAACCATCTACTGTCATCCTTATCACAGCTCCAGCTGTGTGCCAATGCAAGTTCATCTGAGCTTGTCTCAGTCCCCTCTCCTCTGACGCCCAGCGACACTTCAGTTAACTCTACAAAGATGAATTCAGTCATCAGTTTGCATCTCATAGTTCCTGTGGCTGTGACTACCAACTCAAACAGTGGCTCTCTGAAAAACCTTGGTCTACACACTGCCTTGAGAGCCAGTCAACTAAATCTTGGAGGTTGGTATTGCAGTGGATTGTTTTGATTTTTCTCCTTGGACCACAAGGGGGGGGGGGGGGGGGCATGGCCATTTTTACTGTGTGTATGACCATAAATTCTCACCTGTGAGCGATTGTTTTCCTCCCCCAGGCAATGAGATTGTCAATGTGACTCTAGAGTTTTTCTCTGGAAGTGATACCTACACCTGCCTCACCATAAGTGCTCCAAAACACCTCCTGCCCATGAGCCTGTAAGTTAATTCACACTCTCAAGTGTGTGTTTCTAAGCTTCCTTAATTTCAATCATAAACTACTTAGGTATATAAAAACAATGTCTGTTGACTCTCAAATTGGTCATTTCTGTGTGTTTTCATGCATATACTTTAATGAAGACTTCCGCCAGAGTGCCCTGCATCTGAGAAAAACATTTCACCCGTCCACATGGAGGCGAGCAACCAGCTGCCTACAGAGTCGCAAACCTGCTACAGTCTACACTCCATGAATGACCCTTCACTCACAGTCATGTTAACACAGGTACAGTGAGTCCCACGTGAACAACAGAACTTGCTCAGCCATAATACAGATACCCTCTTATCGTCCTGCGAGTCATTCTCTACTTTCATTCTTTAGGAGGAGAAGAGTGTGGCAGTGCGGCATCTGTTGGAAGTCAGCGTGTGTCTGCTTGGAGTTTGTTTGATACTCTGTTTAGCGGCTAGTATGACACATTCACAGGTACACCGCACCTATTGGAATGGACTGGACCTACAAAATGTAAGTCATTTCTTATATTAACACTTTGTTTTTGTATCTCTAACTATGGTAATGTTTTGTCATTTTGATATGTGTGACTAGAGGAGAACAGTTTTAAATACATTTCAATAATTGCAGCAATATTATTACAAGTATGCATGAAATATTTTATACAGCTTGTAGGTTTTGAGAATGTTTGTTCACTTTGATTAAGCTCTAGATATCTTATCTAGATAAGATATCTCAAGTCAAGTCAAGTCAAGTCTGCTTTATTGTCAGTTCTTCCACATGTACATTACATACATACAGAGAATCGAAATTGCGTTACTCTCAGACCCCCGGTGCATACAGATAACACTAACAGTAGAGCCTAAAATCTAGATCAAATATAAAATATAAGCTAAAACTATACAATAAGGGAATATAAAAATAAAAAAAGACATAGTAAAATAAAATAAAAATGAGGTGAAATAAAAGCAGCGCAAGGCACATAGCAGATAAAGTGCAAACCAGTGAAAAAACAGTGCAGATAAAAAGATTTTAAGTGCATAAAAAAATAGTTTATTCAGTCTGATTAAAGTGACAAAGGGCTTATTTTATTTAAACTGCCTGATGAGGTGGTAGAATGACGTCAGTTCCATGGTGAATGAGGTAGTGAGCAGACCAATGCTACACAAAGTGACTGGTGCTTGATATCGTATGTTAGTGGAAGGACCTGGGGATGTGGGATCTGGGGGGGGGGGGGGGGGGGTTGAGGGATGAGGGGGGCCGGGGGGGGAAGGGGGCGTGTCTCTTTTACCCCTCTAGATGTATGTAA
>CM022476.1:17105921-17181274 GCA_011952105.1 Coreoperca whiteheadi
AAGTCAACAACAATCTCCTTCGTCTTCTCCACGTTCAGAGAGAGATTGTTGTCACTGCACCACCTGGCCAGGCGGCTCACCTCGCTCCTGTAGTTTGTCTCATCTCTAGATATTATCTAGAGATATATCTAGATATTATTTCACAAAATGTGCAGACAGTTTTAAATGAACCTTGCTGCTCTACTTTATTTGCAGGAGCCCTTGATCGACACCTGAACATTTTTCATCCTCTGCATCCTAAAGAAATCAGTTGGTGGTTGAGAGAGAAGAGCAATTTCTATCACTGCTTTTAAAGGGGCACCCCACCGATTCTACAAAAGAAACCATGGGGAGGAGTACTACTCAGCCTGTGAAAACAGTCGTATAACGTCTTCGGTGGCTCTGGAGGGAGCTTTCCAAAACCGTGAGAAATTAAACCTGGTGATGTCATCAGTTATCTCAGCTCAGGTTTGGAGTCTAAATATTTTAGACTCCAGCGATTTACAAGCTTTTCTCATACTAGGAACTACAAGTCAGGATATTTCTGCTTCTGCTGAATCAGTTTTACCATTTAAATCCGTCTCACACGTTTCCCGACTAAATGAAAGTGCAATACCCAATCAGTGGAGCATCCCTGTTACAGGAGAGTGAAATATTATAAAATATCCAAGTGGGAAACATGTCTGTGAGAGAGAAGGAGTATATTTTCTAATGGGACCATGGTGTAATGGAAACCATTCCTCAACTGGTAATGCCTACACTGTTGACTGGTCAAACATTCACTATCCAGTCTGTTGTGTGTAGTGCATCTGTGGAATTATTTGCTTTTTGTTGAACTGACTTGTCTACTTCCATTCCCGGAAATACTCTCAATAACTTGAAACGGACATTAACTTGTTGCATTCAGCTGAGAGAGAATTTAATATGTTGAATATAAGAATAAGTGTTTTTCCAGTCAAAACTCTAAATCTAATATGTTTGTAAACTGTGAAAGAAGTAATATAATGTACTGTATTCTTATCAGCAGATGTGTTTTCTTTCTAAATGTTACTGCACCAAAGGTCTTGGGGATATACTAGGCTAGTTTGACTGTTTTACCACTTTAATTTACATATTTTACATTGAAAGCTCATTGAATCCAGATGTTAGATCTACAGATCCACAATTTAAGTATTCTTGCATCCACCTACAATGAGTTATATCACTCGCACGGCGATAGAAACTTCAGAAAGTGAGTGGTGAAGAAACACTGAAATATCTCTTGCTCCTAATTGAATTTCAAAGCCACAGATGGTTTTTAAGTGAGAAGAAGAAAAGTGGTGTAACATCCTGGGAAGATACAGGCCATTTGTAATACTTGTAAGCACAGTAAAGTGTGTGCGTGGCAATCACCAGTGTTATGAACTGACATGTCCTCCAGACTCTAAGAAACTGTCTGTCCAGGATTTTCAGCACTAACAGCTCAGAAACAGGTGACTGCAGTCAAGAAGGCATCCTGTTTTCAAACAATATTTTCCTCATTTTAGGATGAATTAAACATCAATAGTGAAAACTATATATACTAGATTTCTACTGTGACTCTTACTGGGAAGTTAAGGAACTTTAAGTTGAGTTTCTTTTTACAAGTAACCAACACCTGTTTCATTTGCTGATCTGCCAAGTGAAGGAAAGCTATTAATGGGATCCTTTAGTCTTTACTTGATGTGTAGTGAAGTGGAGCCCAGGACCAGCAATGAAAGAGGGATATCAAATTTGGAATGCAAATATATCGTACCCTACCTTACTGTTTAGCATATCTGAATAATTGATTATTTAGGGTTTGTTTTGCTACCTTCCTGGAAGGCAATGGTTTCAGTGCACTATGGAAAAGAAATTGCAGAGATTTTACATTTTCTTTGAATCTCTTACAGTGAATAATATGCCTGGTTTATCACTGTCAAAATGACCTTATTGTATTGAAATAAACAAAAGGGAGGACCCACCACCTACATTTACAAAGATTATGGTACTGATGTTTTCTGACACTGTTGATGCAAGTTACAAAACATGCTGAGGGGGTCTGAATTTCAGACAGTAGCGAGCCAGTTGAATCCCACAGGGACACAGAGGTGGCTGTGAAAGCTGTAGCATCACTTACTGGTAAATCACAATTGTGTTTATCAATTGTCAATTGTGATCAATTGATAAACAAATTTTTCTTCTGTAAATCAATGTTTTCAATTATACATATGAATAAATATTGTACTGATTACACGGTCAATTCAATAACCTGAAGAGCAACCACTGACTGATGCACCGGTATGTTACCTCGTCTACGTAGCAAGACTTTTCCTCCAATCATCCTTACGAATCTTTCCATGCTGCTTTGCTATTGGCTGAGCATCGAAAAATAGAGGCGGGATTTCTGCAGACCAGAGGGAACCCAAGTAACCATCGACGAAATGGTTGGATTCTTCGCGGCCTGGTGGATTGTTTCATGTTAGGGAAAAGGAAACGTAACGTTACAAAGTATTTGTTCCTCCTTGGGCGGATTATTACACTAACGCGAAGCCACTACAAAGTCGCCGTCATATGAAACGGTCTGCAAAGTCGGTGAAAATTACTTGATACGGCTAACGTCAGCTAACGTTACATGTTTCCACAGTGTACACTAGCTAACTACCGTTAACGCTAGCATACATCATAAACACTGTAGAAGACGCTAATGTCCGCTAGCTGTCTAGTTAGGCTAGGCTAACATTAGACGTTAGTAACGTTAACGGTTGCTGTATAACGTCTGAAACGTTTATAGCATATGTGCTTCACTTAACATGACTTGTCCTTACTCCACAGAAACCTAGATAGACCAATGACTGACTTCTGCATACATATATAAAACGTTAGTGTCTTAATTGCTAACACCTTGCCTAAATGCGCTCTTTGCTTTTAGCCATTAAATTTTGTTGATCTTAAGCAGGCCTTGCACGTGGTACCCCTCACATGAGGGGGGGGGGGGGCTTTCAATTAGGCGTGTGTGTTAACTTGTCCCCTATGACTTGTTGTGAAGCGTCCACATCAGCTGATTTCAGATCATGTCCATGGTGTCAGTAAATAGATTAAGGCACTTTGTGGGTTAATATACAAGACATGTGACGGTTTTCTTGCCTCTTTAGGATGAAAGCTCTGGAGTAGATCTCTGTTGGACAGGAAGAAGACAAACAGTAGACCAGGAAGGAAACAGGAAATAATTGTGAGTGGCCATGGACTACTCCAACTACAGCAACCTGAGCAGGGCTCAGCTTACCTTTGAGTACCTGCACACAAATTCGTAAGTACCGGCTTGCTGGTAATTAATATGTGCTTATGAACTTGATACTACACATAATTATGATAACTTATATTGCAGTCACCAACTAGACATGGATACAACATAATATACCAGCTCATCCATGTAAATATTTTTGCAAGGCCCACAGATGGCTGAAAACATTACAACAGACCAGCTCCCCAACATTAATGTTTATACAGATGTACCTGGATATGAACACGAATAGATTATCTGGTTTAATCCTGTTAAACCTGATCATGTATGTCTGTTATTTCATTATTTGTAAGTTTTTTTTGAAAATTTTTCATTATTTGTCAGTTTGGATTTAATCCAAGTTTCTAAAGTTTCTTTGTTACATGATTTACCCATACACACACAATCATACACTGATGGCAGCAGCTAACTATCCATCAGTACAAGCAGTCATACACACTCACACACCAAAGGCACATCTTTGTGAGCAATTTGGGGTTCAGTATCTTGCTCAAGGATACTTCGACACATGGATGGGGGAAGCCGGGATCGAACCTCTGACCTTCCGATTGGTAGACGACCCGCTCTGCTACAGCCGCCCCATATATTAGCTAACATTAACTAAAATCTACTCTGTCAGTGTGTATTATTTGTGGAATGGAAAATATATACGTTTTACTTACAACATTAATTTCTGCTGCAGATTTACCAGTAAGACCAGTAAATGCATGGGTGTTTTTTCAAACATTCCTACATACATCTTTAGTGACCCGGCACATTGATTAAGCCATATATTAAAATCCTGTTGTTTGTAAACATTTCAGAACGTATTATTAACAACAAACAAATTTACTTTTGCCTTTTTATGACATTTTTAAATTAGTAGATAATTAAGTTTTTTCAAAATTCATTCAGGTATTTCAGCGTAGCCTGTTATTTCTTTCATGTTTATATTGTTCTATCTTACACATAGCCTACTGTAACTTCACATAGACACCTACCAAACCTAAATCAGCACGGTGATCACAAATCAGTTGCTTTCGGTCATTGCAAGATGGTTGTGCGCACTGCTCCACTGTTTTGCAGTCGAGCGTGGATGGAAACATGCCATCTACAGTGTGTTTTTTGAGTTCCTTAGCTGATGGGGCTCTGTTTCTGGGTAAACCAAAGACTTCTAGAGCATCGGTCAGCATTTGGAAGTTGTGCCCCCTCTTTCCTTTTGTCTATCCACAGCAAAGTCCAAGCTTTTCCAGGAAAGTGTGATGCTTGTGAGATCTTCTCCCTTCCTAAGTTTCAATTTTGGCCAGGAAAACTACTTGCGCGTTTATAGCAGCATGGTCGAGGCAGTTGACATAACATATGAGGTTCCCTCATCAGTCCTAATTTCTCTTGGGTTTGCTACTTGGATGGTATCTTGGCCGTTCCGTTTAGAGCGCACATTATCTGAGCTAGCTTCGTTATTCTCACGCTCTCAAATTCTCAAGTTCTGCTTGACGGTGCCATCATGAGGCTAAAGAGGAGAATGTGACATTACCCGCTATCGCTTGCATCCACCATACCCTGAATATAAAATATAAAACCTCAGGTCTCTAGTGTCCCTATAAACTTTGTAGAGAAAAACAATGCTTTTGACATTTGGCATGACGAAGGAACATTGTTAAAGACAAATAGTTTGAGAAATACCAGGCAGTTGAGTGCTTAACATGCATTTATGGGTTAATCAAAAACAGTTTGTGCAGGAATTTTACTATGCATTAAAGTTCATGTTAGAGTGCATTCAATTTTGCATTATGGCTTTCAAGTATATTGTATGGGTCCGTGATATATTTGGACTTTGAAACATGATGGGATCCTGTAAGTGGTTGTCAGTCCCAATTTTGAAATTTGTCTGACAACAATAAATCCATTGAACAGCAGTCATGGTTAGTCTGAAAATAACAATCAGAGAGAACCTGTCAATGCTAGAAGACAGGTGATGGGGTTCACAACATTCACTGTCCTGGATTTAAAAGCAGTTGCATTTTTGTCTTTGCTCTCCAGAAGTGAAGATGGAACCAAGGTTCCTTATCTTGTCATTGCTGCAGAACATTTTCTTGTGACATAGCCTGACTAAACAACTCAGTCCATGTTTGAATACTAGTCAACACATTTAGAAACACGGATAATATCACATCCTGGACTCAATCCAAATGCACTGCTAAGGGATTATGCACAGGGAAAAAAAAAAAAGAGTAGCACTAAAATAATTTACCAAACAAAAATAGCTGGTGAGCTTGTGGTGGGTATTTGTCATTCCACTTGATGAGTAAATAATTAACCTTAGGAAGAAATAATTGACACGTAATTGCTTAATGTTCCTTGAGAAGAGTTTTGAATACTTAGTATAAGTGTAACTTACTTATACTAACATATATAAGTGAGACAGTACCAGTCTTTGTTGTTGTTTTGTCACAACAAGATGTTGTTGCTTAGTGGTAATAGACAAGAGGCTCTTGGTACCATGTTAACAAGATGGTTAGATGGTGCATCCTATTAGAAGATGTGCCAATGAGTGGTTTACAGTGAACCAGTTAAACCAGTTAAGTGAAATGTTCTTTACATTGACACATACTGTATCTCTCAATAGACCGGAGGAGATAGAGGTTGTATAACTGATTAACAACCCCAGACAGAATATTAATATGGAAATGAGATCCTGTCAACAAGTACCTCTTATACATCATCTTTCTCTAACCAGTTTGTCCAGCTAACTCAAGTTAAATCTCTTTTTAATAATCAACTATATTAAATTAATTAAATTAGTCGTCTGTTTTCAGGACAACCCATGAGTTCTTATTTGGAGCCTTGGCGGAGCTTGTGGACAATTCAAGGTACCCGTGATGATTTGCAGCAGTCTATAATTCTTGACAAATTATGCAGTCTGGAAAACTTATTTTAACCTGTTATCTATCTTGTTTATTGTTCGTTTATGCCTTTCAGAGATGCCAATGCCACGCGAATAGACATCTACACAGGTACATCTCAGAATAACTCACACACTGAAGCATGCGCATTCATTTATTGCTCTTAACATGTCTCTTTCACCTTCCTGATTTGCTGACAGAGAAAAGGCCAGAGCTGCGGGGAGGCTACATGCTCTGTTTTCTGGATGACGGTATTGGAATGGACCCTAGTAAGTGCCACTTTATTGCCAGATAAATCACTTTCGAGGTTTTATGATCATATATGTATTGTGTGAAACATAATGCTGAACACCTTTCTTATTAGATGAGGCAACCCATGTTATTCAGTTTGGAAAGTCAAACAAACGGTCCCCAGAGTCTACTCAGATCGGCCAGTATGGAAACGGACTGAAATCGTAAGACCATCGCCCGATTCTTATGTGATTATGACATTGTGCATTTCGCACATTAGTGTCTTGAATAATTTCACATATTATTGAAATGTGTGTGTTTTCACAGCGGCTCTATGCGTATTGGGAAAGACTTCATCTTGTTCACAAAAAAGGACAACACGTTGACTTGCCTTTTCCTGTCAAGGACTTTCCATGAAGAGGAGGGACTGGATGAGGTCAGAGTCAGCTGTTGAATAGAGGATGTTATTGTTATTAGGGATGGGTACAAGTAACTTGATTACTAATTGTGCCTAATTAATAGATTTAAAAAAAATAATTAAGTTAGGGCTTGCCACTCAAATTTACTTGATAATAAAATTTAAGTTTAACATTTTCTGCAAGGGGAAAAGTGAGCAAACAGCTTCATCAGGCTCATTTTTTTTCAAATCAGATTTTTTGATTACTTCATATATTGTGAATACACATGAGCAAGTGGTGTATATGCTACACAATCTGAATGTCAGTCAGTAACAATGTGACATTTCACGTTGTTGGATTTTTAACTCAGTATGAAACTATATCTCTGTGTTTTGTGGAGAGGATGCTGCTGTATGTCTTTTCAACAGACTGCACAGTCGACTTTCTCTATAAGGTGTATTAGGTCATTTTTTTTTCTAAACATGATCAAACAGACAGAAAATTGCAGTCAGTGGGTCATTTCATGAGTTTTAGCTTTGCTTCAGTTACGAGGCTGCTACTTAACTTGATTGTTTTAGTTTTCTGTATTACTTTGCCTCTGCCAGCTATAAGAGTTGTCATGTATGTTGCCATTTTCATACTTTTAACAAGCAGCAATATATTTTCTTACATTTTTTATATATATATATATAAAACTAGATTTCTTCCTCATGCAGCTAATTAGTCAGTTAATATATTACATGATCTGTCTGTGAAATACGTGAAAATCACCATCTCTAATTTTTTACAGCTTTATGGGTGCCTAGGTTTTGCTTAAGCTTTTATATTGTTGAATTAGGTTGCTGCTGATTAGAAGCGTTTGGCTGCCCATTTCATTTAGTTTGTCTTGGAGCTTCTCAAACATCTCTAAACTTGCCTAATTAAAGGTTTTGATCCTCTCACTTCAGGTAATAGTGCCCCTCCCCTCCTGGGATCTGAAGACCAAAGAGCCGCTGACCTCTGACCCAGAGAAGTACGCCATAGAGACAGAGCTGATCTTCAAATACTCACCTTTTAAAAATGAACAACAGCTGATGGAGCAGTTCAACAAAATAGAAAGTAGCAGTGGTAAGCTTCTGAATGTGTGTCTAAAACATTTGCTGATTTATATGTGAAACATATTTATATATCCCTCAATTTATCTCTGTAAGGCATCTACTGAGAGTGATGCTTAACATGTCTTTGTGGACAAAGTCATCTTTGTTGTCAATAAAATTCACTTTTAAAAGGTTTATATATGGATCTAGATAGATAGATATATATATATATATATATATTTAATGTAGCTCTGTCACGATAACTACTTTTTTTGGACAATATGATAATATCGTCATTTTACATTTACATTACATTTAGTCCTTTAGCAGACGATTTTATCCAAAGCGACCTACATATGAGAACATTGACAAACATGAATGTTTGGGGTTCAGTATCTTGCTCAAGGATGCTTCGACGCATGGCTGGGGGATTGAACCGCCGACCTTCCAATTGGGAGGCAACCGCTCTGCCACAACGCCACAACCGCCCTTTTTAAGACCATTTTATGTCACTGATAAAATGATAAGCATAATAATGCAAGTTCAGCCTTTTCACTTAAAATTCTTAAGAATATACAGACACTGGAATGTGAAAAAATATTTAAAAATCCTAAATAAAAACAAATAAAATAAAATGGACTCTTGGACTCTGTGAATCAAAAATGCATTTAAATAAATGTTAAACATTTGTCTTAGGGGTAGGCTATAGAGGAATTTCTTAATCATGCTGGATTAAATGTTGGTGACATTCTTATGTAAACGTAACGGCAATATCGAGTTCATGTCCATATTCGATAAGTCGATATCATGACAGGATAATTTCATATCGTACCTATCGTACAATAAGTCATTAAAGTAATTATGATGGTTACTTCAGCGTTGTATTTTGTTAAAAGGTACTCTAGTGATCATCTACAACCTGAAGCTGATGGACAACAGAGAACCAGAGCTGGATGTAGAGACAGATCACCAGGACATACTGATGGCTGGGACACTTGTTGAAGGAGTGTGAGTATAGTCGTTTCTTTTAGTAATTCTTTGTATTGATCATAACGCCTGTGAATGTTGATGGCCGTGTCCTTCCCTCTCTTACAGGAAGCCAGAGAAGAGGTCTTTCAGGGCGTACGCTGCTGTTTTGTACATCGACCCGCGCATGAGGATTTTTATACAGGGACATAAAGTCAGGACCAAACGACTGTCCTGCTGTTTATATAAACCAAGGTATTGTGATATCACACTTACACTGTGTCTGTAACTACGGTATTCCAATGACAAGACTTTCATTAGCATTCTTGTGTTCCTAACAGGGTTTATAAATACACATCAACTCGTTTCAAAACTCGTGCTGAGCAAGAAGTGAAGAAAGCCGATCACCTTGCTAAGATTGGTGAGTCAGTGGCAAATTTGTGTTTTCATTTACATTTTGCTACTTGACTCCCCCACTCTCATCAGTTAACAATTTTGTTTTTAATTTCAGCGGAAGAGAAAGCCAGAGAGGCAGAGAGTAAGCGTGTGGCTTTGGAGGCCAGATTGGGAGAGGACCTGTCCAAAGATTCACGGGTAACCAAAGAACCTATTTTGGTTAATTTTGTCTAATGCAAATATGGTTGCGTCCATATAAACAAGCTTTTAAACTGAAACTGGCACAAGGTTTTTGTGTAAACACTCCAACCTTAATCTAAGGTTATAATGTCTCAACTGATGTCCTACTGATTCTGACTCCCTCTGCTCTCTCTTCCTGAAGGCAATTCTGAGAAAGGTTCAAGATTCAGCCATGATGCTTCGACGGGATGCTGACATGAAGAAAAGAATTCTCGAATCCAAACAGAAGTATGATAGACAAAATTGTAAAACTTTATTTCTCCTATTTACAGATTTACAAACAGTTAAAATTATGTGTTTTGTTCCACCCCCGATAGGCTGTTAATTTAAGAAATTTACCTCAATATTAGAATTGTTACTGGCCGAAATGATTGATGTCTAATTTTTGTATAGATTTTTCAACAATGTGTTCTGTCTTTTAATGGAAAGAGAATATTAACTTGAAAAGAGGGCCCGACACAACAAATCTGTTTTGTATTTGCTGGGCTTTGTCTTATTTCCCGTCACTCTCCAACACTTCCTTGTTCTTCAGAGCTTTAAAGGAGCCCAAGGAGTTGAATTTTATATTTGGAGTGAACATTGATCAGAGGGACCTGGATGGGATGTTTGTGTATAACTGCTCTCGTCTCATCAAGATGTATGAGAAGACCGGGCCCCAGCTGGAGGGAGGCATGTGAGTAATAGGCACGTAAAGCTTGAAAAGTAACCATGTTTAATTGATTATGAAAGATGTTTTACAGTTATGTGCTTTGTGTGTTTTAGGGCCTGTGGAGGTGTGGTGGGAGTAGTGGATGTCCCATATTTAGTTCTAGAGCCTACTCACAACAAACAGGACTTTGCAGATGCTAAGGAGTATCGACATTTACTGAAATCCATGGGGGAACATTTAGCTCAGTACTGGAAGGACAGTAACATTGGTGAGTTTCTCTGAATTGCCAGATTTAAATTTTTCTCCAACTTGCACAGTTCAAATAAAAAAAAAAATCACTTAACCTTACAACCAGGGTTTTCACTACTTGACAAGTTGTTAAATGTCATTGTCAAGCGATTAAAATCACTCTGTTCCAGTTGCTAGAATTTTTTTTTAAAGTTGAATCCCTTCTCTCATAAACAGATCAGTATGTATATTATAAAATAGTTTGACAGCATTTTATTAAAAAAAATGGGTTCATCTCATCTGTGTACGAGGTGTTGACTCAAAGCAGTCCCTCCTCCACATTATATATAAAATTGAAATGGGACATAGAATTAAAAACTGAAATAACAGAAACCGATTGGTATGACATGTGGCTAATGCACCAAACTACTACCAGCTCACAAATATGGAGGGAATTTTGCTGGAAGTGTCTTACCCGCTTCTTTATAACACCTAAGATCAAAAGCAAACAAGTCTCCAGGCAACAGGTGTGCTGGAGACAATGTGGGCAGTTAGAAGCGGATCACACACATATCTTTTGGATTTGTGAGAATATTCAATCATTTTGGGAGGAGGTACAGGGAGTTATGTCTGAAGTGTTTGGATATAAAATACCCAGAACATCTTTATTTTTACTTATGGGGAATATTAAAGGTACAGTACCTAAAAGTGATCAATATTTATGTAAGATTTTTCTTGCGGCTTGCAAAAAGACTATAACTAAGAATTGGCTTAAAGATACTACTTTGAACTGTAAACAGTGGTTTGGAATTATTGAAGAAATCCGGGTTATGGAAGATTCTAAGTACTTTCAAAAGGGACCGGGAAAAGTGGTTGATATATAAAGAACATAAAGGTATCCTTAGCTAAGTAAACAGTATTTGTTATAGGAATGATTAACCTCGCTTGTTTGGCTGAATTGTTCTGTTTTTGTTTATTTATTTTTTATTTTATTATTTGGGGGTCAGTACATGTAAGTGCATGGATAAAAACATTGATGTTTAAGAACATACTCTGATACGCATTTATAAGTTTACATTTGTGAACGCTGTATTACATATATTTGATATGTATAATTTATTTTTTCCCCTTTTGTTAATATTGTTTTATTTTCATTATAAATTTTGTAAATGAGAATAATAATAAAAAAACAGTATTAAAAAAAAAAATGGGTTCAAGCTTCTGACAGTAACTGAAACACAGTTCCTGAACTAGTCAAAAGAGTAGCTACAGGCGCTTATTGCAGTTTATACAAACCTCAAACCTCCAGCACACCAAGAAGGTAAACAAATGTTATCGTTTTGAATGGACTTAGTCTTGTGCCATGCTCACTTCACAGTCAGTGATCAAAGTTTCTTGTGGTGGGGCGCCGCGCAGGTATCTCAACATTATAGAATCGCAAGCTTGTTACCATCAAATCTTGGTGGCTGATATGGACATCCCAGTCGAGGTGCAGCTTCTTTAAATGAAGAGGAGTTGCTTAAATGCCAGTACAAACGCACTAGATCATACTGCGTGGCGCCTGACCACATGGGTTGGAAAGACTACCATCATAGCCTCCTCCTAGCTGCGTTACACTGCCATCCCAATCACTCTCCAGTGTGCACACACTTGCACAACTGCAGTAAGGAACGAGTAGGAAGTGATTGCTTCAAAAATGCCCACATTAAACATGGACTTGAACAACCTTATTTTTTATTTCAATAATGACCATATTGCTGTGTAAAATGCTGAGTGTCTGTGTGTGTGATGCAGCTCAGAAAGGCATAGTGAAGTTCTGGGATGAGTTTGGATATCTGTCGGCCAGCTGGTCTGCACCTCCATCATCAGAGCCGAGATACAAGAGACGTCGCGCCATGGAGATACCACTTACTATTCAGTGTGGTAAGTTTCAGACCCATACACACATTCACACACACTATATCTCAACAAACTGATTTATTGCCACAAAGTTACACTGACTCTGATTCGGCTCTTAATTTTCAGATAAATGCTTAAAGTGGAGAACGCTGCCATTCCAGATGGATGCTGTGGACAAACGCTACCCAGACAGTTGGGTGTGTCTCATGAACCCTGACAGCAACCAGGACAGGTACACACAGAATGTTGTTTTATAGGATATGTCTATAAAGTTGCAATTCATGCTATAATCGTTGAGTTATTCATGTAACATATGTACTGCATACCAGTGTTGTCACTGTGTCACTACATTGCTGTTTTGCAAGTGTTCCTACATGCTATATACAGTGTGTATTTTGTGTTATTAGGTGTGATGCTACTGAACAGAAGCAGAATTTGCCATGTGGTGTTCTGAAGAAAGACAAGCAGACAGCTGAAGACAAACAGAAGGAGCTGGCAGAGAAAATCAAACAGCAGCAGGAGAAACTAGAGGCCTTGCAGGTACCTCATCCTTCTCTCTCTGTCTCTTTCTGTAGCGCTCTGTTTTGTGTTCATCAGGACATAATAAATTATATTTCCTATTACCAGAAAACCAGCACCATCAAATCCACAGCAGATGTAAAGAAGCTACCGCTGGAGGTCAGCATGAAACCAACAGAGAGCTCCTCTCAGGTACAAACTCCTCATACTGTGATGCTTGTAGTTCGGTTTTATAAATACTGTCAAATTCTTCTCACATTCAAGAAAGGTTCTTGAGTTTTCACAAGTTTTGTTAACTTTTTGCCCCAACACATTTAAAAAAGAAACGTTAAAAAAAATGTCCCCTTGTAAAAAAGCACACCTCAGAATATGCAGTCATTCATAGAAGGTGAAGAGTAAAAATGAGATATACTTAGGATATAGTTATTATATTTACAGGACACCACTTGATTTTGCTGTGTAAGCAGTTCAGTACAGACAAACTACTCCCTGTACTTGTTGGCCAATGTCTGGTTCGTTCATAATGATAACAAATTAAGCACATAGTAGCTCACTAACGCTGCTGTTGGTGGTGGTCTTGTTTTCCATTCATTATCTCACTGAAATATTTGTTTGTTGTGTTTTCTCATGTTGTCTGTTCAGGCAACTAGGTCTTCTGACAGGTCCTCAACACGTCCCCGCTCCCCACCGCTCCCAGCTCACCTCAAAAATGCACAGAGTGCCCCTCCATCTCGTGCAGCTTCCCAGCGCACCACCCGAACACCTGCCCCTCCACCTCCGCCACCCAAAGTCGAACCATCCAGGTCCAGAGCGGCAGCAAAGCCTCCTGCAGCAAAGCCTCTCGTAGCAAAGCCTGTGACCAAAGCTACTGCCAAAACACCCCCCCCCAGCCGCAGCTCACGGGTAAGTTACAGGTTTTATGAAGTTTTCCACTAATACCACAAAGTACCAGTGGAAGGTTTTGTCGGAGAAGTATTTAATACTGTATGGCTGCATGCACAAGTTAAACTCCAAAAACTCTGTGAAATAGTGATATCTGTCTCCTTACATAGACACCTGCCAAAGCATCATCAGCCAAACCACCAGCTGCTGGACAACGCAAGAGAATCATAGTTCAGGAGGACAGTGAGGAGGAGGAGGAGGAGGAGGAGGAGGAAGAAGAAGAAGAAGTAGAGGAGGAGGATGGTGAGGAGAGTGATGAAGAACCGCAAACAAAGAAATCCAAGATGACCACAGCAGCTGGTAACCGTGGGAAAGTGGTAGAGAAGGCCCCACCTCTCAAACGTGACAAGTTGGACGAGGTAAACACACAACATAATTCACATGTTAGAGTTAGCGCAGAGTTTTAATGGTACAACTTATAATATATCAATACTGCAAAATGTATACATGTATAGAATAAAATGGCAGCATGCTGCAGAAAACTGGGTGTGCGGTGCATTGTGCAACATGCTGTGAGGACTGCTGTGACAGTGTGTGCTGCTGTCTCCTTTCTGCTGCTTGTTTGTCCTCCTTCATTACCATTTGTCTCCAGCAAGGGATTCACTTCTGTGAAGTGAGTAAATGGAGGGAACAAAGTGAATGAGAGGAGATTACAAATTTAAATCCAATAGCTAATCAGGGATTAGGGTAACTCTGGCCCGTTCTTCATTAGTATCTAAACATAGAAATCACAGCAACTAAAGTGCAATAATAAAGGCACGTGCTGCTCTGTGTGCGATATATAGGCTGTAACTGCCCATTGCCATGCCTTTTTATAAGTTGTTGTTCATGTTATTCAGCCTTACAGAACTTTAGTACTGCGTCAAATCTTCTCGTCATCTAGATATTTTCTGATTAGATACTCTAGTGTTTCCTTTGACACATTTATTTTTATCAGTAGACTTTGATCTAAACTGCAGCAAACACTTCTTCATTAGCTTTCTACAGTATTTGGATGGCTGGCAAGATGGTGACACTGAAATCAGTTGTAGGCTCCTATAGTGAAGAAATACAGGCATTCCTGGATGGATAAGTAGGTTACTGAACCTCCAATCAGAGTCCCTCTGCTGTTGACCTTACAGGTGAAAACACACTCACAGCCTGAGAAGAAAGGGGTTTCTACTCCTACACGGCAGGCACCAACCACACCATCCTCTGTCCCTAAATCCATTTCCATGCAACAGCATGGACCTAAAGCAAAGGTAGCTTTTCTGTCTCTCTCTCTCTCGCTATCTCTACCACCTTTAAATAAAGCTGGCCTGCATCTCCTCTCACAACGTCTAACAATCATGACAACTTAATCTTTCAGCTGACCTGGATGTATTGTGAAATTGTAATTCTCTCTTCTAACTATCCTCTCTTGAAACAGAAGTTGTCATATTTTTCTCTAACGGCTCTCTGGAATCAAGCATGCCATTCTCACCCAATGTTTGAGGTTACACTTTCACTTCTTTCATTAACAGGGATGCAGATCATTTCTTTTAACCGTACTCTGTCCTTTCAGTAAACAATGTTTGCCTGACTGCAGTGGGGGTAATGATTGTTTTGTTTTTGCAGGCATCTGAGAAGTCTCCACAGCAGGAACCAGAGAACGACACTAAAAATGCTCAGAAAGGTGAGATGATGGACTGCTCTACACTAACATGTAGCACACACAGAACTAAAAAAAAGAAATCTCTAAAAGCTGGGAGGGATTTCTACATATGTATTTTGTTTCTACAGATAAGGGTCTGCTGGTTGAAGTACGTGTCAACAAGGAGTGGTACACAGGCAAAGTCATTGCTGTGGAGGTGAATAAACAGAGTGTTCGTTGGAAAGTGAAGTTTGACTACGTACCTAGATCCACCCCTAAAGACCGATGGTAAGATACTGTGTCTGAGTTGTTGCATTCAGGGAACATTTTGTTGACATGGCACATAATTAATACCCTGTACTGGTATTTGTATGTCTGTGAAGGGTTTTTAAGGGTAGCGATGATGTCCGGTTGATGCGGCCGCCATCTCCAATCTCTCAGACACCGGACACCCAACAGGAGACCGAGAAGGGGCCGGCACCCATGGAGCCAGACACTACTCAACCAGGAACCAGTCGAGAGGTGACTGATAGTCTGGTTACCATGCTGAGGTGAGCTGATTACAATGAACTGGTGTTTACTTTGTTAATTACGACAGGCAGGGCGCATAGTTTCAGAATCATTCTTCATTAAGGTCTCATGGCACCGTGGTGTATTCACTGTGCTGTTCGTGTTTCCAGGACAATGCTGCGTTACTTCTTCCCTCCTGCTTTTCGGATTCCAAAGGACGATGTTAACAGCATGACTGCTGAGGAGTTGGTGGCCTTTCCTTTGGTGAGATATTTAATAGATGATTTAATGGCTTGATCCTCAGGCTAGAATAGAATATTAAAAAAAAAATTCAGTTTTACATTGAAAGCAATAAAATAATTCGAGAATGAAGAACTGTGTCTGCCGGGGAAATAGATTGTTTCCAGCAATACTACACATTGAAATAATACTTATCAAATCTGGCAATGTGTTGACTTGTTCTCACTATGGTGTTTTCTTGTCCAGAGTATTGCGTGCTGGTGTATTAATGTGTTTCCCCCCTTCAATTTAGAAAGAGTATTTCCAGCAGTATGAATCAGGTCTCCAGTCGTTGTGTAACTCGTACCAGAGCAGAGCTGATGCCAGGGCCAAAGCTGTGGAAGAGAAGAGCAACAGCACTGAGGTCAAACTGAAGGAGGCAGACGAGAAACTACAGAAACTACGAACAAACATTGTAGCACTTCTGCAAAAAGTACAAGAGGTAAGACTTAACTGCTTCATGTGTGCTTACAGATGGTCCAAGAAACAAAACATCTCCAAAACTGTGTGACAAAATATACCACTTACTTACAAACTTACCTGCCTATCAAATGGAATCTTTGTTACATAATCGTTGTTGTTTGTTCAAACTAAATGCAGTAAATATATTTATTTACACTTTCAGGACATTGACATAAACACAGATGACGAGCTTGACGCCTACATAGAGGACCTCCTTACTAAGGGGGATTAAAGAAGACAGAAAAGAGAAATATAAAAGAGAAGAGGACATGCAGACTGGCAGTTTTTATTCCAGCCATGATGTTGCTGACGACTCCCCAACGACTCATACTTATGTGCTGTGAATATTAGGGGATATTTTCATTGTTGATCCCTCCACTTGTTAAATCGGATTGTCGTAAGTTTGATCTTTGATTTTTATCGTTCCAGCGTTTAGTCAGCACAGTGCACTCTTTGAGTTTGGGCAGATTCTCTGGTGTTTCTACATGGTTGGGTAGCCTTCTGGCCTGTGGTTTTCTCGTTTTATATACCTGCTTATATATGTTTATCTATGTTTAAGCCATCCTATCCTGATTAACCTTTGAAATAATTAATGTAGGTTTAATACAATTTATGGTCCCTTTATATAGTCAACTAATCATGTCACAGACTGCAGACTACATTTGTTCCTCATTTTGGTCCATTGTCAGGTGGGAATTGGACACCGCAAGTGACTCCAGACTTGTGCTTGATTGGGCTATGCTCTGCACTGCAGCCTGTACTCAAACATTAGCTTTTATTTTTGTACACTAAAAAAAGTCAGTGTTGCCCATTTCCTTCCTCCATCCTGTTCTGACGAGCAAACCAGGTTAATATTTTACGGTTGGGTGGTGTAGCACACCCACAAACAAGAACTGCTTACTGGGTTTTATCAGTATGATTATTCCCTTATACCCCTCCTGAGTTTAAGCTATTCTGTCTTCATTTTTGGAAGGAAAAAAAATTCATTTAAATGCAAACGTTACGTGTTCATAATCATTCTGTGCCTGTGTCCTTCCTTTTGAACAGATTTTTAACATGTCATGGAAATGTTTTATTAAACGGTGCATGCTTTCAGTCTTTTTGTTCTGATTGGAACAAAGGATTCTGTATTTTTGACAAATCTTTACTTAGAACAATTAAACGGGTTCAGCAACACCTTTGATGAATGTATGTCTGTTATTTCCATATGTCTGTAAATGCTAAATGACAAAATATTGTTGTGGGCAATGTACATTTACAATTACATTTTGGATAGAGTCTTCTGTAAACCTTAAAGAAATATTTAACAGTTAGTTTTAGTACATACAGCGCTTGAAAAATCAGTTAACCTAAATTTAAAAAATGAATAATGTTCCCACTTTCCTGCAGCGGTGTAGTTTAATTTGCGGGAATTCAACAGCATTGTGTATTTATGAAAAAGATTGACAGTGTGTTGTATGGATTATCCAGAGAACAGGGACACGGACACTTTCTTTTTTTTTAATGGGAATGTTCAATCATGTGATCACTATAAACGAAATTATATATAATTATATATGTTATATTATATAGTTATAACTGTATAGATAAGAGAGATCTCACAATCTTGGAAAATTAAATCGAAACGATCTGGTTACTACTTGGTTGTGTTTGATGTAATTTGAGTGAACGGACCCTTTAGCAAGGAACGGAACTTTTTATTTTGAAAGCGAAAGTGGGTAACGTTAGGTGTGGATGTAAACATTGCTGGGCTAACGACAGGTAAGATAGGCAGTCTTTCCCTTAACGTTACATCTATAAAGCTTAAAAGTTTAACATACAGAGGATTCAATGGTACCAAAGCAGTTCTCAATGAAAACGGACTAAATGCGGGTTCCAATAAAGCTGATATGGGACAGCCTCGTGACGCTAACGGTCAGCTAACGGTAGATCGCTAACTGTTGTTTTCACTTCAGGTTGCAGTGAACAATATATGACGCAGTTTGATAAAGAAGTGCAAGGCTAGCCGTTAGATTGGCAACGTGTTGCTTGTATTAACCATTAGGCTATAAGGAAATTAACAAAAAAAACCAAAATTAATGATCCAAATGGGAAGCTCACATCTGCACAAAAAGGACAGCGGAAAGGAATGAACTTTGGCCCACTTTGGTGATCCCGTCTGGAAGTTGGCGAACTGGGCTGCTTTCAGTTTAGTGTTGCTGGACATTTTTAACGGTATTCTTAGTTAACGTGAAGTAACATTTTATTTGGTACGGGTAACGTTAGATATCACTTACACCGGGTGAATAGTCGTGTTTCTGATTTATGTGTGTTATGGACAGAACTAGCTAGAATTCATTTATTCACCAAAAAATAACGGTACATCATGTTAGCTCGTCTGTCAAAAATATAGTAAATGATGGCTTTCACAAGAGCATGTCAGTGGGTAATAGTACTCAGGAGTGTTGGACCAAATTATTATAACGTTAAGCTGTAATGTTGGGCCAGCAAATGTAATGTAAAAAGTGATTAAGAGCTGTTCACATGAGCTGAACGCCTCATGTTTGTAGCGTTAAGATCGTGTGTTTGTAACAGTGTTTATGATTATGGATTGAGTTCTATGGGTGTGATAGTTTTGAAGTGTTGTCATTACCTTTTATGAATGTAAATATGAAGCCTATAACACCATCTGTTGATGATGGATTCAGATTCTCATCGGCCTGAATTCACTGTAATGTGGTACTGTGTGCTGTTGTGACATTTCTAATTTAAGAGCAAAGCAGGTTTTGGCAGACAAGTGAAACCTGGGATATGTGAGGCCACTATCCCCGTCCATCAAGTCCTGACATTGTGGACTTCGGTTTAAGAGTACGAGGTGTGTCTCCATAAAATATTTAGAAGAAAGAGAAAGAAGTTCTAGTGAGCCAACAATGGAACAATATGGGAAGAAATGTCTGTTTGTGCTGAAAATATTCTACTGTAGACAAGGGTTACTCAATTGTAACCTATTTCTAAGTAACATCATAAGACTGACAGTGTATTTGTTTATATATTAGTAATTTGTATTAGACAATATTGTATTTTGAATTCTAGGTAATCCTATGAATTGCTGAATGAATGGAACCAAGGAGTTATTTTTCTTCCTAATGCGTTCCCACAGTTGAATGGTTCATCTCACGGCACTGTGCTCATTCTCTTTTCTCACCTCGGACTGCAGGTCTTGAGCCATGTCAGTGTGCTCAGTTCTCCTGAACCGGCGTGTAGCTGGAAGCTGCCGCAGGGAGTGGTGTGGTGTTCCTCGACCACTCGTCCACATCAGACCAGCCAGTGTAGCTGAGCCGGGTACAAGAAGATCTGATGAAGAACAACTCTGGGAAGGCTACCTGCCGTTCTCCAGAGCCAAGATAGGACCTTTCTTTCAGGAGAGGCCAGTGCTGAAGAACCCATTTCTAGAGGATGCCTTGCTCAGGGGATACCTGAGGAGACACCTGCCCCAGGAGGTGAGGAGGCGGCACAGCTGTGCCTTCAGCTGCTGTTGGAAATATACGAGACACCAAGATGGTGCTACGTTTGGATCCTCTGTAATATCTGTGAAAGGGTGTCATGTTAGGTGTTTTGGAGGCAACGAGCAGGGCGTCACGCTAACTGCGTATTATAATGCAGTCATTTGATTTGGATTTTCCATCTTGCTTTTATTTCCAAGTAAACGTCCTTGAATTTGTGACAACCTGCGCAAACAGCTGGACAGGCTCTATCTTGTCAGGCAAATAAGCCGAGGTCTCGTTCATAATCTTTGTGCATGTATGTGTATTTACTTGTTCAAAGGCAGCTTTCTCAGACTTGTGTGCATTTGGAGAGCGTGTGGCAAATGAGGTGGACGGGTGGGGCAGAGAGTGTGAGGTTACCCCTCCACGGTTGGTGCACTTTGACCCCTGGGGTCGCAGAGTGGACCACATCGTGACCTCCCCGGCCTGGAAACGCATGAAAGACCTGTCAGCACAGGAAGGACTGGTTGCCATTGGCTATGAGAGGTCATTTGGGGAGTGGAGGTTAGGAGACTGTTCTTTTTCAGTTGAGCTCGTTTGTCATATTTCTAATATTGTCTGTTTCTAATAGGATAAGTTGTTATAAATTAGAAACTAACAGAAATTGTGTGTGTGTGTGTGTGTTTCAGTCGTGTGTACCAAATGAGCAAGTTGTACATCTTCTCTCCGTCTTCTGGTCTCTACACGTGTCCTCTGGCCATGACTGATGGAGCTGCTAAAGTCATCCAGGTGTGTTAGAAAAACAAATGATCTGAACATCGTATACTGTATGTCTTAAACCAACAGCATCATTATTTTGGCCAATATTAAATATTGTTAATTTAACAGTTTAACTGCGTTTACATGCACTTAAGTAACCAGATTATTGTTGGTTTTCTGCGGTAACTTAGTTTTCTTAAAAGTAATGTAAATAAAAATCTGGGTTTTTTTTATAAGAATACATGACAGAGACAGTAACATGGCAATGTAGTGCAGCAGAATGAAGGGTAAGATCCTTCTTTTTGTAGCAGTATCCAAAATTAGGCCCTAAATTTTGTCTAATTTTAGACTACAAATAAAAAAGTCAAAGCATAGGTTTCCACATCTGAACAAGTAGTTAATGAAGCTCCGAGAAATGCTCACAGTAAGAAGAAAACTGTGAGCTCTGTGCTCCTGTCATGACTACTGATCAGCTGCATGTAATGTGGGTTTTAGAGTCATCAGATTATTGCAACTCATGCATTCTTATTTTTACGTGATTTCTCCCAATAACCTTATTTTTTCTGAGCTGGTAAACTTGGTGAGTGATTTTGTGGCTTTGTATGTGAAGTCCATAGGGGTTTCATGGCCAGTTGATGAAGCCTACAGTCGTTTGACCACCCGTCAGCCTGAACGTTTCTGGACGTCTGGACAGTGGATGACGGAAAGACAGGGAGGATCTGACGTGGGTCAGTAGTCACACTCACAGTCTTACATGAACCAGTATTAAAAAGAAAATGCTATGAAATGTTGTACTATCCACTTATGTCCCAGCGATGCTTAATGGTTCTTACTTGAGTTATCTGTAGAAGGGAATGTGTTTATATACCCCCACAGTTGCTGCTTTTGGGCTTTGTTGTGCAGAACAAGACTAACTACTGTAACGCAACATGAGTTGCCTCTGTCTGTCTTGCATCTCCTCAGCCAGTGGCACCGAGACGGTGGCCGTCCCACAGAGAGATGGTTCATACAAACTACACGGCTTCAAGTGGTTCACCTCTGCTACAGATGCAGACATGACTCTCACACTGGCCAGAATGCAGGACAGAACAGGAGCAACCACACCGGTAACGCTGGCTTCTGACACTCCTCTAGCATCAGTCATCACTCTTCTTAAATGAAGTGATTTCACTGCACCATGTGTGTGCTTCTCTCTGTCCCACAGGGTAGCAGGGGGCTGTCTTTGTTCTACGCAGCAGTGAGTAGAGATGAGGATGGCCGGCTGAAGGGTATAGAAGTTCAGAGACTGAAGGACAAGCTGGGCACACGACAGATGCCGACGGCTGAGTTACTGCTGGATGGGCTGCCGGCACACAGGGTCAGCTACACATAATCAGTTATTACAGTAATGATAAACTGCAGATTCCTTCTCTGGTCTATGGAGATATGGTCAATGTCTGTGTTACAGCAAAGCCCCACTTGGTCAGCTACAGCTCACTTTGTTCATACTAAAGCTTTGTGCAGTGGGAATAAGCAGAACCTTTCTGGTGTTATTCTGCCAAGTGGAACATTCACAGTGAGCTTGTTTGCAAATCCTCTATAACGAAGAGCTATTGACCCCTAGAAGTAGCCCAAGACCAACAAATCTTGATGCCACCTTTTGGATTCTCATGGCTAATTTGTTAGGAAATTAACAAAGCAACTTGCGTAGTACCTCTATTTTTGCCCACCAAGTCCTGAGAAAATTATTTGGATGTCATTGCCCACTATATCTGCAACCCAAGAGAGCTGCAGCTGGGCAACTGCACTGTCGGCTTGCGGGAGGTGAGCTGTGAATGGCTGCCAATGACTTTCTATGGAGGAGTCCGTGAGAGCCAGACGGACCAGCAAACCAAAACAATGAGCTGAAAGCAGTCGAGAGCTGCATGGAGCTACATTAGTCATTGATTAGTGTTCATATCAAAAATATTGCTTAAGAGAGCTTTAACAACGAATGCCCCAAAATGTACAACATTTTTTATTTACATGTATTCTAATAAGGCAACTCTGTACTTATTTTAGATGTCATTTCTTGAACATTATTTAGTGTTGATTTATAGTAAGCATACTCCATGGCTGTGTCCCAAGTCCATACTTCATACTAATTCTACCACCACCACAACCGTTTGTTTAATTTGTTGCAGTTGTGAGCAGCTTCATTATTTCCTTTGTGCATTTCATATAATAGTATTAATAATATCCATTAGCAGCACACTCAAAAATCATGATAATATGCACACTGTCTGGTTTAAAAATACTTAATTTTATCACTTTTTCAAAATGAAAATACTACATATTAACTACCCCTTTAGAATAGTGATAGTAGTAGTAATAGGAATGTGGGACACAGCTCCTGTTTATACTAAAAAAAAATCTGCGGTATGATCACTGACGAGCTGGAAATCATCCAAGATTTTTAAGGCAGGTTGTGTTACATGCTCCGTCACACCATTTATATTTGGAGATACAGTACAAGCCTACATATTATGGAAACAAGACACAGTTAACGTGCCTTCTCCTTGTTTTGACATAAAATGTATACGTCAAAATATTTGACTTCTTTATTCCTTCTCTACATTTACAGCTCTCAGAGGAAGGGAGAGGTGTGGCCTCCATAGCTAACATGCTGACTATAACTCGGATCCACAACAGCGTCTCTGCAGCAGCTGCTATGAGAAGGCAGGATACCACTCATTCTGCTGCTCTGTATCCTGCACTCGTTTCTAAAAACATGCTATGAATAAGCAGATCAATAATATGTGTGTTTGTGTGTGTTCACAGGGTGGTGCAGTTAGCGCGTGACTATGCCACTCGCCGCAGTGCCTTTGGAAAGCTTCTTAAAGACCACCCACTGCACTTACAGACTCTCGCTCGGATGGAGGTAAGCTGGCAGGGGGATAAAAAACAGAGACGCAAACTCTAAACAGCGTTTCCCATCATGCCTCACCCATGCTTGATTCTGACATGGACAGGTGGAGACTCGTGGAGCGTTCCTTCTGGTGATGGATGTGTGTCATCTGTTGGGCCGTGAGGAAAGCGGCATGGCGACCCAGCTTGATACCCACCTGCTCCGTCTGCTCACTCCTGTGGTCAAACTGTACACTGGGAAGCAGGTGCATGTCATTAAACAAATGTGATCGACTGTCATCTCGCTGTTTTGATACCGACCCTTAACGTCCTTGTTTTGTTTTGTCTCAGGCGGTAGCTGTGGTATCGGAGGGTTTGGAAAGCTTCGGTGGACAGGGCTACATCGAAGATACCGGGTTGCCTGGGTTACTTCGCGACGCACAGGTGAGGTCAACGCATAAAAACTGTATTTACAGTTCTTGCACTTTTGACGCTTACCTGTCTCTTTCTCTCTCAGGTGTTGAGTATATGGGAAGGTACCACAAATGTTCTGTCTCTGGATGTGCTGCGCTGTGTGACTCGTAGCTCAGGAATGGTTCTTCAGGCTTACTTCACCCATGCCAAGGTACGTTGAACAGATTTTAGTAACTAATCTGGGACAGTTTAACAGGAATGTGATGTTTGCTTGTTTTCTTCTCCTTGTAGTCCCTGCTTTCAGGTGCATCAAGTGTGTCCTCATTGGCCCCAGCAGTGAAAGCAGTAGACGGTGCTCTCTCTGAACTGGAGGACTTTGTTCAGGTAGCAGCTACAAGAGCGCCCGGCTACCTGGAACTAGCAGCCAGAGACCTGGCGTACAGCCTGGCTCGCATCTACACGGGTAGGTACCACAAACACATTTCTGCAGTGATTCAAGTGACATCACTTGACGCAATTTGTCAGACTTTGCGCAGCTCCCTCTGAAGCCACAAAAAGCTTTATGCAACTTGTTTCTACATACTGTATGCAGTAGTAGACTTTGATGTGTTAATTCCCCTTTAACTATCTGTGTGTTAACAGGTGCCCTTCTCATTGACCATGCGTGTTGGAAAGGAGCCTCTCAATCTGACACTTATGCAGCTCTCAGGTAAAAAAAAAAAAAAGAAAGAGAGGTGCATTTACGCTTCTTTCAGGTAAAAAAACCCAACACATATGTTGCATTCATTCATCATATCTGTTTTTATTTTGCTTTGTCAGGTGGTGTGAACATGACTTGTGTCCTGTGGCGACTAAACAGATGAGGGGCTGCTATGATCCCAGCGCTCCACCACTTGATGCTGCGCTGGTGTATGACCGGCCGATCCAGGGCTGAATGTTCACTGAAAACACATGAATCTGTCACTTTATCTGCTATTGCTGTGCCTCACTTTAAATCTGTGGCAGATCTACTTACTGTAGCCCGCCTAAAATGTTGAAACCATGTTTTATGAAAAATTAAAACCCACTTCTGTATAAGCATATAAATGGAACTGAAAATCTAGTTTCTAATAAATATGGAACTATAGATTCACATTTTCTGCAGTAGACAAATGATTTTTGGAGGCCTGGCTGCTTAAAAAGTGTGAAGTGGATAAATAAAACATGACCCCAGGCTTTTCACATTCACAGTCATGATCACTCCCACACTTATTAGACTTTAAAGGCAAGAATAAGCAAAGATCAACAGATCACAAATTAACTAGAGTAAAGGTCAGAAATAATAACAGCCCTGACTGATGGCTGCAGGAGGGACTGAGCTCGTCACACATGCTGCCTTCTGGTACTGTTGGATAAATGGCAAATGCGAGCTGATGTGTGGGATCCACAACTATGAAAACGATGTGTACTTTTCAGTTTTGCACAATTTATACACCACCCAATTCTTTTTAATTGTACAAGTATTAATTTGCTTGTTTCTTTGCTGTATCGTTGTGTTTTATTGTGTCACACTGTATATCTAAAATGAAATGAGAGCAAAGCATACTAACAGTGGTACCAACTGAACCAAAAAAATATAAATAAAGAATATATCATATAAAATTATATAATCAATTTTTTATGTAAATATTTCAGTGCCCGTTTCTGGGTGTTTTTTTTTTGCACTTTTGAAATGAAAGTTTACGAGGAGTCCCTGAAAGGGACAAACGGTAGGTGGGGCTTCAGGCGAAGGCGCACAGTGTACGCGGACATTGAATCTGAGCAGACAGTCATTAAAAGAGGTTTAAAGAAACAAGCCATGCGCGTTAAAGTGAAGCTACAGCTACAACAACAACAACAACAACTTGTATTTTGAGATAGTTTTTTTCCTCATCTTTTATCGGTTTAAACTGAAAGGTCCGGATTGAGGGACTGAAACAACAACCCACCACAGTGCTGTTCACGCACCACCAGAATGGGCGCAGCTCCGGGATGAAATAAATCATGTCTTTAGCTGTTTTAATGTCACTCCTGCTGGTGTTATCGTATCACCAGCAGGTCACATCGGGCTCCCATGTCGTGAGGAATGGTGTCGGGTTAGCCGGGCGGTCTTTAAACACCACACCAGCCATGACGTCTCCAAACAGCAACGATGAGGTCGGTGAGATTTGAAAGCTGCCAAGTTAATAACATGTTAACTGTCATGCGTGTGAAATGTGGTTGTCACGCGTGTGTGTGTGTGTGTGTGTGTTGGTTTATTTCCTGCCAGCTTTTCTTCTCGTTTTGTTTTGTTAATTTGCTGGCAGGTTGTCAGCAGGTTTTTCCAGCTGTCACATGATTAGCAAGAGGTTACAGGCATGAGTGGAGTGTGACATGTTCACATCTGGGCAGATGTCAGGGTCCTCCAAATACAGGTGGCTACATTTAAGTGTGTTGTTTGTCCTTTGTCTGTGACCAGTGGTTCTTAAACCTTTTCTGTTTTAAGACCAGTTTAAGAACCACTGGTCTACACTGAGGACAGGGAGTTGCTCAGTGTGATGCTGGTGTCTGTTCCCATCTGTCATTTCTTGTACTGACTGAAGATAATGTAACTATTTCTTACTTTATACTCATTCAGATAATGTTTTTTGAAATTAATCCAACATTCCTTTAAAAAAATGAATGAGGAATTCCCACCACAATTTACCAGACCTCATTCAGACTGAATTACAAACCAGGCAAAGCTGACATTTGCCCTGAGGCCCCAGATACTCAGGGGCCCCTTAGGCCCCAGGTCCACTGTGTAGCAGTTAGTTTGTGGTAATTTGATTAACTGCAATTTTATTTTTGTGAATATGCACCACTAATGCACAATACAAGCTTTGAACTTTGCCTAATGTTGAGTTGACCCCTTTCTTGTAGAGAGGCCTTTTGTCTAAGCATAATTTTAAAACTTAATGACTTAATTAGGTAGACTTTTACAATCTAATGTAATCCAGTAGAACAGATGTGCCCCTTATTCATCCTTTAAGCAGCTTATAATAGCCAGTTTTTGTTAAAACCTTCCGAGAGTTGTTAATTCAACTGTATGTTTGGTCGTAGTTAGCGGTGGTGTTGTAGTGAACTGCATTGTATTGAAAGGTGTTTCTAATATTCTTCCCCCCTCCCACCATGGGGTGGGCAAAACATAAACACCTCTCAATATAATGCAGTCTACTGAAAATTACAACCTCAAGAATAAACATAGTTAAATGAATACCTCCCTGACAGCGTAAATCAAAACAGAGCATTACTATCATCTTTGCAAAGGTAGACTTTATGGCTGAGCGGTTGTATTGGATTGCATTGTATTTTAAAGGTGCACCTAATAATGAAGGGGCCACTGAGTGTTTGTACTGTGAGAAAATATTTGTTTGTCAATGTGGTGACAGTTTCTTCTGTATCTCTGGGTATACTTGGCCAATGTTGCAAATCAATGAGCAGGACTGTTTTGTAGAAGTATTGGATTTTTATATAATTTTTTATGCAACAATGCAATGAAGTCTTATTTGTTTAAGACTGCATATTCGCTTTAAGTTCAACTGCACTGTTCTTCTATTTGTTATTATACATTGTTTATTAATTGTTTTTTATCTGTTTTGTAAAGTGTCCTTGAGTTTTTTGAAAGGCACTTCTAAATAAAATGTGTTATTATTAAGTTGTTATACAGCACTTTTCAAAATATAGTTGCAAAGTGCGTTACATGGTTGAATCAGGATGAAACCATTTCAGGGCTGCAATGAGGCAAACACAAACTCAGACTATTAAAATAATGCAAAAACAAAATGGAATAAAATACTCAACAATAATATAAGATTAAAACAATGAAAATCATAATAAAGAAGACGAGACATGTTGGAAATAAAACGGTGTGCAAGCGTTAATAAAACTCTTTTTTTAAAAAGTTACATTTTGAGAAGTGATTTAAAAGCCAGTAGTCTGTGGTGTGTGTTGTATCGGAGGAGTACTTAACACAACAACACACACTATGAGAGTAGGGGAAAACGGGGGACAATAGGTTCCCACTGATCAATTTTGCCCCACAGCACCGCAGGAGGATTGTTCTGTGATGTTGTTCACAATAATTTTGATTAATGAAGTTTTAAGAAGTAAATATTTGTTATGTTCACCTTGATAGATCACTGTAATGATGAGGGAGATGTTTATATTTTGTTTAAAAAAAAAATAAAAAAAGAAAGTTTTATTAATTAATTAATTTGAATCTGTCAATTGTTTCTACATTAATGCCCGTAGCTACATGTTGAGGCATTTAGATGAAGTCAGTAGGAAAGCTGATATCTTTGTTTGTGTGTGTGTGTTCAGTGTGACCTTGTGATGAACCTCAGTGCTGCAGACCGCTGTGCCTTTGTGAAGAACACGCCAGACTGTAGCATGGAAGATGGCTTCATCAATTACCTTCATGTGGTTTTCTGTCTGCTTCCTCCCAACCTCACACCTTTGACCATCACTCTCTGTGTAAGACCTGTGTGTGTGTGTGTGTGTGTGTGTGTGGATAGATGGATGGAGCAGCATGAAACTATGCAGCTCAGCACCAGTTGATCTTTTGAGGAAGTTGACTTTGCTGTTGGAGAAATGGGCTTTATTAAACGTCTGATTTACCGGCTTCCGTCATTTCACTCTTTGCTAAATAATGGAATTTTGTAAGAATGCAGGAACTTCTTGAAATCCCCTCTTTTGCAACATCAAACTGACACACTGAAAATAGCATTAATCTGTCTGTGTAGAAAAACATTACAGATTAGGAACAATAGGATCAGTGTAGTCAAACCAGGCCATGCTTATCAGAGTCAACTTATTCAGCCTAGTTCTTGTTTATGGAGTATTTGTCTGAGTATGGCAGACTCAAGCAGCACTTCTGTCTTCTGAGTGTGTGTTTAGAAAACAACAGTCTGTCAGACCTTTACTTTCCTCTGCTTCTCCACAGATTATATGGCTGCTCTTTTTGTTCGTCATTCTTGGACTGGCAGCGTCTAAGTTGTAAGTGTCTCTCATGTTGCCAGTTTCAGTACGTGTGGCCCACAAGTTCTCCATAGTTCTCCATAATCAGGGCCCCAACACCTGGCATAAATCATTGATTTTCTTTGATTAGGGTTAGCTATGGAACGCTTTAAAGCCATATTTGCAGGCACACGTGCAGGTTACACACACACACAATCATGCCCTCAGTGCATGTCAGCTTAATAGTCACGTGACTGAGAGTTTTTCACCATTGTGAGATTTCCTCAGGTTTGTTCTGCTTTTCTACCCACCCTCCCTCCACACACTGACCATTAGTGCACTACAGTAGCTGAACGGTAAAGAAGATATTTAATATATAATCTCCAGAGCTATTAAAGAATATTTCGTGGAAATTCTGCGGTGCTTTTCTTTGCCATTTGCATTTCTCATGAGCGTACTCACTTGTTTTTTTCTTCTCAGTTTCTGTCCCAACCTGTCAGCCATCTCTACCTGTCTGCACCTCACTCACAACGTGGCTGTATCCTTTATCTGCATAATGTACATCCCTCAGAAGATCTCAGTTTGTTATGCTTTTCATGTACGCTCAGTACAAAGCAGTAAGAATGCTGATTCAGCAACACAGTTCCTTTGTCCGTGATTTTTTTGTCCGCTTCTCTTTCTGCTTGTTAGACTTCTGTCAGTGTTGTTACGTCATTTTTTGTGAAGAATATTTTCCTTGACTGGTGTTTGTGCTGAGGGTGTGACATTTCTGGCTCTTGGTAACGGAGCTCCTGACATCTTCAGTGCCATTGCAGCTTTCTCCAACCCACACACTGCTGGGCTGGCTGTCGGAGCCTTATTTGGTAGGCACAGTCTCTCTCTCTCACACACACACACACACACACACACACACGATAAATAAAAAAACTCAAGCTTTTTTAATATGATAACCTGGTTCTCCCTGTCGTGCCTGATCCGTCTCTCTCTCTCACTCCACAGGAGCTGGTATTTTCGTTACCACAGTAGTTGCAGGCAGCGTGGCGCTGGTCAAGCCTTTCGCCGTTGCCTCGCGGCCATTTCTGCGCGATGTCGTCTTCTATATGGTGGCAGTGTTTTGGACTTTCCTCATGCTGTACAGAGGAACCACGACGCTGAGAGAAACACTTGGTACACACACACATACATGGCTGGACTGTTTTTGCCTTCTTGATCAGATTGTTAGTTGCATATTGGCCCTTTTTGAAAGGCATTTTTATTGGACATTTTTATTTTATTGGTCAGTGAGGTATTTGCATTGTATATTAATGAATAATTGTATCAATTTGTACAATTAAGATTTATTTTTTTAAATCATAATATACCACATGTAACACATTTCTATGGTATTGGTAGACTTTACAGAAAAGGATGTTGTCCTTTTGTCTTCTGTCCCCAACCGTTGCAGCCTCAGCAATTTATTACATCTCCTTCAGGGCCATTTAGTTTGTTTTAGTCACCTGTCAGCAGATTTAAATGAGATTTAGTTGGAAGTTAGGCCATGAGCCAAGACAAAAAAGGATGTTAGTTTTAGTTAGAATTTTAAAAAAGACGAATATTCAACACATTCACTCTAAAATCTTTATGATTTTTCATAAATCTGGCATGCGTCCCATTGTTTTCTATCACTTAATAAATCTGAATAATTTATTTTATTTACTTAAACATGCAGAGGATTTTGCAGACTCGCAGGGCAGTGGTGTGTCTCAGAGGGCTTTCTTGTTCTGGTGCCAACATCTCCAGCCTCAGGCTGCAAGCTCAGCTATTTTCTGACCCAAAACAATCCCAGAATGCAGTTCAAAGAGTCACCCAGCCATAGTTTTCTGTGAATCATCTTCTCGCTGGTGGCACATGGGGGACATTGGCCACATGCAGTCGTCATTATCCCATACCCATTTTTAGATATTTCCACACAAATAGGAGACTGCATATACTGTATGCTGTGTATGTAGCCATTTTGAGTGTCACTTTGTCTCATTTTCTTTTTCTAGGGTACCTGGCCCTCTATGTAGTGTATGTATTGATTGTTATCATCAGTGCATACATCTATAATCGGCAGAAACATTCGATGAACTCAAGTGTCCCGAACGTTCCACATATTCCAGGTTAGAAACACAAATGCATATACACACAGACAAATAAAAAAATAATATTTCCACAATTGCCAGTGATGATATTTTTTTGTCTTTGCAGCTGAGTTTCACTCATCAGACTCGTCAGACGATGATGTTCCCTGCCTGACTGGTGGGACCATCCAACAGGCGTATGGTAGGAATACAGCACCCTTCTATAACCCACAATACAATTGTATACAACACAATATTCTATGTTGACCAAGAAGTTTTCTGTATGATCAGGACCATAACATTCACGTGTGTGTGTGTGTGTGTTTCAGAGTCAGAGTACAGGCCACTTCTGCCTTACTCTGAGTCCACGAGTCACATCCTGCTGGGATCTCTGAACCCGGTGGACAGCAGGAAGTGGAGGAGGAAATCATGGCGATGGAGAGTCCTCAAAGTACTGAAGGTATGTGTGATGCTAGACAGAAACATGAGGAAGTGAAAAAAGCTCAGTGTCTGAATGAATCTGGTTGGTAAACCAAGTTCAAGGAGTAAAAAGGTATTTAAAACAGTTTTAAATTATCTTGCACTTGTGTCCTGCTCCCATCAGACACCTCTAGAGATCCTGCTGCTGCTCTGTATCCCTGTAGTCGACCCTGATAAAGAAGACAAGAACTGGAGACGCCCACTAAACTGCCTTCATCTGATCACTGCTCCTCTGGTGTGTGTGCTCGCTTTCCAGTCTGGAATATGTAAGTGCATCACCTCAGATTAAATATATGGTTATGTCATTACCCTGCTATGTTTTTTTAATTGCCTCCTTTTTTCCTTAACTAATGTCTAGATGGAGATTATATGATCCAAGGGCAGTTTCCCCTCTGGCTGCTGACTCTTCTGCTGGGACTTTTCCTCTCTGCCATTGTCTTCTGCACCACCACTAACGACTGTCCTCCCAAATATCATTCAGTAAGTATTTGTGGAGAATAAAAAGGAACAGATAGTGTTCAAGATATATAGGACAAACACTCTTTTTGGGGGTGGGGTGGTTGGGGCTTAGGGAATGCCACCTTCAGGTCTTATACATATATCAGATAAAAAGGGGATATATTTTTACAAGACTAAAGGTCTAGCATGTTAACATTTCTTAATTAGCAATAAACACAAAGTACAGCTGAGGCTGATGGGTTTGTTCTCAGTTTTGCAGGTATTTGGTCATAAACTAAAGTACTGAACAAATTAAAAAAAAAAATAGACCTGACGGTGGCACTAGAGGAAAAGCCAGAGGATCACCAAACTCAGTAGGCTTCATCCTCTGTGGAACATGAATGTCTGTACAAAATGTTATGGTCATTCATTCAATAGTTGTTGAGAAAGTAGTCAACTGGCCACTAGTGGGGCTAAAAATATATGCTGTATATATTCATCATAAATAATTTATCATTCTTAAGTTAGTCTCTTTCCCACTCCAGCTGTTTGCTCTTCTGGGCTTCGTGGTGAGTGCAGTGTTGATCAGTGCAGCAGCCTCTGAAGTGGTCAGTCTTCTGCACATGCTCGGTGTGGTGCTGAGTCTCAGCAACACTGTGCTGGGGCTGACTCTGCTGGCCTGGGGCAACAGCATAGGAGGTGATATTTGTGAACCTAAGTCTTTTTTGCAAAACGTACAAATATATGCTTGTACTTAAAATCCTTTAATACATGATCTGTATGCATCTTCAACATTTTTCAGACTGTTTCTCTGACATCACCATCGCCCAGCAGGGTTACCCACGGATGGCCATATCTGCCTGCTTTGGAGGCATCATCTTCAGTATCCATATTTTTATATAAGAGCAGGTGTGTGTGTATAAAAACATGTATAACAATGGTCGTTGATGACTGCCTCCTTGACTATTTCCTTCAGACATGCTGTTTGGAGTGGGTTTAGGATGTCTGGTGCAGATGTTGAATACACACTCTGAAGTGCAGGTAATATTCTCCTCAAACACACAGATCAAGAGTTTATTACTCTCGGTAAACATACAGAGAAATATAGAAATCACGTGTGGAACCCATGAACATGATGCATCGTTGTCTCTTTCTCCTCCTCAGTTTGAAACAGAGGGTTTGTTGACGTGGATTCTTGCGGGAGCTCTGGGTTTGTCTTTGGTCCTGTCCTTCGTCACTGTTCCACTGTGCCGGTTCCACTTGGGTCGGACCTACGGGATCTTTCTCCTCATCTTCTATGCTGTCTTCCTCCTCATTGCCCTCCTCACAGAGTTTGGCATGATCCACATTGTGTAGATCTGACTCTGAGGCCAGTCTTAAATGAGGGAGGTCCTCCGGTAATGTAAAATGGCACACTAGAACAGAAGCTGCACTGACGAATGACATCCTCTTTTACGCATAATATTAATGCACTATTTATACAAGAATCAACACTTTGTGCACTGGCCTACTACCCAGAGCCATCCTGTCGTTGGTTTGGGAAAACCAACCAAAAGGCAAATTAACGACAAACTAAGACTTTTTTGCTCAGGGAGAGCTGAAACTATTCATCACACTGTACCTTCATTCAACGTCTTGTTTGTGCTGACTGGAGCTGTAATGGCACTTTGTGAGTCCAGAGGGAAAAAAACAGGTTGGTGAAATTTGTACTTTAAAACATTGTGAATGAACTACATGCACCGTAATTCCAAACGTTAAAATGACCTTGTACAAAGCTGCTTTTGGGGAATTTAAATAATTTTAGTTTGGTATTTGTTTCTACAGGTCGTAGTAATGCTACGCTAGTCTTTTATGACACATTGTAAGTAAATAAGCAGTTACCAGCAGTATGATAGTAAATCAAAAATACATCAATATACTTGACAATTTTGAAGAGTTTAATAAAATACCATATTAACTAACTTAAATACATTACAGAATAAGAAGTTATATAAAAGTAAAATACTTTGAGTCTGTGGAGACATTAGTTAGGAGATACACCATAATTGTTTTGTTGGGTTGAGCTAAAAAGGAGTGTAATTGTTTATACTTTTGGTCGTTAGAGAACCTTAGTGAAAGTAGTGTCCATGTTAACACTGGTCAGATGAGCCACTGAGCTAAGGCATCTGGTTTAAGTACTACATGTTTTAGGAGAGGTCACAAAAAGCCTACAGCAGTATACGTACACAACATACTGTAGTACTACAGGCTCTCTGGTAGTATTTGCTGCAGTCTTTGAAAAGGCCAAAAGAGGGCAGTGCTCCCACTTCACTGGTCACGCAACAGACCTGTACTGCTGTCTTTCTGTCTGCAGCGACGGCTCCAGGAAGGAGTCCTCATTAACTCGTCCCACTCTCACATCAGTCCAAAAGGCCCCGGACTAGTTTTTCCACTGCGGCAAACGGGGAGCGTGGAGGAACTGGAAAAGACCTGGAGTGACGGGGTTTCATAGCATTTAAGAAATAACAAGATGGTGGTGTGTATGTACGTCTTGACAACTGTGCGTTAGTTGATGCTGTGAGGTCCAGTCCGTGAGTTGAGCTGAGGCTCTGGGAAGCAAGACGGGTCAGAGACGGGACTGTCCAGTTCCTGCTCCAGGTTTTGGTCTGACTGGGGCAGGTTTTCCCTTGAATACTCCGCATACCACTCCTGGAGAAACACGACGTGGAATAGGTTAGGAGGTTTCGACAGAGCAACTGCGGTCGTGGTTTTCAGGATTATTACTTCAGTTTCCTTACCTGTATCTCCTCCTCATACATTTTCATGCTGAGGTCACTCTTCGTCCTAGACCTACGACCTAGGTACACCAGAGACGAGTGCTGTACACACCGAAGCAGGAGGGAAAGCCGGTTAGTAGGACTTCATGTGAAGAGCAGAGGACAAAGAGTTCATAGTGTGTGTGTCTTCTTACCCCACCCCTGTCCATAGTTTGTAGGACTCCCTGTAAAGAGCTGAGGGAGGACAGGCCTGGGCAGGTCTGTTTGTAAAGCTCCAGAGTGGCCAGAGCTTCATCACGACTCACCTCTACTTCAAACACTATCCCATTGTCATCTAGAGCATGTACACACACACATACATTAAATAAATCACATGCCACACTGTCCTTTCGCAGTCCTGGCAGCTAAATATTCATCAAGTAAACATTTAAACTGATTATCTTTACAAGAAATACTGGAAACATTCAAAAATACATGAAGCCTTTGGTTCTAAAGTGTCATACATTCTGTAAATGTATACACAATATCCATGCATGCGCGCACACACACACACACACACACACACACTCACCCTCTGGGTTCTCCAGTGGTTCCCGGTTCCTGCGGCTGTAGTTCATGCGGAATACGAACGCATCCAGAATGAACGCCACAATGATGGTCATCACCACCTGGAGAGGGAACAGACAAAATATCACACACATGCATGGTCTACATGCACAAGCATTAACACACAGATAATAGATAAAAATGCAGTGCATACTTCCACAGACATATCACAAACACTTGAGTACATATGATTGCCCAGGCCTCACCATGGTTACTATGTAAAAGGTCATGAAGTAGAGCCGGCTCCAGTGGCTTGTCATAGAAGTTACTCCTTCCTGTGGGAGAGTGAACACGGCAGCAGTCAAACAGCGACACCCAATGATCAATGACAAGACTGCAGAGTGGTGACTGACAGAAGACCACAGATAAAGGACTTAAGATCTTACCATGGTAATGTACCAGTTATTGACCACGGTCAGTTCAAACAGAGTCACTGGAGACACAACAAAAAAAAACAAGAAATTAAATCGGCAAATTTACACACCTAGAGAGAAGAAGTACAAACACACCACATTCTTGTCAACAAATCCCAAAGACCAAAAGCAACAGCGAATTGATCCTGAGCTGTAGTTTATTCAATCCCACATACACCGTCCTGCTGACGTAAATACTCACTCCCGGAACAAATCCGCGGCTGAAAATAGTCCCAAACAAAAGCATTATTTACTCCTGCTTGAGAAACTTTTATAAAACTACTGTGCCCAGCTGTTTTAGGAAAATTTGTACAAAATTAAACTACATGTTCATGACCCTTTTTTAAAGATTTACATCTTCAGTAGGAACGAACGGGCTTGGGGGCTGACGAGAGCCACAGACAAGCTGGGGAAGACGGAAAGTAGTGGTAGACACACTAACGCATATTTTGTTTTGGTCTTTTCATGGGATTTGTAGACAATAAATTATTTTGAATATTTCCAACCTTATCCTTTAAAAAATGAAAGGAATTACCAAAGCTGCTGAGAATGTTGTTAAAGTTATTGAGATAATAGTAGCCTTCTTCCAACACTGTTTTGTTGCCATAGGTGACGTTGATCTGTCTGTAGGAGTCTGCCACTGTGCTGGTGCTGAGAGAAAAAAAAAAATTGATGGAATGATGAATGGTTAGTGAAAGTAAACATAATTCATCCTCTTGTGCCACAATGTATGGGAAAATGCAAATACCAGATTTTATGCCAATACATCCCAATCAGCCAACATGTAGAATATTGAGAAATAAATTGCAATTGAGTGTAAATTTGATGACGGCACGACTCACTTGCAGCAGTTGGGGTGAACCTTATCTGCAAAGAACTCCATCCCAACAATGGCAAAGGAGTAGTAGAAGATGATTAAGGTCAACCCAAGACTTGCCATCCTGGGGAAGAGCTCAAACATGGTGTCCAACACGTTACGATACCTCTGCTTTATCTTAAACAACCTGTGAGAGACAACAGACCAAAATTTTAAAATAAACGAAAATATGAAATAGAGCCATAAGTAAGTACATGGACACTTTACTCTTAAGAGTGAGAAATTAAAGCGTACCGGAGCAGCTGAAATGGTTTGAGAACTACAATATAATAAAACGGTTCCATATCGAAGGCAAGAGCAATCAGGCCCAGGAAGGCAAACACCGTCACTGAGAAGTCAAACCTGGACAGACGAGCACAGTAAGGGATAAACAACAGAAACACAGAACCAGTGTTTGGTACATGTTAAAATACATTTTTGTTGTGTTTTCACAAAATAGCCAAATTAAAATTACTAGACATTTTAATAAGTACTGAATCCAAATGTACAGACTCCAACAGGATCTATGGATTTATTTATCACTGTGGAGCTCAGCCTAACCTGTGAGTCTCATGGACTGCACACTCTACAAGTCTGAACTTTTGGATTCAGTATTCATTTAATATGTCAATCGAATCGACACAGTATCCAAGTTATTACTCACAGATTCCACCCAGAGCTGAAATAATCCATCGGCCCCAAACCTGTAATTTTCAATAACACCTCTACACCGTAAACTAAAAAGGACAGAGACAGAGTTAATATTAGTACAAGTGCATACAAACAACAGCTAATAAATTAATGACACCCTCTATGATCAGTTTTACAGTATATGAATACTGATATAATTTTCTGTGAGTGGGAGACAGCAGGCAGCCTACTCACTAGTCAGGAAAACAATGTAACTCCAGGGAACAATTTTGGACCAGGAAAATCCACCTGCAGAGGGAGAGGAGGGAGGTGACAGACCTGTAGAGCAAAACACTTTCCTTCACTCCCACATGCCTTTATGTTATCGGGAATCATCTTACTATTCAGCGAGTACGTCTCCACAAGGATCCACACACCATTGATGGCCACCACCACATCTGCAGTCACAAGAAAAGGTTATAAGGTTTATGATGAGATACTCTCTCTCTGAGAACAGCTGGGAGAGAAGACATTATTTCACTTACACATGGTATATTGGAAGGCCTTTGATTTCACAAGCAGGTTGATGCCTATTAAAGTAGAGAAGAAAGCACTGAGAATAAGGAACGGAAAGAACTGTTCAGTCGAATAAACAGAGAACTTGCCTTTGAAAATGAGGAAGGTCGTGTGTGGAAGGTCATCAAACCAATGTTCTCCACTGCGTCGTGCCTAAACAACACACACACATACAGTACATGTACATTAAAAACAGCCAAAAGGGCACAAAATAGAGTCAATTATAACTACACAGTGCAAATGTAAGCCTACTTACCTTCCATTTAAGGCCAGTGGCCTCATAGAATTTATAAAAGTCCTGTAGACTGTAGCAGAAGACTCCCGTTAAATTGTTGTATGAAAATGTAACAATTCAATTAAATGCAGAAGGATTTTAACTGAAAAACCGTGTCAGGCAGTCACCTGAGCATAGGCGCCCCTGAGGTATTAAGAGCTTTGTATGTGAGGAAGCGATCTCTTGCAGACATCCGTGGTCTGTAAAATCGCATCAGACCATCAAACTGTTTCAGCGACACTCCCATTGGCCTCTGGAGAGGCAACAACATCAACACAGACAAATGCATGAGTGCTTAATAAAAAATTATTAATTTGCACCAGATATAAATTTACAATACACAGAACAATAAAGTCGTACCTGCCGGCTCACTAACAACTGAAAGGCGTGGTCAATAGCGGAGCGTTTGTGAAGCAAAAGAGATTTAAACTTCATCTTTTCGACATCATTAAAGGTATCAAACACCACTGCCAAGAGCTGGAGGGGGACAGAGAATGACAGTGTTGTGAAGCTGATGAGTAATCTTGTAAAGGGGCTAACTGGAAGCCATGTCTATTTAAAAAAAATAAAAATAGGAGGAATCAAATACAATATTTCTCATATAGAAGTTGGCATAGACAGTTGCAGCTCAAATACATCAGGCTAGACAATTTAGAAGTGGTGAAAAAAGGCTAATTTGTACCAGGTTCATGACAAAGTAGAGCTCTATGGAGAGGTAAACAATGAAGAATACACAGGACCAGCGGTTCTTGGAGTATGCTGGCATCATCACATCAGGGAAACTACAAGAAAGAGGGAAGCATGACATACATGAGTCATGATATAAAATAAAAATGATGGAATCAGTACACAACAATACACATGTGGTGAGGCAAAAACATGTATGATGAGCTCTAAAAGAAGGAAGTACTGCTTTGCATGCCATGTGTGTAAAGATGACTGCACAGTACTACAGTATTTCTGTGCTTACTTTGCTGTGGTCAGCAGCACAAACAGACTGACGAGGCTGTTTTCCAGAGTGCTGAAGTACTGCGGCGAGAGGAGAGGGTTTCAGTCAGGAAATCTGACCACTACAGACACAACTGGCACAAAGAGAACAACCAACCCAAAGTCGCCAAACTCACAAAACTCAAACAAACTAATGTCCAGGCAGACTAAAGACTCTACGTACCGGGTCAGCTGTGTTTGGAGAGAAGAGGCAGAAACCTGGGAGGAGACAACAGCATAGTCAAAAACATTGTAACAGAAAACCCTGTTCCCCCTGAAGACCGTAGGTGGTTCACCCTTAATTATTTGTATCATTTTACGTAAAGGAGGGCAGAAAAGAAGCAACAGCATTTAATATACATTAAAATAATACATTTTCTTACCCAAGATAGCAAATATAACCATGAAGAAGAGCAGCAGTAGGAGGATGTCAATAAAAGGTGGGAGGGACTGGAAGATCTGACGCAAGTTTCTGATTGGATGAAAGTAACCTTGTCAGTGACGACTGCGTTTAACAGTCAAATCAGTGGTGTCTGCATGTTCACGGAGTGGGACAAAAACATGGGGACATTAACTTTGAAGTAACTAATTCACCATGCAGCTACATTAACCATCAGTGAGCAGCAAATGTCATTTTTGAAAGACATTTTACAACTACATTTTTAAAGTCCTGTGTAGGATTTGGAAATTTCCGACGGTAGGACCAAAAGAAGCCACTGTCAAAAACATCTCAATAAATTCTCAAAGGATGTCATTTCAAGTGAAATGGAGCACAAATATAAATGAGTCACTGTTTTTATTTCATACAGTATGAAAATAATTACATTTGGAGCCTGGGAAGGGATGCCAAGTTGCCCTGTAAGGTCTTTAGTTTATTCTCTTCCAGTACACAGAATTTGGTCTGGGTTGTTATGACACTTAACTGAGGAAGCTGAAATTTTACTTTGTGGCCATGACGTTGACCTGAATGTGTGAATGTGTGTGTGTGTGTGTGTTTCGGGTCGTTACGTACCTGCGCACAGCACCACAGTATCTACAGTCAACCAGGAAAATTGGTCTGAGCGCTCTGGTCACTCGCACGTGAGACATCTGTCTGATCAGAACCACTATGGCCTCCACGAACTGTAGCAGCAACACACACGTCTGAACAAGAAGAGACAACATGAACAACTTACAGTAACAGAAGCTCAATCCCAAACTATGACATGGGACCCGCAGACGGCAAGGTGACTGCCTTCCCTCAGATGACCTATGAGAGCAAGCATCCAGCATGCTGAAGTGACTGACCCTGACCTCCTTGTAGAGCGAGGTAAGAAAAAAAACAGGATTTCTCTGTGGTTATTGCAAAATGACTACATTAATATCCCATCAGAAAGTATCCATCACGCATCACTTACCTTCACCATGGTCCTCTTGTGTCGTATGAAGGTGTGGAAGCCTAACCAGCGGAGTTTCATGCATAGCTCAAATGCCACCATAACCAAAGCCAGCAGCTCCAGGGTGGCGTGGACCTGCAGCGGTATCAAATACACCAATGCACTTTTACAGGAAACTGTGTTAGTGTAAGCTTGTGTTTGTTTGTGCATTATGTGTTCACTCACGTAGACATCCAGGCGCAGTGAGGGCACAGCAGGAGCTTCACACAGTGACAGCATCAGCAGCAGCAGGCCTGTCAGCAGCTCCATCATGTAGAACAGGTGGTTGTGGGCAAACAGGTACGCTGCCAGTGCCTTTGGGTTTCGAGGATGGGTGAAGAACTTATCATTGTTCTCACCCTCCTGTATGTGAAATTTAAAAGGACACATACAAACAAAGTTATTGGTTTTCAGCTGATTCAACTAACATCCCACCACTATGGAGCAGTATCTGAGGTCTGAGAAACACAACGCGTAGCATAGTTTAAATCTGACGTATTAGTCTCATAAGGCAGTGCATAACTTATAGATGGGTGATGTTAAATACTCAGACCTCAGAACATTAAGTTCACTGTTTCCTTTTCTTTGCTCCAGTATTTTTTATAAAAATGACCAAGGACCATATCAATGCTCTTATAGACTAACTGAGCGGTTCCCAAATTGGGGGGGATGCACATGACCAGAAGAAAAAGTGAAACTTAGGTTGAATAAACCTTTTTCACAGCAGACATTTTGACTCGTCAAGCACAGGTACAACTAATAGCATTAGTAAGCATTAATGTTATCAGTTCCACCTGTGCTTTTCCTGCTGTGCCAAGTCGTGAATTTTTTTTGGCTTCCAAACGGGGGCATGACAGAATATGTGTGCTTACCGTAATTGTGGTAAATGGTATCCATATATATTTTTACCTTTTCTTAAAAAGGTATCTTGTTGAGTTTCTTTTTTACCACTACTAGCACTACAGAGCAATGTTGTCAGATCTTAAGGATACACACAATGCATTTTGGTGAGAAACACTGAATGCAAAAAAACAAATAAAAATAAAACCTTTTAAATGTTGTTTGGTTACAAACACCTTGAACATCATTACTTGTGAACTGTGCAACTTTTCTAAATACAATGAAAAGGCCTGTGTTTGTGTGAATGTGTGTAGTATGCATCCGGCTATATATATATATATATATTTGTATTAACAATAAGCAGATAACTATTGGTTATCATTCCAGAATTTCTATAGTTGTGCGTCACTACTTGTATTTTGAAGTTTCTTGTATCTTATCTTAACTTTATTACTTTCAATAACTGTTCATCATATAAGCCCATTGAAAGGTTTAACCATCTAAGTAATACAGTGTGGAGGGTGTAATAAAAACCATTATATGACCATGTGAGGACAGTTGCAGTCGACCTGTACACTCAGTAACTAACAAATGCCAAAATCCACTGCTTGTGAATACCTGCAGGTAGATGGCTGCCTCTTGGTAGTTCATCTCCCAGCTTTGCCGTAAGGACACATTTTGGGCTCTGTAGTTTTGTGGCCCAGGTGTTGAGATCACAGCGCTGTTCACTATGTCATAATTCCCTCCTCCTCCATCTGGAAGAAAACACTTAAGTGTCAGTGTATTGATACAGCCCATATTTATGTGGAAAAGAGCAACACACTGTAACTTCAATGAAGTTGTCTTTTAATTTCCATGTTTATCCTTCTTTTAGCGTCATATATGGGTCTCACACACACACACACACACAAAGTACATAGAGGGGTATGTGCCTACCAATGTGGTCTAGTTCTAACTGTAAGGAATAGGAGGAGATCGCTACTGGACTCTCATTATGGGTCTGATCTTCATGGAAACCAGCTGCCTGCCCGCATAAGCACTCCATCGATCTGTTTGGATTTGTCCGTGTGAACGTATTAAAGTCCCTGAAGTCCACACCACAACGTGTGTGTGTGTGTGTGTGTGTATGTGTGTGTGTGTCTCATTCACAGTACGCTAGTCTTGTTCAAGCATCCACACAGATCTGGAGATACAGATGGCTAAAAATTCCACTCAAGCCGGATGCAAACTCCAGAAAAACAGTCACAAGTGGAGTCCAGATGAATGTTCTTTCAGATCCAGAAATATCCAGGCCAAGACCAAAGATCAAAGTGACACCCGCTACTGTAAGGCACCATTCAAAACAATTGACAATGCTCATGAAGTTCAGTACTTCTTTGAAAACCGGTTGCTTCTTTTGGAAAAAGCATCTCTTACAGTCACCTTGATGAGAGATACTGTCACCAGTGACAGTGAAATGTGACTTAAACACTTCCACACTGAGATTACCCTCCTGCCTTAGCTGTGGAGTTTGAACTTTGAACCCAGTGCTGCCAGTCAGCAAGAAAGTGCCATGTTTGCACTGATGTCACACTGTCTATTGTGCCTCCTTCCTGCCACAGGACACAGGTACAAGACAGAAAAACCTCAGGATGAATTAATCATGCACTACAAGAGGGAGAGCAGCTAACTTCATCATTTGTCTAATAACACAGACAGCAACATGCCATTGTAGAGAACATAATGTAGAATTAGGTAATGACTATGTTTTAATTGACACAGATGATACTTTTTTCTTAAACCCTGCACTATCAACAAAATGAACTCAAAAGTACAACTGAAAAAGATGAAATCCAGATTAACTCTAATACTCTGATAACCTGAATTTACAGATTCAAGCAGGAGCTCTCATATATATAAGTCACAGTTTCTTTCTTTGATAAGCAATCCCTCCATATGTCTTTCTGCAGCTGCATATTTTAGTCCTGTGTGGGTCTATCTGGGTGCTCTTCCCACACACTGTACATCACATGTTTCTGTTTCAGGCGCGACTTTTAGGAAAAGAACGTAGTGGAGACCATCTGAGTCTCTGAAAAGCAGTCACAGACTTTTCCTATCCACCATGAGGGCGGCAGATTGAGCTGAAGTGTGAAGATCAAGTTCCAGTCCAGTGGCAGCCTGGCTGTTATCCTGACTGGAGTACACCCCGTGTCTGGCGTGTGCTATTCCAACCCCTCATTTGTTTGAGAACAATAACATGTTTGGAGCTCCCAGTCAAAAACACGGTGGGCTCGGGCTCACAGAAACACAAACAGGCTCAGCAGTCATGACCGTTCCTCCCAGGACAAATAAAATCAAGTTTTGTGGTGATTTAAAGGGTCCTGACCACCAGCAATAAAACTGAACTCCACACTTCTATCCAAGCATGTGCTTTATCACTGAGGTGATACAATGCAGCCTTCTTTCGCAGTGCCCATGTTCAAACTCCCTCTCTTTCCAGAAAGCTCCAGCAGCAATCAGCAAGAACAGCATGATACTTCCTCCTTGTCCACCACTCTCAGATATGCTGAGGAAAAAAAACTCTCTGCTCTTCCTGAACACCTCCAGAGCTGGAGAAAATGATCCAGCAGGCTCACACACACAGACACACTTACACACAGGCGACGGACATTCACACACACAACACGCACATGCTGCCCATGAGCACCAGGGAGGGGCTGGGGGGGGGGGGGCATGGTCTGCTGAGGCAGCGGTTTCTCAGATGGGTCATTTTGTAGCTTATATGTGAGGAACACAAAGGCAGCAGGATTACTATGTTGAGTGGATGCATGGATACCCATACATACTGCGCACGCACACACACTCGACCTCAGAGCCTGGTGGACAGTCTCGTTTTTTGCATTAAAGCAGTGTGGTTTGGGTGTGCAGCGTGTATGCAGCTGACTGTCAACATTAAACGGCTTCACATCTGGTAAGTAGACGAGTATTAACTTCATATCATAAAATATAATGCTATAATTACATTTACAATATATACAACAATACAATTCTATTAACAACATTATAAATACAAACAGTGCATCATGGAGCTAAAAAAAACGAATATTCACCACTTAGGCAAGAATAACATCTTTGTGTGAGCTACAGTACGGCTTAATGAAAGTTTAGGTCTGTCTTTCTGTACAAGCCTGTACTCAGTTGTCAGTTTAGTTGGTGCACCTAACTTAAACCACTTGTGTTAAAACTGTGTTAAGCAGGTGTTGATTCACTTTTATGTAGGTTTTGAGGCTGTAGTTTGCAAAAACAAAATGATCATGAAGTTGAGTCATCACCTAAAACTGTTCCAACAAACACGTCACGTTATAACCTTCAACGGTAGCTTTATTGCAAGGCTGTTAACATTGGACTGCATTAGTTTTAGCTTTGTGTGCTAAATAAACTGGTATTTTTGCTTTAATTGTAAATACCATGCCACGAGAGCAGCAACCCCAGGACCAACGTCCCCGGCCATGGGCCTAGCCATACAAACGTAGTTTACATAAGCTTTCTTACATATAACTCCACTATGGCGGAGGATGAGGATATGACAGTAAAAACTTACTTTCGTCTCCTCTCTCTGCCTCCTCGCTGAGCAGACCGCTGTTTGCTTCGTCCCAAGTTAAGATGAGAGGCACATCGTCGTCAGACTCCATGGCAGCAGATAACTGCAAACGGTCTTGATTTGCTGAAGTTCACTTAGAGTTAATCCAAGCTTCCCACTAGCTAAATACGTGCATGGTTTGTTCTGCAAACCGCAAGACGACTGCACATTTTGAGTGTCCTCAGCAGCTAACGTTAGTTGTTGGCTAACAAACCGAGTTACTAACTACAAGTTCAAACGTCCCTGGTGAGATATGCAACACGGGAACTAGCAGCTTTCAAGGTGTGTGAGGCGGACAAGGCCTGTTGGTGGCAGACTTGGTGTTTGTCCTCTCACAGATGTCATCTGTCACCGAATCAACTAGTTCATTGTCACTCCGGCTAACAAGCTGAGGCTGTCCGTCTGTGTCCATCACGGCACCATCCCCGCACACTAGGCTTTCTGCGGGATAACCAATTTTGTGCGCGTTCTGATGACATTAAACCGATTATTAAGTGTACCAATTTTATATCTGGATCATTCTTTCCGCAAACAACATTACCTGACACTTACTTACGACGCTACAACAGCTCTACAGATATTGTGGGTACAGCTAACTTAGACCAACACACATTCGCGACACTGAAGCAATTCACGGCAGGCTGAGCGACTGTTGCCAACTTTTCAAAATAAAAGTCAATTGATATAAGTCTGCTGTAAAACCCTTAATTAAAGGCTATTACATTCATTTATTTATTCATTCACGTATGAGATTAAATAATCAAGTATGTCTATATTTATTTTCTGCATCATCACCCATTTACAATATGCGCCAGTGATCTGACACGATCACCCGCGTTAGTGGTATCCTAGCAGCAGAGGAACAAATGTCAACAATATTTTCTGCTTGCAGCCAACATATGAGCCGACAGGTAACTAACTAGGAACTGTAGTTCTAGTATATAGTCAGTATATAGCTAACGTTAAACTAACACAACCTCAATTATCAACTGTCATCATCCTCAAAAAGGTAGGAACCGTTTTTTTCAACACGTTTATGTTAAAAAACTAACTTAACTTAACGTAAATGTGTAGACTGATAACACACGCTAATGCTCACTTATTTAACTTACGTTAACCTAGCGTTAATTGGTAATACTGCCGTGAACAGCTAACGATACAATTCCGTTAACTTATGACAATCGTAACGTCATAATCGTAATACCAGAGTCATATACAGTGTGCTGTAAAATGTAGCCTGGGCCAGTGGTTTGAGGCTACAGCAAACCTAACAGCTAGAGTGGTTCCCAATAGGGGTCAGCACTATGGGGATATTATAGTAGCAATATTAATTGCAAGTGTGTGTGGAGAGTTGTGAAACTGTGTCTCAAACAACATGTGCGTTACTTTGCTTGTATCCCTTTGTTTTCTATATAGCTAGTATCTTATATTTCCATATAAATGCTTTTATCTAGGCCAGTGCTCCCCAACTTTTCTTTACTCGTGCCCCTTTAATACAGTAAACTACTCCGTATTTTACACAAAATCGCAAATATTAGAGAAATGTCTTAACACAGGTTGACCTTTTGACCCCTGCGGGGGCCCTTTATGGGGGTGTTATTGTAGCAGTATTATTTTCATGTGTGTGGAGAGTTGTGAAACTGTCCCAATTCATATGTGTTGTACTCAGACTTGTGAATGTCTTCAGAAATCAGCAAAGGTGTATTCAGATTTAAAAGTGTACCAAGGTTAGTTTACAACACACATTTTTTGGTTGGTTTACTCTTTTTCTACCATCCAGTGACAGTATGTCTGCAAAGGGGGCAGCAGTGCTGGCAAAGACAAAGGCAAAGACCCAGTCAGAAGATGCTCCAAAGAACCGTGAACTGTCTCAGAAGAAGCTGCTTTCTTTTGAGGCCCAACGCATCTCAAGCATATTGGAAAAGTGCATTAGTCAAGTTGAGATTGCAGCGACTCTGCCTGCTCTCCTCCGATTAAACAGTGTGTCTACTGTTGCAGACAAGGAGTTGAGCAGGGCACTTAAAGAGCATAAAAAATTAGATGAAAGACTGGAGATACTAGAAGGTCTCAAGCAGGAGTCAGATGGGGAACAAGAGGGAGAAGCTGGGGAAGCAAGGAGTAGAGAAAGAGTTCAGCTTGAGAAGGACATCAAGAACTCTGTCAGGGATCTACTCAGGCTTGTCCGAGTCCATCCAGATGCCATTTCTGGTTTGAGGACAGAGCTAGGTATGGAAGTAGGGGAGAGTGAGTACACACTAATTAGAGAGCTTCAGAAGTTTCACGGCTTTATGGTAGAAAAGCTGCTGACCAGTCTGGATGAGGAGCTACAGCAGGTTCTCTGCATGCAGGTGTCTTCATCCCCTGCCCACAATCTGGAGGACATAGTTTCAATGCAAGAGGAATTAGCTACAGCCTTGAAGGAAGTAGATGCAAAGGTGAGGCAAAGGTGGAAGTTGAAAAAGAAACAAGAGTCTAGTCTGTCACATGCAGAACCTGCTTAGATGCAGATAGAGAAGGAAAAAAAACAGATTTGAAGCCAACATATCCTCTGCTCTTGAACTTTTCCCTATCTCACCTCTGCTGTCTTTCTGTTTGTATCACAGATTTCTCAGAAAAATGATAAGATCAAAGATTTGCAAAGGAAAAATGCACAAGAAGTGGGCAAGTCACTTCTTGCAGACAAGCAGTGCCAGTCGTATATGAAGACCTCAAACGAGAAGCAGACCAGTATACAAAAGGAAATTGATCAACTGAACATTCAGCTCAAGAATTTGATGTTTGAAAACAGACAGGCAGAGGGAGTGATCCAAGAGGTAATTTTAGTATATCTAACATTTCATAGTAAATGTTTCATGTTTTAGTGGTAGTGACATATTATGTTTTCCTTAAAACCCATGTCAACTGTTGCTGGGTTTTTTTCCCCTTGGCAGAAAAATGAAAAGTTGGAGACAGAAATCAAATACTTGCTCCAACATTTTGACGATGAAATAGAAGTAAACCAGGTACAAACTCAGACAAACCACAAAGTGCCAAAAATTACTGGAAACGATCATTTAGTGTGTATACTCTGGGTATATGCTTATATACCTTCTGGTCACATTGTTGTATATCTGACAACAATGTGTATCAGACAACCTATTTTCTATTCAATATGGTTTTAGCATTTACCATTAGAGTATTTATACCTGCATATTAAATTGGTTATTCTTTTCAAGATTTCAGTACGCACAATATCTATGAAATCTTCTTTATATATATTTTTTCACTACCCACCACCATCTCTCTCTCTAACTGCCACCATCACCTGTCTCAGGCCAACCTGGAAATGAATGAAATGGATTATGAACGGGAGGAGGAGGAGCTGAGGAAGCTGGAGAAACCCTTTTCTGTCCTAGAGGTGGAGTGCAGCCAGATCCAGGAGAAGCGTCGGCTGGCAGAAGAGAAGAGAAAGGAGGAGATGAGGGAATTGGTGTTGAAGACCAAAGCTGCTATTCTTGCCCAAGCCTGGTGGAGAGGCTACAGTACTCGCAAGGCCTTAAAGAACAAGGGCAAAGACAAGAAGGCCAAAAAAGACAAAGGCAAGAAGACCAAATCAACCACTGACTAGTTTCATTAATCTGCTGCTACACCAAGACGCTCTCTACCTGTTAGAGTATGAATGTTTTTGAAAGTTTTAAATAAAAGAGCCTGTTGAGCAAATACCATTATATGTATTTTGTTTTAAACTAGTATTTGCTGTTTTTGTGAACTACACAATATAAAGGATTGCAAAGTTTTACGTGAGTAATTCATATTTTGATAATGTGGTGCTGCAAACAATATCAAACTAATCATAAATGACGAAACAGCAGCAGCTAATGAAACATTTGTATTATTTAAAACAAAGACTTCTTCTCAGGAGTGCATGGGAGTGTACAGACCTTATTGATTGACATCTGGGAGCTTCGTTGTACCTGTTATCGGGGGAAACCTTTATAATTCGTGTTAGTACATGAAGTTTAATGACCTCAGCAAATCTCCAGCATAGCTCTACTTGACTTTAAACTGACTGATTCATTTGTGTATACTGGTTGCTGTTCTCTTTAATAGCCACAGTGTGGCAATACAGGACCTGGTGTTCTGAATTATCAATTCTCTACATTACATTCATTTGGCATGTGGAGAGGCGAGGCCGGGGATGGAAATAACAACTGTATACATTTTTCTTATATTGCTACTAGATAAAACAAGTCAACTATTATTCATTTTTAAGTTGCTCCTATCAGAACCATTTCAGAACTTATAATCAAGCCCTGATAATTACAATGAGGACCTAAATGAATATCCTACTGACCACTCACTAAACTCATTAAGTTTATTAAAAAACATGGGTAGGTTATTAGCATTATTCCCAGATTCACTATATTTAGATTTAATTATCCAGAAACCCTTTCTCTAGTTTCAATACAGCACATTTACTATTTACATTAAAAGGCTACGATAGACTATTCCTGTGCAATAAACACATTTAGATTTAGTCACTCATTTCTCTGCCATGTAAAAATCCTTGCAGTACCTTTGTCATTTTGACCACAGGCTCCATGAATCCCGATACACAGTGTGTCTCTGCACCTGACGCTCTACCTCCTGTTTCCTCTCTATCATTTCAGCATACTCCTCCTTCAGCCTCTTTATCTCTGTCTCCTTTTGAAGCCGCTCTTCCCTTTTCCTCTTTGCTTTCTCAGCGACCTACATGGAGGGAGGTAGGGTTTACAGTAGTGAGCCTTTTGCTGTCCAGTGAAATTTAAATCTACAGTCTAATACAGGAGTCTCGTGTGAAATGGTCCCCTACTGTACCTACCTTGAGAAACATATCACTGCCTAACACCTCCGCTGTCTTAAGCTTAACCTCCATGTGCAGCTCATCTATGCACTGCTGCAAACTCGCCAACCACTACAAAAAACACACACACAGCAGTCAAAAGTTAGATTAGTGTAGGAATATTTATGATGCATGAACAGTCAGGACAGTAAGAAATCAATCAAGGAATCAAGGTAATTTATTAGTCATTTTACAACACAGGGTTGCGCAATGAAATGTAAGTTGTAGCCTGCTACACACACATAAAATTATATATACAAATATTTAAAATATAACTTAAAAAATGTATACAGTTATTTGTATAGATATACATTACCACTCAGGAATTAATCATTTTTACATATGGCATAAGCGTTCATCGCGAGAATAACGGTGGTAACTGTCAGACGTTACATCGCGAGACGTTAACGCAGGGTAACAGTTAACGTTAGCTAAAGTTATTCTGCACCTGTTTGCGCTCCTCGGTCTTTGCGTTAAACTCTAACGTTACTTCCTCCCGGAGTTTCTTTTGGAGATCAAAGCAGTCAACGTCATGCAGCAAGAAGCTTCCTGTCATGATGACAGTGTCATCACACCGGTCGCCCCCGCAGGAAACCCCCTGTTCACACACAGACATAGTAACGTTACAAAGAGAATAACACTGACCGCTCAGATTGATTCTGGCCGGGCAGAACCGCTCCACATAAACTCACTGTGAAACCTGCTCCTTACGGACGGTACTAGAGTCCATGACTCTTTGGTGTCTTTGAAGATTTTCAGACAGAGTCAACGATAATCAGTCTTCAGGTTTTAACGTTACTCTTCCTCCTGCTATCGTTGGTTAACGTTAGTTTTCAAGCTTTCTATGACCGTTTGCTTCCAGCGTTCCTCCCCCTCGTTCCTATGGAAACGAAAATAATTCAGTGCAAAGAAAGACATCCCCACCAACATCTTTCAAAACAGGATTTTTTTCTTCATTTTATCTGTAAATCAAACTGAAAAATTAGGCAATTAATCAGAAAATGAATCAACAACTAGAAATTCAAATGTAAACCAAATTAAAGCACGGCCTCACAAAAAACCTTAAAAACGAGAAGTCAAACTCTTAAATTATATCAATTATAACTGAAAAAAGAAGATAATTAATTAATTAATCAATTACTGGACTGATGAAAAATTATATATCAACTATTTACATAATCAATTAATCGTTTAAGTCATTTTTCAAGTACACATGCCAAACTTGATGGTTCCAGGTTTTTAAAGATCCCTTTCTGACATGTTTCATATACAGTCTATGGTTTCAAGACATAAAAATGCTTTGAATAATAATATGTGTACAGATTTGTTTTCACAAAAAAGTTCAATTAACCAGCTACTTATAAATTCTTTAAAGAACATTCACTCGTCCTCTCTATTTCACCACTACCAGAAGCGGGCAACCGTCAACGGACGGCTAGCTGCATGGCTAACTCCGTAAATTACTGAGAAGTGAGGCAGAGCAGCCGGAGGACGTCAGAGGGAAAACCAGAAAATATTATCCAGTTTCACCAAAACCAGTGAATAAAGTTGTGTTATACAGTAAGCCTAAGGCCTGCTATGCAAAAATGACATGAAGAAGACCAACTTCAGTCACGTGATGCTCCAGTTTGTGTCTGTAGCTAGGTACTCTTGAATAATTTTAGTTTCAAAGGTTAACTGCTGGACACAAGATGATTCACAGGGAAGTCCAAGCTCATATGTGTGCTAGAGGTTTCATCACATCATACTTGTGTAAGGTGCATATTGAACCACAATTGGCTTCCAGGCTAGTTGAGATATCACAAAATGTTGCACATACATGCATGTCTTAAACTCAGAAGTGAAAAGAAATAAACTTCCTCCTTCCGCATATCATTTTGACAACAGCATTCTGGTGTCAAGCTCTATATCATTCTGCACAGTAAAACTCAAACATCCAAGTGAAGTAACAAGCAAAAAATTCAGAGTGGCTTTAACTGTGAGAATTTGCTGCTTTGCATTTATGATTTGCATTTCCCACTATTTAAGTTAGACAGCCTCTCTTCATCTCCAGCATCAACAAAATACTGAATTTTACATACATTTTTCAAAAAGGCTTAATCTACAAAATCTCTAAACACAAAACAACTTCTACTAAGAAACATGGCTCTGCCTGCAGGGGGCTTTTATCATATGTGTGCCCAGGGTCCCACTGTCTCATAATCTGTCCATATATACCACCTATATTATTAAAAACAAATGATAATCTGTGTATAGAGTGGACCTCAGTGATCCCTGAAACATGAGTTTCAGACATTTGATTGACAGGTGTTACCACGCGGAGATGTGTGATTTTTTTCACTTTAAGCACAAAAATCACACTTAATATCACACCTTTTTGCTGCTGGCGCTTTGAACGATGCTGGACAGTGCACACAGGCACATGGTTACACGCCATGCGCCTCACCATACACTAGACTGACAGACACAGGCAGACATGATGACACTTTGCAGTAAATATGTCAGAAACAAGATCAGTTGTGTGAAATTGTTATGGCTACTTCAGATCAAAAGATTTTGGCCTGATTTATGTAAGGATTTATTGGAGTCTGACAAGTTGTTTACATACTGAAACAGGTTTGGAAATGAAACCCCACCAACCTGTCAGTGGGTCAGTAATTAAAAACTTATGCTATGTAGCATTTAGCCTCTTTTTGATAAGAGCTTTGGAATGTGGGAGGAGGGAGAGACATGCAACAAATGTCCATAGCCTTAATTGAACCAGGGACATTGCACATTGCACTCGGTATGCATTGTAAACCACTAGGTCACAAGCAATATTAAAGTTTGCCAGAAAATGATGCAAAATACATTTGGTCATATTTCCATTTGGAGTCTTGGGTTTAAATATTTTACTCAGTGTAAACATCAGGTAGCTTCAATGAATACCTTGAACAAGTTGATACAGAATATACTGTATATCATAAACAGTTTGAAATAAGATGATATTAAGAACCTTAAAGCTAGTGTTGGGTTCCTATATTGAGTCTATTTTCTGCCCACGAGATTTGGTTATTTCACATGAGAGATTACTGTCTGTGTTTTTTGGTAATGCTTTTCTCATTGGTTTGAATTAGGCGGGGCTCTGTTGGAAAAATGTCCATCCATCCATCCATCTTCTTCCGCTTATCCGGGGCTGGGTCGTGGGGGCAGCAGTCTAAGCAGAGACGCCAAGACTTCCCTCTCCCCAGACACTTCCTCAAGCTCTTCCGGGGGAATACAGAGGCGTTCCCAGGCCAGCCAAGAGACATAGCCCCTCCAGCGTGTCCTATGTCTTCCACGGGGCCTCCTCCCGGTTGGACATGGCCGGAACACCTCCCCAGGGAGGCGTCCAGGAGGCATCCGGGACAGATGCCCAAGCCACCTCAGCTGACTCCTCTCGATGTGGAGGAGCAGCGGCTCTAGTCTGAGCTCCTCCCGAGTGACCGAGCTCCTCACCCTATCTCTAAGGGAGCGCCCAGCCACCCTACGGAGGAAACTCATTTCAGCCGCCTGTATCCGGGATCTTGTCCTTTCGGTCATGACCCAAAGCTCATGACCATAGGTGAGAGGAGGAACGCAGATCGACTGGTAAAGAAAGAGCTGAGCTGCATATCAACTACATCACTGCAGAGGATACACCGATCCGCCGGTCAGTCTAACGTTCCGTCCTTCCCTCACTCGTGAACAAGACCCCAAGATACTTAAACTGGTCCACTTGAGGCAGGAGCTCTCCACCAACCTGAAGGGGACAAGCCACCCTTTTCCGGCTGAGAACCATGGCCTCGGGCTTGGAGGTGCTAAATCTCATCCCTGCTGCTTCACACTAGGCTGCAAACCATCCCAATGCTCGCTGAAGGTCCTGGTTTGATGAAGCCAACAGGACAGCATCATCTGCAAAAAGCAGAGATGAAATCCTGTGGTCCCCAAACCGGACTCCCTCCGGCCCCCGACTGCGCCTAGAAATCCTGTCCATATAAATAATGAACATTTACATTTAGCAGACGCTTTTATCCAAAGCGACTTACATATGAGAACATTTACAAACAAAGGGCGCAGCTTCGGAAACATTTTTTGGGGTTAAGTATCTTGCAATACTGGAGGATTGAACCGCTGACCTTCCAATTGGCAGGCAAACGTTCTGCCACCAAGCCACGGCCGCCCACAGGACAGAACAGGACCGATGACAAAGGGCAGCCCTGCCGGAGTCCAACATGCACTGGGAACAAGTCTGATTTACTGCCGACAATGCGAACCAAGCTCCTGCTTCGGTCATATAGGGACCAGACAGCCCTTAGCAGAGGGCCCTGGACCCCATACTCCCAGAACACCCCCCACAGGTCGCTGCGAGGAACACATTCTAATGCCTTCTCCAGATCCACAAAGCACATGTGAACTGGTTGGGCAAACTCCCATGAACCCTCCAGCAACCTGGTAAGGTAATAGAGATGGTCCAGTGTTCCGCATTGTTCCTCCTGAATCCGAGGTTCGACTATCAGCCGAATTCTCCTCTTTTCCGGGGAGGCTGAGGAGTGTGATCCCCCTGTAGTTGGAACACACCCTCCGGTCCCCCTTCTTAAACAGAGGGACCACCACCCCAGTCTTTCAGTCCAGAGGCACTGTCCCCAGCCGCCAAGCGATGTTGCACAACATCCAGAGACTTGAGGTGCCACCATTAATTTTACCTTAAAGATCATCATTAAACACACTTTCAAACATTCAAACTTGAAAGAAACAAACAAAAACTCACCAAAACCATCTTGGTTTATCTTTCCACTGTTCCAACAATCACCAACTCTGGTTTGGTCAATATTAAATCCTTAATTCATAGAGTTAGATGTGAAAATGTTCTGACTATACATGCTGTTTCTCCTCACTGCCTCTCTGATGCCCTACCTCCCTCTTTCTCCTCTCCCGATATTTTGACATGTAACATGGATTTGGTGAATTTTATTTAGTTTCCGCTGAGTTTGAATATTATGATGTTACGATGTCCTGCAAGGTAAAGTTACTGTATTTGTCAATGGATCTGGTGGTTTTAAGAAGAGCAATATAACAGCTGTTTCTGGTTAAACAAAAAGCATATTACTCTTTAACAAAAAGTTCTATGTCTGTAGGGATCATTTCCATAATTTTGTCAGACACTTATAATAACTATGTAAAAAAAATACTAACGTTTCCCTTTAAGGTGCACGGGAGAAATGGAAATTTGAAAATCTACAATTCTGCTGATGAAGATCATGTGAGGTGATCAAAAGCTCCAAAACTGCCACTGAAATAGACTTTGTGGTGAGTGTTTTACCCCATTTCCTTGTGGGAGCTGTTTTACTAGCTGATAACAATATTTTGACCCAATACCTATCACTTATGTATACATTTTGTTTAATAAAATTAAAATTACAGAGTGGTGAGATTGTTTTCTAAGATGATCTTAAGAGGTTAAGTGAAAAACGTCAGACACTAACAGTCTGTTTCTCCTACAGTAATATCCCTCACCAAAGACTTGTTATCACCTTTAAGTAAGAGCCATATAAAACAGACGTGGTGGCAGAGGAAGGTGGCATTAGCACACTTAATGGAAATGCTGTGTGCTGTTATTTTTGCATAATAACTGCCAGGTGTGGAGAAGATGGTGATGCTGACAGTGTAAGCAGCAGAACCAGAAAAATGCATCTGATGTAAATGTATGTCATGCATACACACACACACACACACACACACAAAATGAGCAGAGAAAGAAAGAGAAAAGGCATGACCAAAAGCCAGTGAAGGGTAAAAACAACAACACAGATAGCTGCAGGCAGAGATGGCGCTGTATCTATTTTTGATGAATGGGTGGCATGCTTCACATACACACACAGTACTTTATTAATACTAATGGAATGATGCTATTATAATAAAAGCATGTTGCGTCGGGTGAAGGGCACGGTGTGAGGCCAAGGAGATGGAGACATCACACCCATGTAAACACCAGCAGACCTTTTAACAGCTGAGGAGGACGAGGAGAAGAAGATGAGTAGGTCAGACTCCATAATGGAATTCACCAAGCCCATGAGGACAATTAAGAATACTGGTAGCACCGTTCAGTTGTATTAACCTTAATGTTACCCATTTTTCCCTTTAATTGTCCTCTTAAGCTGCACTTACAGTATATAGTATTGTTTCAGTGGGTCACAAAAGTTAAATTACTCTCTCTTAAGTGACATATTCAATCCAAATATCCAAATTCATTATGCTTTTTATTTCATCAGTGCACCATCACATCAAATGGAATATAATCCTGCCTTACTGGATCATTTATACACAATTTTTTATTAATTTATACAATCTGTTTTAGTGTTCATACTTTGGCTATAGTGACAGACTGACCCTTCAATGTGGCTGTGGTGTTGAAGAAGTTGAATGTTAATCTTTACCATCTGAAATAAGGGGAAACACGCCCTGGGTAAAATAAGAAAAACAGCAAACAACTGAGGAATATGTAAATGATTAGGAACAGAAAGGTTCTTTCTGTCATCTGTTTTGAGGGATACTCAGGTGTATTATTGTCTAAGGATTATGGGAATATAGCGATGAAACTGGGCTCACACTATATAGTTAATTAGCTCCTCCCATTTTCCTGTAGAGTCACTGTTTGATTGCACATCTGGATTTTGCTTAAGCCATTTACTTATCAGTGCAAAACCCCACTTCTCCTTGATATTTCTACCACCAAACAAAGATCTAATAATTCCCCAAAAGCTACCTATCCATCACCATGATTAACATTTTGTAACACACACATCTAGGTATCCTTTGTTCTTAATGCAATGGAAAAAGGTGAAGAACTTGATTTAACCATTTGTCAGACTTTCAGGTTTGTGCTGTTCACACCGTGTTATGAATATTATAATAGCTATTGGATTTAAGTCATAAATACCATTCGTGTGAAACTGATGTGTTTTAGATATGTTGACAATGTTGCATTGTGTTTTAGTGTAGTTTTTAGATGTATAGATTAAAATCTGGGATCTTGTTAGGCTGTAGTAAAGTACCCTGCAATGTGTCTCATTGTGAGCTTTGACTTGTTAACGTGATTTTTTATGTGTATTTCTCTGGACAGGTTTCCTTACCATTTTAACTAGATTTGCAGTGTTTGTGACTGATGCTTCTTCCTATGTTGATTGTTTGGTCTTTTTAAATACTTTTAGTTGCCTCATGATGCTTTGAAAACTATCACTATCTGCCTACTCCCTGCATATTCTGCTGAACTGTGGCTCCTGTGGCTCTAATTTGTGTTTCCTCTTTAGCACCTTAGTCAGAGGACTGTTTTTACAATATTGCTTTAATGCTCCTTCCTTTTTTGTTCTTTTTTTGTTTGTAAAAGTAGCATTTGATGAGATTAACATTTCTTGTTTCTCATTTTCAAGCCTCCAAAAGTGTCAAAAATGCAAAAATAATAAAAGCATCATTGAATAGTTAAACTTATAGCCAGTAAAACCCTTGACTTTCACTGTAGCTTGCACACACACACACACACACACACACACACACACACACACACACACACACACACACACATACACACACACACACTTGAGTCGACAGGTAACAAACATTTAGGCATCCATAATTAAAGGGCAATAGTGTGGTGCAAACAGATATAGAGAGGAAGTCTGTGTTTATGCTAATGCCTTGTCAGACAGAGAGGCCTGCAACTCTCTGACACCATCTATTAATAATGAGCCAAGATCGCAGAAATGCACTGGGCATGAACCAAACAATGCTGCTTCTGGCAAACAATGAGATCTGACAGCAGGCTGAGTGAGTGCTTTGAAATCAGGCTGCGTGTGTATGCAGTATTTGAAGCGAGTGGGGTGTATGAATGGATTTGTTTGTTTATTGATGTTTGTGTTTTGTGTTTGTCTCACAGCAGTGGTCTTGTCTGGCCTGTTTGCAAACATGCTTGTACACGAGTGGCGACAAAACTGCAGGAATACACGGGCAACTGAAATGCAGGGAGAGAGGGAAGCCTGCTTGGGGATGCTGAGGCACATGGGACCTGTTAATCTGATCAAATAAAACAGGGGTTCCCAACTTTGGGGTAGGAATGCTTAAGGGATCCCAAGAACAATTTAGCAGATGTTTGAGTTACAAAAAACAATGTCTATATTTTCTGATTCTATCAGATTTTTGCTTTTTTTCTTGTGAAATACTGAACACTTTTACCTCTTCAGGCCAGTATAAATCCTTCAAAGGAAACAATCCAGGAAGGAAAATCACTTTTTTGGTTGAAATCCTCACAACTTTGATCGACAATATAAGGCCTTACCACTTGAATATACCTAATAAGGCTCATTGACCATAGCTACAATTAAGGACACTAAGGTCATGGCCTCAGCTTTTAGCCATGCTAGCAGCTCTAGGGATGACAATGTTAATGTTGTTCGGTCCACCACTTTGGTCCAGACTGATGTCTCAAAAGCTTTTGGATGGATTGTCTGACATTTGGTACACACTTTTATATCCCCCTCAGGATGAATTATAGTGATCTTCTAACTTCTCATCTGGCACCATCATCTGGTTAAAATTTCTATTTGTCCAGTACATTGGTTTACAGTTCTCTCAGCTTCAGCTGTGCTTTGTGTTTAGTGCTAATCTGCACATTTTAACATTCTAACACACTAAACTAAGATGGCGAACAGGGTAAACATTATACTTGTTAAAGCAATTAGTACGTACAATAAGTATAGCCTCACAGTGTTGCTGGCATGTCTGTACACTCTTAGCCTTGCTTTTCTGGGAAATTTCATGGGTATTTTATAGGCTGATTCTAGTTTTTTTGGACTCCTTATATTTAAGTTTGACCACTTAAACCTGCAATAATTCGTTTGGCCACCTGGGGGCACCGGAAACAAGTTGTGAACACAACATTTACAAACAGTATAATCTGCTTTTAATTTGAAATGGCAAACTTGCTAGCAAACAGTATGGAGCAACATTATCATTTATTTGGTGTCCTGTTGGAATGTAAGTCCAATATCCACTCTGGTTTCCCTCGGTTTTTGGTCTCTACCTACTTCTGAAGGAAATATCTGGCTCTTTACCTGCTAAAAAAGCGGGTAGTCTACAGTGGGTTTTTGGAGCTTTTTCAGTGAAAACAGTTGACTGCTACGGCAGAAAACAACACTATGAGAGCGGTGAGGGTGAACCAAAACAGTAAAGTTGTGGGCCGGACAGCTAAAAAATGAGCTGAAACTTGCTATAAAGCTCCTTAAAGCCGAGGGGAGCTGCATATTCAGGTGATAAATCTAGCGAGTGACCCTTTTCACATTGTTTCAGTTTGTCATTTGATACATAGATAAAAATATCAATTATAGCTGCTTTAATGTCATTATAACAAAATAAATAAAGATAAGAGGATTCAGTGTTTTCCCACTAGAATGTTATTCTGGACGATGCGGACAAGGACTTTTATGAATTTAAAAAATACTAATGATTAAAACAATGTACTTTCTTTGTTATGTCTGGTCCAAATTTTTGAGAGGGGAGTGCATTGCAAGAACAAAAAAATCCTGGCTACGGCCCTGGGCACATGCACAACAATGACCTGACAACGTACTTTTATTCAAAACTGGGAGACTGTGAAGGGCCACAGTCAGTCTGTACAGTGAGCAAAAAAGCAGAGCGGCAAAGTGAAGTCCTGCTGGTAGTGATATCATTATGCTGTGTGTCCTGTCTGGACAAGGGGACCAGAGTGAGGTCAGGGGGTATGGGGTGTAATCTCTTGATTGAATAGGTTTGTGTGTGTCAGTATGTGTGTGTGTGTCTGCCTGTCTTGCTTGTTGTGTCTTTGTCTCAAAGAGAGTGTTTTTGTGTATCTATATTTGTGTGTGTGTGTGCGTGTGTGTGTGTGTGTAGGATTAGCGTGCCTCTCCAGTCCTCTGGCTGTAATCAGACGGGACATTGGCTCCATGACGTCCCACAACCCCCACCACCACCCACTGCGGGAGCGCTTCTATCCCTTTCACTCTGTCATCTGTGTTTGGCTGCCAGTCTTGGGACCTTGGCGGTATGTTAGGAGTTAAAACAATTATTCTTGCTCACATCACAGTGTCCTTTTTAAAAACTTTGCTTCCACTGGAGAGAGTGACAGGAAAATCAGGGAGACAAAGATGATATGCAATGCAGACCGCTGGGCCAACATATCCTGGATCGGCTTTTTCATGCTGTTTGCATGTTTATTCAGTGGGGTCAGCTATTCTTCAAAACTGGCACTAAGTTGTTGAACTGGTCTAAAAGTGAGAGTCCAGCATGAGAGGGAAAGATAAGGCTGCTCCATCAGGGTGACAGTTCGAGGGTCATCAGAAAAATAACCATCAATGATCAGGTTAGTCAGAGCCCTCTGACCCTGGACTGGCCAGTCTGCTGTTAGTTTGACCCTTAACCCCTCCCTTTGTCTTTCAGAAGCAAGACACAGGACAACCCAAGCACACTCAACAACCACGAAAACACACACACACACACACACACTCCTACTTGGCCTCTTATCCTTGACAGCCCTTATGTTCATATTAAGATCTACTTCAGTGATTTCAGGGCTGTTTCAGCCATAAACTCTCATTTAGGAGGAAATTAGCTTGGGTCTCAGTCTTGTTGCTATACTGTGCTTAACAGCATTATGCCATTCTTGTGGCTTTTAAATAACAACAAGGATGGATCGTATCATTCAAATAAACCTCCACCAGCCTACTTTGTTGTAATAGACAAGCATTCATTGTTTGACATTATTGTACTGCCATTGTGCTGTCCTCTTAGTACCATACAGGGCATACTCTAATTACAGATACTTATGGCTTAGTGTATTAACATTGGTTTCATGCGTCTATCAACCATTTTTACAACAGTACCCTCTCAACTTTCAAATCCCACTTTGTCTGATGAAGCTCTAAAAACAGCAGTCACCTGAACAATTTACTTAAATTTCTGGAAAGCCATTGAGAGCCATCTTTACAAGCTTAGATACATGCAATTTTAATAGTTGATTCCAAACTTTTGCATAGATCCAAGCATTCTCTATTTTCTGTGGCATTCCAGTGTAACAGCTGTTTTACTCGTGCCATGCTGTCACCCTTTACTGCCACAGAGACGGAGCACCATCAGACCCATAGAGATGAACCATAATCAACTTTACCAATTACACTCCATCTCAGACCACTTATTCCACACAAAATGGCATCACTAATGCTAGACATCACACAAATGCCTCTCAGTGTCCTGCAAGAGACTCCAAATATACATTTATATATTCAAACAAATAGTTCAGACTGTAATGAAATAAGCTTTAAATAAGTCTTTGATGCCTTTTAAAAGGGCTTACTTTGCAAGAGAAATTGCTCTGTCTAGCTGGGCAGTAGCTTTAATATACAATACAGCCCCTCCTCTGCAACCCGCCCAGTTTATTCGCTGTACAAAAACTTAGGTCTGCAGGCCAAATGAGTGACATTTAAAAATGTCAGTATTTTTTTATTTTAACATGTGGAGTCTCGTCTATGCACACAACAAAAAAAGATGCATGTGTATGTGGTGGTCTCTTAGAAACCATCATGGACAAGTAATTTGGATAAGGATGAGAAAAGGAGAATATGTAGAGGGCAGGCTGAGGGGTTACTGGTGTGTGTGTGTGTGTGTGTGAGTGTGTGTGTGTATTGGGGGGCGTCAGGGAGATAACGATAAGCACCACTTAGGCTCTTTGATCACAAAGGTTCATCAATCTACTGTCCGACCAGTGTTTCTGAGAAAGTCATCCACAGATGAATTAAGGTCCTTTACAAACACACACACACACACAGACACACTCTGTGTTTAATATTGCTTTACCCAAAGCTTTATCCTCTCAGCTAACTTCCAGCCATACAGAGGTCACCACATAGCTCTGTTACTGTACAAGCAAGCATGAAGCGATGCAATCCATCTTCAGAATTGGAGGCCCCCGCATGGGAGCTCTCTTTTTCCCCCTCCTCTCCCCCTCTCCTCATCCCAGCCTGAGTTTGTCTGGAGATGAAGGGTTAAGGAGGAACAGACCCTCTGAAGAGCTGCCTGCTTAACCTCTGACCTTATGGTGTATGAAAGAGAGAGAAAGGAATAAAGAGAAAAAGAGAAGGAGAGAGAGGGAGGTCTGACAACTGACATATAACTATGCAATTAAATGTAAATACACTGGGTTGTAAATTTAATGATTTAACAACCTTTTTTAAATAAATCTCTGCTTGTTACGCCCATTTGTTCTTTCAAAACAAGTGCGTTGTAAACTCTGAGCAGGTGTAAGGTGTAAGAGGTTAACTTTGCTGTGAGAGACACAGACATGAGATGTCAGGAGAGAGGAAGCAGAGCGAATGGTGGTTTGGAGAGAAAGAGGGGGACCACCAATGCACCCCCACCATTCTTTGTCCTGCATCCTGGCAGACCCCACCCCTCTCTGGGCAGCAGGTTGTCATTGAGGGGGTCCAGCTGGTGGAGACTGGAGATGCCAAACAACCTGTCAGAGATAAGAGGCGGAAAAGGTATGCACAGCACCTCAGCCCCCACATCACTCGGTGGTGTGTGGGCTGAGTGGAGTGTTAGAGACACTGGGGTCCGTTATACATGATAAGACAGCAGAGTATGCACTGTTACACTTTAAACAATACTCTCTACATTGTTAAATGAGATTGTTGGACACTTTTGGAACATAAATTTGGGAAAAGGTTCAGGCTATTCTTTGTTATCAGGTCCTTCATATTGATATATGCATTGAAGCTGATAAATTGCACTGCACTTAAAAGAGTTTCCACTCTCGAGGTGCTGAACGTACTTTAAATAACCCGCTAGGAATGTTAATAGTCTGTCTCTGCTGTGTTTGTTGTCTAATCACAAAGAACACCACAACCACTTGACTTACGCAAAAAAACCTCTAAAGTTTATTCTATTTCTGCATATAAATCTGTCTTTATTTCCACAGAACAGAACATTTTGCTTGTTTATCACAACTATTTATCACCACTTGGAGATGGAGGGTGAATCCAGAAACAAACCTTCAAAGAGAAACAAATATCTCTGAACAATACCACCTTGTTTCACAAGTTAACAACAAACTAATCTTTACAAATCTAGAGTAATAAATACTATTAGCAGGAACAAGGTTATAAAAAATCTCATTGTAACACACACACACACACACACACACACACACACTCACACACTGTATACATATACAAGGAACGATGAGGATCTGCTCTCTACATACTGACGGTTTGTAATGTTAGAGCACCTTCTCACATGTTACTGCATGTTAAACACCTGGGCAGAAATATAAAAACTGCTTCATTACACAAAAATAAAAAAAAATCTCAGCCTGTGTGTATTTCACTTTGTGCTACAAATGCTTTTGTACAGTTAGCTAAAAGGCGGAAAGAAATGCTACCCAAATCTGCAGGGAAATGTATTTAACCCAATCTTGTCAAAGCAATTAATGGAGAAATGCAGTATGGACGTAACAGGGAGCATTTAGAAAATAAAGAGATTAAAAAGAATATTTTAACGAGTTGGTGCATCAATATTATTACATTTATAGCACTGTGTTTCTTTGAGTTTGCTGAGGAATCCTCGCATGTCAAGGATCAACACTGGACTTATGAATAATTCAGAAACAAACAAAAATGGGCCAACAAACACACATACAACATGCTGCACTCCAGCTCTGACTGGTCAGCTGGGGATAAAAGAGATTTGTGTGCTCATTGGCTAGCTCTCAGTGAATGGAGAAATCTGATTGGTCACCTGGGGGTGACTAAGAGGACAGCGGTGACAGCTGCATGAAGCTGAGTTGTGTATTTACCCAGAATGCAGTGGAAACAGTGTTTACAGGTCCTTCAGCCTGTAGCGTGGTCTAAACAAACTGTTTATCTCTATGGTGCAGTGCCTGCAGCTACTACTGCCTGTCTCATTGGAAATTAACTCATAGCATCCTTGAGCTGAGCTGACATAGGCTTTACATACAAACACGCACACACACAGACAACACAAAGCCTTTTCTCCTTCACTGAGACTGAGCACGGAGTGGTGCTTTGCTCCACTAAAAAAATGTCTCCCTCAGGCTCCGCTGTGAGAGCTGAGATTATTTTGGTCAGAAAATGTTACTGCCTATCTGACAGTGGGTCACAATTTACATCCTTCACAATGGAGAGAGTGGGAGTCATTGAGAGTTAAGCAGCCTAGTGCTGTTCATGGTCTGACCTTAACAGGGCTCACAGTGCAAACGGTTGGATGACACCAGTCTTTGGGTTCTATAGACGATAAAGTACAACTTTGATTGTGCTGCTCAGGATCTTTTTTTTTTTACATCTGAAGCATCATGGACGTCCAAGTCCAGTCTTTAACAATCCACTGCTCCATCCAGCACAGGGAAGAAACATGACTAACAGATGACACCTCTTCACACAGCACAAAATCACACGTTTCACAATTATTTTACAAAGGTAATATCACATTTAGTCCGTTTACGGTGCAGCATCTTTCAGAAGAGCAGAAAGAAGGGTCATTGAATTTGAGACGAGGAATCTCTGTCCACTAGTCAGTGTTTTCGGGGTTGTCCTCGGGTTCAGTTAGGAGGCTGCACTCCATTCCGGGACTCCACACCTGATGTGTGTGTGTGTCTCTAGTGTGTGGTAGAGAGGAGGAGACAGGTTGGGCGTGTAGCGAGGGTACTCTCTGAGAGGAGGGCTGAGCTGCCTGCTGTGAATGTTTTGGGAGCTCTGAGATGGAGGTCCAGAGCTCTGGCTCTGAAAAGGGTCGTGGGAGATGTGTTCTCCCAGGGGCGGAGAGCTCTGGTGGGCTATAGCACTGAGTCGAGAGCCCTGAGGGCTGGAGCTGTAAGGAGGATGAGGGCTATAAGGTGGGTAGGGCTCCATGGGGGTCATGGCAGAGGGGAGCGGGCAGGTGTATGACCAGGATGTACAGTTGAGTTCATCCAGTCTGGGCTCTGAGCCAGCAAACATGCACGCCTGACGTTGTCCCATGTCTGAGCTGTAGGGGGAGTCGGTGAGACCCAGGGTAGGGTTGTTGGATAGACCAGGTGGAGGAGGAGGGTAGGAGGAGGGGTGATAGTAGGACTCGCCTTCACTTGGTGCGCTGCCACTAAAGGGTTTCTTGTACTGGTGCTGGCGGTTTCCTGGAGAGCAGTTCTCCGCCGCTACAAAGAGAGACCGACAGAAAATATTGTGTTGATTTTCCATTTGACATTAATGACAAGTGAGAACTGGGAAAGTTCCAACTCAGAATTTCCGGCTTCCCACATTAGACAATTCAAGAAGCTGAGACGAGACCAAAATATACACACAAAGAAAAGTTGAATTGGTTTTCTTTGCTTTTAGAGCACATATGACATTAACTTAAGTACAAACATGATGCCAGGGTTAAAGTGCAGTTTAACTGTAATGTTTGCCAAAAGATAAGGACCGCATGTTTAAACCCCTTAGCTACTAGGTACGTACCTAAATGTGTCCAAATCACAGTGTGTCAAAAACCTTCAAGTTTACTTATTCTTTAATCTGATAGTTTCTGAATTAAATCAGTATTTTACCTATTTTAGACTCCCTGTGTTTCGACAATATTTATTATTTAAGAAGTCTGGCTTCTTTTTTTAACGAAAAAAGGGTTGTGTAGGGAAAAAAGTGTTTACTCCTCAAAGCAAGTTTTTAAAAATAATATTATTTTGGTCCTGATACTAAAACAGGTATTTGCAATCAGTATTGCAATAATACATTCCAAACGATATCCAGCCCTATTAACAGCAAAGTGTATAGGTTAATACTTTATCATTATTATCATTGCCGACCATTCTGAAAAGTAGCATAGTCTAGATTTAAAAGGCCCTTTGTGCACGTTTCTACGTGCAGACTAAACTGCACGTAGAAACGTGCATGTTTTTTATCAAACGGCCTGAAAGCACAGATTACTTGTCACCTGAGTTTCACCCATAATTAGTTAAGTGATCAGTGAAGTGTAACCCAAATAATGGGCCCAAAAAAATGTTTCTCTGGTTGAGTTTTAGCTGAGCTATCTTAGAAAATGTTCTGGAATAAAATTATTTTTTTATTTATTATTTTCAGCCTCATTACACTTTGATTTCTATTCTATGATCTAAATTCAGTCTCAACACTTATACATCTCTCCTTGCAAAAGTGCAAAAGTAGTTGCACAGTCATTTGCTCCGCCAAGGAGGTTATGTGTTTGGTGCCATTTGTTTGTCTCTCGACAGGATTACTGAAAAACTGCTGGCCTGATTTTCAGGAAATTCGGTGGAAGGGTGCGGCATGGGCCAAGGAAGAACCCATAACATTTTGGAGGGGTTCCATGGCATTTAACCAATGTTATTTTGTGATTATTATTTGTTATGGCACACAGTGTGATCTCTCAGAAAAATGTCATGGATTACTTCAGAACATCGTGCTTAGGCGTACTTCATTAGTGAGCAAATTTGTGTCACTTTTTTCTTGTTAATGTATGATTTTAATGTAAAAAACTACAATATGTGTGTTTTTCATAACTATTGTTAAGATAATTGTCTAAAATAATGAGAAAATGCATAGTTTTTTAGTCAAATAACATAACATTTTCTTGGGGGAAGACCCCCAAACACCACGACCACGTAGTAGTGGTTGAGCTTGCAGATTTGCATAGAAGACTGGACTGTTGGCCTTGGCGGAGGTCTGTGCCCTTCTAGTTGTTACTGATTCTCTTTTAGCTGTTGATAAATATGTCTGAATAAACCCATGCAAGCATGTGCAAATGACCAGGCATGAAAATAATTAATTAATTAATTCAGCTGCTGCCTCAGTAAATCTGATACTAATTACAAACAGTTTGCAAACACAAACTGAATGCCAGTCACAGCACAAATGAATTTAAATCTGTTTTTTAGGTGGATTTCCTACTTCCCAGGCAGCAGGCTACTAAAAACAACTTGAAGAGATTTCAAATTTGAGGTCCTTCACCATAAAAAAAAAAGGGCCACTCTGTTGTCTTAGGTATATGCCAGATACAGTTCATGATCATCATTACCTTTGCAGTTTGCTGAAAAACATCCACATTTTAAAACTTCATAAATGCAATGCTTTTTGGCCACCATCTCTGAAATCTTGGATGATGGAGCATCCTTCTATGTACCACAGAGAAGAGTTTTCAAAATTGTCCCTGCAGCAGCTGGATTATTAAGAGGATGCTGTGATTTAACTGAAAAAAACAAAGAATTGTTCACATCGATGGAATAACTCAGTTACGTTTTCAAGTCTCTGATTTTTATACTGGCTGCCTGAAAGTTTAGATAAAAGTCAGCAGCAACGGTAAGTATGCTTTTTTTTTTTCCTTTCACCAAAAACATGTAAAATCACTGTAATGTACCTTTAACCTTCACATTTTGCAAGTAACCTTAACCTGCAAACAGAAATTTAATAACCAAAACATTTCCCCAAAACTATTTTGTTTTTGTTCTCTATGAATATTTTGGCACAGAACCACAAGTCAGAAATTAACAGTTTTAGGGCAGCTCAAATTATATTTTCTTACTTGGATTAATAAATATTAGGGAGTCTAATAATATCCCCAAAATTGCGACTTTAACGAGTCACAAATAGTTTTTAAAGTGAGAAAAATACACAGTTATTTCCAGTATTACAAAAAGTATTAAGATAATTCAATTAATATTAAAATAAATATGTCATGGAGTTAAAATGGCATTCCTTTTTGTTTGTATAGCTTGAGACTTATTTGCTTTTCCACAGACACACAGCTTCCTCCTACCTTTCCTCTTGGTGCAGTGGTAGACCTGCGGCTGTTGGCCGGGCTGCAGGTGAGGATGAGGCAGGACGTAGTGTGCGGGGGGAGCGCTCAGCAGCTCCTGGGGACTGCTGCCGTTCAAGCCGTTCTCGCAGCTGTAGGGCGACTTGACGGCTTCGGGGGAACTCTGCAGACCCCGACCCTCCCCACTGAATGGACTACCAGTGGAGCAGGCTCTCTGACGGACAGTACTGCGAGGGACCACAGGGTAGTCCTTACTGAAACAGAAAGAGAGAGGTGGGTTGAGAATCACAGTAGAAGCAACAATTTGCATCTGATGTTGTTACGGCTTCAAATATGCTGCACAAAACTGCCTTTCCTGACTCTGTACAGGTATTTTTGTTGGATAAAATTCTGCAGGGTTGTATTGTTTGTGTTCTTGTTTTTTTTTTTCTCGGTTTTCTTTCAAGTCTACTTAGCCGTCCTCAATCCTTTCAGCTCTGATCTCTCTCTGTACACACTGCCCTCTTGGTGAACTCTGTGGTATGTAGGGGACAGCGGGCCACATCTCCCTGACTCTCGCTGAGATAGTGACACACACTCACGCATTCTCGTGCACGCACACACAGTCGGTGCTGTTGTGAGATAACTCGCCGGTCTAAAAATAAACATCCATCCCTGTGTCACTTCAGATAGACTCTCCTCTTCTCTTCTCCAACCACAGCAGCACAATAACACAGGGGTGCTGCATTTAATACAACCCTCTCTCCCTCCTCCTCCCTTCTCTTTCCCTCCCCTCTGTAACAGTCTCTCACATTGGCTTATTAAAATCTCTAAACTGCCTGCCACAACAGTGCTTGAATTGAGATTAGCTCAGCACGCAAACAGACAGGCCATCAGCTGATCAGCCGTGAGAGTCAAATACACCAGCAGCAATGTGATATCATCTATCTATCAATGTTCTATCAGTGCGGTGTTTGTGCTGCACATTCTGGATGAGGTTTCAAGCTAAGATCAACCTTCAGGTGACTCACATCTCTTTATAGCAGTTGGCTCCTCTCACACACACACACGCACCTCATGTGTAAGACCATATGTACCCGATCATAACAACCCTCAGAGAGAATAGATTTTGTTTCCCATGAATGCTCACAAGCATGCAGATGTACTCACCCTTGTAGCTTGGCCATGCGGTGCAGCTCATTGTCGTCGCTGCCTCTGAAGCCCTTAGCAAAAGGATTATTCTCTATCTTCAACTGTGTAATCTGAGCACAAAACATGGAAAATCTCCAATTCAGACACAAGCATCACACCACAGTACATGTACAGGCCTAAAGACACACACAGTTTCATGCAAGTACAGACACAGAAAGGCACATTCGTTTTTTTAATCTGTCTTTTCATTGACTGAAAGTCAACAGTTTACTGTAAGTCAGAGGCCCTGCACATGTTAAAAGCAGTCCCGCTGTAGCTCTGCACGGCCAACATTCCACAGCCGCTGACGTTTCTAACGGAGCGGACAGTGTCCTCGCCAGCTGACACAGAATAAACTGTTTACCCAAACAGTCGCCAGGTTTAAGGATTTCAGGCCAAAGCTTTTAGAGGTCCAAAGCTGGGAGCTTTGATGTTAAGTCTTCAAACTTTTCTCAGTGATGTCATGGAGGGAAACCTCAGTGCTGTGTGTCCATCACCCAGCAGGCAAGTGGACTGGAGCTCTGACACGAGCTCAGGTCCAAACAAATTTTGAAGTGCCGATAATACTGATAACCTCCACCAAACTACTTTCTCAATAGTTCTCATTTTTACGCACGAATCTTGGCGTTTGCGTGAAAGTGTGATACCAACGTATTTGTTATAGTATGTATGATTGAAAGAAAATTTTAAATAATTTGTAATACTCTAAACTAATTCAATGGTCACTTTGTCTTACTACTACAACTACTACTAGCTACTTCTACTACTACCACTGATAATAATAATATAAATTATTAATAAAGTTTAAAATACAAAACATGTTTTTATTACATTACACATGTATTTATATACATAAAGACAATCTGATAAATTAGACAGTTAAAATAATTACATTTAACTACTATTGACAATTATTGTTATTATTAGGTTTATACATAAACTACAATATTTCAGCTGCTCAGTATATATAAAACAATATGGTATAAACTTTTGTTTATAAACTATAAGCTGTATCTACTATTGTAAATACTTTAATGCACCTTGATGGATTAAATACTTGTTGTACATTTATTTTCTGAGCTTTGTATGGGTTTGGGTTTGTTTTGTTTTTTACAGTTTTTACTCCACAATAAATAAGAGAATACCAAACTGAAACTGTAGATAAAAGTGTGCAGAATTTTTATCAAGTGAGCAACTTTGCTGACAAGATATACTATCTATAATATGGAGGGAAAAAACAGATGCAAAACTTTGTAGAAAAATTATAGTCTAAATGTATATATTTAATTTATGTTATTTATGCTTTGTTATGAAATGTGATCAAATTGAAGCTCTTGTGAAAAGAGTGGCTTAAAGCTTCAGCAATCTGTCTTTCTAGCAGACGCCGAGGAAACTGGATCAGCCAGGATCAAGGGAAAGAAACAGGTCATTACAGGCCAACACTTACACACTCTCTCTCACACGTGCTCACACGCACACACACACACACACACACACGGATAATTTATTTTTGAACATGTTTACAAATACGGAGCAAGGACACATAAACAAAGAAGATGCTAATTGAATTTCTGGATACAAAATAAAGACAGTAATACAAACAGAGAAAATGTGTCTGACTGTGTGATTGTGTGTGAGTGTGTGTGTGTGTGTGTGTGTGTGTATGTGTGTGAACATGAGTGAGAGACAGAAGTTTGAATGTGACCAGTGACCAATGCTCACAAATTTGACAGTAGAACAGGTCTGATTTGCACACATAAGACGTTGAGATGTATTTCCATAATTGTTAGAATAATTATGAGGCAGCCTATAGCTTCAGCCTGTAAACAAGCAGTAAACGTCATATTCATTTCTAAACACTAAAGTATTCTAATAGCAGTGTGTTTGTCCCTCTTAAAGCTCCCAGTGACCTTATTGTATATGCTTTTGTATTGTATTCCATTTTTTAAACCCTCCAGTTACTGTATTAGTTTCATCCATAAAAGAGATTTAGGCGGTGACTTTTTAAAACACATAAAGTGGAGTTTTAGTTCCTATATTCTAACAGTGTTTTAGTGCCCTTTGTCTTGCGTGTTAGCATACCTTGTGGTTCTGGTAGGACGTGACAGCGATGAAGGCAGTCTCAGAGAAGACGTGGGTGCAGAAAGCCGTGTTTTTGGAGCCGAAGCCGTTGTTCTCGTCCGCCTTGACAATGTGGAGACGAGGCTGGTATTTGTGCATGGAGTTAAGTATTATCTGCAAGGGAGAGACATTGAGTAGGTGAGTTTGACAGACCTGTCATGTTTCCAGAAACCCACCAGCAGAAGCTGGGACCTGGACTAGACTGGAGGCCAGGTGGAGGGCAAACCCAATTTATGTCAAGGTACCCAGATTTGAATGACATGAATCTTTAAGACAGCTATTCCTGGTTTACATATTAGTAGGATCAGACTGATGTAAGCCAAGAGGAAAAACAAATCAATATTTATTGGAGTCCTGGACTTACAAATACTGCTGTTTTGCATGAATATAAGAACTTTTTTTTTTGCCTGATTCAGTTGTGTAGCATACAGGTAAATGACTTACATTTATGCTGTTGATGATGTTTTGTAAAGATTTTATTTTCATGTCAGCATTACCAAAACAATCATGCACGGAACCAAAGACAGCAGCCACGTTAAAAACAAACTGATTAGTGAATCATATTATACACTGCTAATTTAATTTCATTAATCAAATATGGCACCTGTGGCCATTTTCTTTCAAACACAACTGAATAACACGTGGCTATATAAGACCGTAGACTCCACAGGGGCTGATATATTAGAAATAAGGCCTACATTACAAAATCGACTAATCACTGATCATTAACCTGGCAGACTATTTTTATACTAAATTTGGCTTGGAGATAGCAGTGATGTAAAACTCTAACAACTCTGTTCATCCAGCGCCAAAATCTAAACTATTTCCCACGACACTGGCAACTCCACGTGTGGTTTTTAATTGGATCACGGGCCCTCTGTGTAAGCGCGCGCACGGGCGTGAGCACGTCTGTTTATCCAGGGGGGGATTCAGTTTAATCGCAGTGACGTGTCCGCTGGTGACGTGCATTAGCTAATGGACTTCTGAGTCACTGAAATAATTACCTCTAATTTAACAAGCCTGAAAACACTATGTTTCTGTTTGTTTCTGCGCCCGCACGCTCAGGCACCAAGACCCGCGCGCAAAACAATACGCGCTCGCGCCTTACAGCTCACTACGCCTCGTGAAATAGGTCTATACAGTGTGTGTGCACTCAGGCTGTTACTATAGGGTAACAATGAAAGCTGGACATGGCGGGAATGAGTCTCTGCTCTGTTGAGACTGAAGTGCGGCCGCTTTGCCCTCTGTGCTGATTTGTGCTGTGTTGTGATGTCTGCTGAGTTATTCTCAGGAGAGTGAGTCCTCGGGTTGTGCCTGGCTGTGTAACCGGACCCGTGACTGTAGCCTACTTTGTGTAATCATTCTTCTTAAATTAAAAACATCACTCAGGGCTAATTATTTAAAAAGCATATTATGGATATTTAATGGGGCCAATTGACCATTTTCATTGGAAATGTATGTTTAGTGTCCTTGTCTTTTAAATTACGTTTTTATCATATAGCTCAAACATTACAGGCCCACAACATTCAACGGGCAAAGATTTATTTTTAAATTCAATAGGCCTAAACAAATACAGACCAAGAACATTTTGTCTTGTTCTGTCTATGAAACAGAAATACACCACATTAGCAAAATAGCCTACTGTTAAGAAGACGGACTCACATGTCCGAAGGGGTCCAGGTGGTTGTTGGTGAGTTTGAGCTTCTGAAAAGAGACGAGCTGGCGGCTCCAGTGCGCCCCGGTGGCGGGAGAGTCCGGATGAACGTAGAGCCTCCCGGGCATCGCGGGCTCTGCCTTTCCAGTTACCGACCTATACCGCAGAAAAAATGCAGCAGATCAGAGAACGGTCAGACATTGACACTCAGTGGGTCACAGTGGTGTGTCTGCCGGCCGTGCACCGCCCTGACTGGCGCCCCGTGGCGCAGGAGGCCTGAGCTGCAGCCGGCTGCACAAGGCTGGTGCTTTAATTAGACAGACACAAAGTGCAGCTTGTTTTTTTGTTGCTGAGTTTCCCACTGATAGCCACATCTGGACCTTAGTTTAGCCGACCCAAATTAACTCGGTCTCCTCCAAAATTGCTGTAGCCTCTGTTATTTTCTGCCAGAGAGATGTTGTTGTGAGGCGCCTGAACCTGTTCACCTATCTGCTGAAGAACACCTCAAATCACCATAAAACTAAAACACCAAGGACCACAAACGTCCAAGAAAGGTCGGATTATAATCATTTAATCTGAACTATTGGACTATTTTCTCTCTCATTAACAGTAGCTGAGGAGCAGACACTAAGGTTGACTGGTGGTTTTCGATCAGCACATTAATTTTCAATCAATGTGTCAAACGGTTGCAGGTGAGTTTCTCTTTATGTTTTACGTCTGACGTTTTATACGTCACTAATAAAACTAATTAGGTCTAAATAACTAGTGGGGGCTGTACCAATATATCCAAAGACTTTTCCAGCTCTGAAATAAGAATACAGGCCTTGAATAAATATTGATCAGGTAGCCTATAGATGCTCTTGTGTTTAAAAGTGCTCTATGTCCGCGTGTAGTCTGGCCTGTGTTTTCAGTCTGCAATGCGTAAAGGTCAAATGGCGTGACCTTGGAAAAACAAAATAAATCAATACATTTTAAATTAAAGTTAAAGGTGCAACCTGTTATAGTTGAGGGGATTTTTTTAACATATCACCGATTGAAACACCGAGCTCCATTACGCTCTGAGAATGTAAATGGTAAATGAACTGTTCTTGGATAGCGCCTTTCTAGTCTCCCGACTACTCAAAGCGCTTTTACACTACATATCACATTCACCCCATACACATTCATAGACTGATGGCAGGAGCTTACTGCCCATCACACACACTCACACACCGAAGGCACAGCTTCGGGAGCATTCTGGGGCTCAGTGACACATGGCTGGGGGAAGCCGGGATCGAACCGCCAACCTTCCGATTGCCACCAAGCCACAGCCGCCCACTGTGTCGCAGTAGGCCTACGTTTATCCACAGACTCCCGTTACGTTGTAAAAACCGAGTGTCTAATGCTCTGACGAGGCAGAGCATTGATGGATCTCACTGTAGAGTCAGTGGTCTGTTGGGATTTTTACCCCGCAGCACAATACACAGTTGAATGGGAGACTTTAATCCGGCTCTATGCCGTCTGTCCGCCCGGTGAACCCTTCTTACTCTGATTTAACCGGCGGGCAGACACTGGGGGAAACACGGGGAACTAGGCCATCCCAGTCTGCAAGAAGGACCCGACCTTTACCCAGTGCAGAGGCGGGGATGGAGTGGATTGTTAACCCACAACAACACGGCTTACCTAGGGTTCTATACACAGAGAATTTAGGCTTAGATTTCTCATGTAAAATAGTGGACTACATACAAAAACGTGATTGCGAAAATTTGGGAATAAAATGTTTAATCCATAAGTAGGAATGGCCCAGGCTATAAGATACTGATTTCTGTATTCATTTATTTTGAATAATGGCTGTTCAGTTATCGTTTACCATTCACTGCCCATGATGTTCAACAGGTCCGAAACATTAATAAACAATAGGGTCTATCCTGGCAAAGCTGACTACACCACTCTGAAGTTGTGGGGGGTAATATACATACGTTTGGATTTCGTCGACTACACGTGTTTAAATGTTGCGATATACGAACCATTTGTTGTCTGCGAATTTGTAGCGATGGTCATCCCTGGGCACAATGTCCATCAGGAGTATGTACTTGGTTTTTGGGTTGAGTCCTGTGACCTTCACCTTGTAACTGGGGAACATCCTCCTACAGGGAACACAGTCAGGGAACACAGACAGATTTAAATGATACAATACCGAATAAAATAAACAGCCAGCCACTGAGCTCATCTGAGACAAAACGTCCCCTGGGGGCCTGGCGACGTGCACATTGTACAGTTTGTCCCAGACGTATTGTTGAGCCATTCATGAAACTCTGTCTCGTTCATTCAATCCCCCTACAACGTTTTAGTAAAGACATGGCCTCATAAAAAACATGATAAATCCAATATACCCAAAGTTAAAAAGAAAATCTAACGTCAACAATACAATGGTTTCTTTCTCCTTCTCTCCTACCTTCCAGCCTTGGTGATTATCATTTCAGTTCCCACTTCATCAAACTTCGTCCAAAGTTCCCTATCATGAAGGAAAACTTTGATTCCCTCCATCCCCTGCAGCAAAATACAAACAGTGCTCACTACAACTGAAGAGGTAATCTTCAAATCAAAGCCTGCCCCCAAATAAAACACACATTTTCTCAATTAAATTCAGTATATATATATATATATATATATAT
>CM022476.1:17181299-17201914 GCA_011952105.1 Coreoperca whiteheadi
AACACACATACTTTCTTTATCAATATCATTATATATATATATATATATATATATATATATATATATATATATATATATATATATATATATATAAAAGCAGTAATTGTATAGTGATTTATTATTATTTGAAATAACGATATAATCCACAGTAAATTGAACTAACAACAATTACTAAAAGTGAATATTTTGTCTAAACGTCTGCTGTTCGGGATGCATCGAGACATTCTTTGTGATTGGATTTCTAAAGCAATAACTGGAGAAACCTCTGGATGAAGTTAGTTAAAATCCATAATCACTCATTAATAATCAATATTTACATTATGTTCGGCGGTGCAGGTCGGCAGCTGCTGGCCGGACGCTGTCTGCGGGGAAGCTGGTGAGTTTAAGGTGTAGCTGGGATTTTCCTGTTTGGTGTCTTTTGGGGAATCCATGCAGTCCGAGTCCGGACACTCCGCAAGGCCGAACTGGTCGCCCCCGTTTGCCATGTCCCACTGACAAACACACACACACACCAACACACACACACACACACACACACACACACACACACACACACGCACACACACACACAGGATAGTATTATGTGCATGTGTGTGGAACAATTTTATATTATAGTTAAAGCCCTACAAGGAATATAATTTGACGCTTGTCTGTTAAGGAAAATTAAGGTCAGTCTCAACTAAACTCAGGTCTATCATCAAACTATTTAATATTATTTGTTTAGGACAAAACACTAATGTCCTAACTTAAAAACTAGGAAGGTTAATAAACAACTAAAAATGTTGGACAGTTGATATTTGGTGAGGAAATGTCTTCGTTAAATGATACACAAATAGGCATTTACTATGTATGCACTTTGATAACGTGGTGAAAAACCACAACAAGGACAATGACTTGCTTTACATTACACTGTAACTGATCCAGTAACCTAATTACAGGCTTCCACTAAAAAAGGAGATTAAATGTGCATGAACTTGAACTTTGACATTGTTTTACAGAAGGCGATAGCTTGCTATTAATCATGCATATTTATGTGGTATTACCAGTCCAGATTTCAGACTGTATTATACCTGCAGTGGTCAATTATTAATGCAATATTAATTGCATTAATATTCACATTTTGTATTTCAACCATGAAGATGATTGGAGCTTGCAGTTCCACAGTGTGTTAACAGCTGCAGCCAACGTGCTGTGTACAAATGGAAGCAGCTCTTAAAGTGCATATCACTGACATCAAATAATCTAACCACAGCCTGTGTCTGGCGTGTGCGCGTGCGTGTGTGTATATTTTGGATGGTCTCCCTGAGGGCCTTTACCTCAAACGCACTGCTCCGCTCTCCCTGCAGAAAACACGCTCATCCTGCTCCGGCAGACCGCTCGCGTATTTGTGTAGCTTTCTTTGACTTCCACAAAATAATGTTTTGTTTTGTTTTTTTTAATCCAACTGTCCAAATGTGGCGGTGTCGGTTCTCAAAAATCCACCATGCTCCCTGTGCAGCTCTGAGATATCATCGGGTTGTGTCTCGCTCCGCTGTCCGTCTCTCTGCGCTCAGACCGCGGCTCGTCCGCTCCGCTGCCTCCCGTCACCGCCGGCTGCAGTGGAGGCTGAGATCCATTCAAAGCGGATGTAATTTCTTCCTTATTTACGTCGCTCCTCTCCTCATTGCCCTCACGGACTCAGCGGCAGCCCAGATCTGAACCCCCCCCCCCCCCCCCATCAGATCCTTCATTACAAATGAGCCAAGTCCGCCTCAGACACTCTGCCCTCCCACTTCTGCCGTCCCTGCGCTCCCATAGGTCTGCCCGGTGCATCGGTATCTGCAGCTGAAATCACGGCTCTGACACTGGCCAATCACACACACGCACGCACACACACACACACACACACACACACTCACACACACACACACACAGACATTGACCTACACGCACGCACGCGCACTCGGTCGAGGATGACTTATTTTTCAAAAGCATTTTATTATTAATTCTCACAATGTGTGTTTGTCATGGTGAGAATTAATCTTTCATACTACTATCACACACACACCAAAATGACTCATGTTTGACCTGAAGAAAATCTGGATTATCCATCTAACTGTCGTGATTGACCAGAGAAACGTGTTATTGTTGTTAAAGTCAGAGAAAGTGGCAATATTTTCCTCTTGCTTTAATTACCTTGCGACCAGTGACGTGAGAGGAAGACGACTTTAGGATGAAAACGAAAAGGAGAAGGAGGTCGGTTTTTTTAAGGTAATTCATCTCCAGTCCTACATATTAAAAAAAGATGGCTGATAACGAATGACACGATTTATTTTACCTGGTGGGCCAGGATACTGAAAATGCAATAATAGGTTATTAATCCACGTCAGTGCCCTATAGCCTATTGGTGAATAAAGCACAAATCCAACCTGCCACTGCCACTTCGCATCAACACACCCAAATGTGATGTGGATTTGGTTCGTGCATTTCCTAAACTGATAAAAACCCCACAGGCCTAATCTCACATGAGGAACACACACACACACACACACACACACACACACACACTATCTCACAGTAGATTATAGATTCAGGCACTGGAGGCCTATAGCAGCAGTAGCAGCAGCAGCAGCAGCAGCAGCGCGCTGACGCGAGTGCGCATCACTTTGACTGGATTACTGTAGATCCTGATAACCGGAGGCATCCAGAGTTGAAAGTTGAAGGGGTCACCGGGAGGTCAACCTGCAGGATCCATCCGTTACCCATTTCTACAGTTGCGACCTGGCGTTTTCCCTCTGCTCCATTCAGCCTGATCACAGTCTGCTTATTCAGAGTGTCTTAAAGATTTTATGGTCCATTTTTATTTAATTTGCATGAGAGGTGTCGTGTTGAGTTGATCATAACATGTGTCGAGATTTATAGCAGGTAGCCTTCATGGTCTGCAACATCCCACTATGGAAAATACTGTAGCCTTCACTGATATATTACATTTGAATAGGCTAATTGGACTATATTAAAACCGAAGTACAACATATATACATATATGAAAATAGGCCTACATATTGTATTAAAATGAAATACAATATTATAGCCGAATTTCTCGGATTGTTTTGCGAATCTGCAAGTGCTTTTTTTCTTCTTCAAAAAAGCATCCATACCTGCAGCCCTTACCGTGTTTAAATATCTACATTCCCCGGTAATAGACCTCCGGTTACCGGCAGCTCGCTGCGCAGCCTTTCCTGCAAAACACAACAAGCGGGTGCTGCAGTGAGAGCGCGCTGCCACTGGGAGAGACTCCCATTATATCTGTTCCCTGTGTGTGTGTGTGTGTGTGTGTGAGTGTGTGTGCGTGTGTGAGTGTGTGTGTGTGTGTGTGTGTGTGTGTGTACAAATGCAGACACATCAAGTTTCCCGATCTGCCCTACCAATAAGCCTACCAACGTATAGCCACAGACGCGCGCAGACACGCGCTGTGCCTGTGCCTTATTCTAGCCGAAGTCTTCAAACAGACTTTGCATGTGAAACTCTAAAGTAGGATTCAAAAGAGATTATTTAATGTTATTCTACTGATTTAAAGGTTATAATAATAAAGTCGCCTATACAGAAAAAATTTTGCGACAAGCAACAAATCCTGTCTTAACTGGAACGACTTTTTATGAGTAGCCCTCACTATATATCCTGAACAATATTGTTTTTAGTATTTTTAAAAAGCAATTAAGAGAACGTACAGTAGCTTATTTTACTAATGTCGATCAGATCATATTGAACATATTAGCATGTTTCTGCCAGTTTACAAGGATTTCCCTGAAATATGCTCATCACATTCATTATATTTGTTTACAGTGGGGTTTTGGTGGAGCTCTACTTATAACCCACCGGTCAATGGTTTGACTTTAAAACTAAACAGAAAACAACAGACGTGGCAAATCAAAATGTTGATAATGTATATGGTGATGTATATGTTGATGTTTTTTTATGTGAAGAAAGACGGTTTTGCATTTAGAAAATATACAATTAGGCTATTGTGAAAAAGCAGCTATTGAACCAACATTGCTAAGATTTCACTTTTGGGGTTACGTCCAGAATAGGCTCAAATACTGATTCATATTAATAATTAGCCTCTGTTTTGAATCCCTGCGAACGGACACGTGTTCTATCAGTGTTTTGCCACAGGGAGTTACTGTACAGCCTACGCGACAGAAATAAGTAAAAAAAAAATTTTTTTAAGAGTTTCTTTGTAAAAACAAAATATTATTGAGAAAAAAGAACATGCTTCTCCTCCAAATGTTGAACAAATAAGTCACGACTTTCCAGTCAGAATAAGTGATTTAGTATTACTCACTCTTCTGTTTGAGCCTTTAAGCACAGCAGAGTGGGAGAGTTCGTTGCGCTGCAATCCGTTCATTTATTTGGAAAATTATTTTGTGTATTTAGAAAATGTGTAGTTTCATCAAAGGCAATGTTCCCGAAAAGTTCTGTAAAACTAATAAATATAAGCCGTCTAATTACCTCTTGACTTAAAGCCACACAGTTGAACTTATTTATCCTTTCGTTGATTATTCATTTATAATCTGGGATTCAAAAACTTTTCGCATCATAGTTGTTGCCTGTTTAATAATTTGTCCAAATTATCTAATCACTTCTGCTTAAAAATAACCAAATACATTGATGAAAACAAAAGCTTAAAAAAATTAAATAACCAAATCAGTATTCATAAATTATATAAAATGATTTCATTATCTTTATATCTGATTGAATTACTTTGTCCTTAAACATTTAGTAATTGAGTAAATTTACATAGCACAGTTTTTTGCCCTTTAAATCTTAAAATATTGAGTAATCTAATTTTCAAACTGGGCATTGCTTTTTGGACTATAACTCTTCATATGGTCTTATCCCTCAGTTGCTTGGTGTAGGCAGAAAAAAAAGTGAGAGGTGAAGGTTTCAATAATACCTGAAATGAGGTGGTGGTGGTGGCTGGACTGCTCATTATTGTCCCATCCTGGCTTCAGCTGACTGGATCCTCTGTTCTCAGTCTGGAGGAAGTGGTGACGGGGTCCCAGACCTCCTGCACTCAGCAGGTCTGTCTCACACACCTCCTACTCAGCCAGAGCGAGTGTGTGCATGTGTGTGTGTGTGTGTGGGGCATTAGAGGGCAAGGTCAACCCATTTCTCTGCAAACAATCACATCACACAGGGCAAAATACATTCCAACACCCCCCTCACACACACACACATAACCTCCAGTTTGTAAGGTGGTATGATGTGGGAACAGCAGAGGGTGGGGGTTTGGCAGCGTTCCAGACGGGGGCCAGATGAACGAAACCTGTTGCACATTAATATGACTTCATATTACACATGTTAGGGAGACTCTGCTTTCTGCACAGGCTTAGTTGAATGTTATGCTCTTCTTTAAAGTCAGTGTTTGTCATCTGACTTGTTGTAAATGTGCCTTCAGATCAGATCACTTAGAGGCAAGCTAAGAGGTTTACACATCACACATTAGCTCAAAGGAGCTAGACCACTAAAACCTCAACATACTAAAAAAAATCTAATCTTGAGTCATTACCTCTGTCAGTTTAAACCTATAAGTGGTAGTTTCAAGCGTTTTGACTTAAAATTATGAGCTGTAATACAGTGATATTCTTCCAAACATTCAATACACTGATCAAATTACTGGCATGTGTGTGTGAACTCTCCAGAGACCTTGAAAAACTCTCGCAAAAGTGACTCAATCACCATTATAGCTCTAATCATAAGCTTTTTCTGATGGAAAAGAAGTCACTTTTGAGATGAAAATCAAACCTTTAATCCCTCTTACATAATCTTCATGTTTAACTAATAGCCACATTGTCTCGCTGTAATATCCATCTCTTGTGCTGGCATTAGACTCAGTGGTTTATTTTACAACAAATTTCTGATTTTACAACACATGAACAACTGACATTTTCTACTCAATAAATAATATAGCTGGATACAATTTCATTGATTATAACATTTCTGTCAATATAACTTGACTAAACTTCTTGTTTGTAGCTCACTTTGTATAAATTTTTTTTTTGTTTAATATAGTCAACAGTGTTTATTCTAATATAATGAAGTTATAAGTTAGTTAATAATATTTATTGATCCTATACTTATTTTCTCATAGTGCCATGTTCTGATTTGAGCCCTGAATTGTATTATTGTTAAGACTTTTATTTTAAAGGTAGACTGGACATACCAGTAGGACGAGAGATTTAAGTGTCAAGTACAGACACAGGAACCTATTGTCACTGTTCAGCAGCTCACATACCATCCTCATTCATAACTTTTGTAATTATTTTACATTGTGATTGATAATAAACGGCATTATGGCCTTGATTAATAGTTTTCAAAGTGTGTTTGAAAGCGAACAGGACTGCTTTATGAGCTCATAGCATCTCCAGCTGCATGTGAGCCCTTCATACTGTCTTGACACACTAGTCAGTGTGGTGTGTTGCAGCTCCCTCTAGTGGGTTTCTTCTGCAAACAGGGAAATAACGAACAGTGGAAAGCAAAGAAATCAATGTGACAAACAAACAAAGCACACAATGTAGTTGTCTTCATCATATACACATTACCTGCCTGAGCTCAAGCTACTGAACAAGCAACAGAGCACAACCATCTGACTACAGTGCTCCAGGAACACGACTATATTTAGGAGCAACATCTAAAATCACCAGAGTGTAATGGCATCAAAAAGAGGCAGAGAGAAAGGCAGAGAGAGAGCAGTCTGGTGCAGAGTCATCCATGTGGGAACATTAACATTTAGGGGAGCAGTGTTTCTGTCAGCCCTCAGAGCTGCCTGTCACTCACAGGCGTCAAACTGAAGTGCTACGTGACCTTTACATCATGCAGACACACAGAAAAGAAATTCAACCTCGAAGGCTTATAGTGTGTCGCCATAGTTTTAGAGCTAAAGCTCTTTATTGTTTCTCAACAGTATACATGGAGAGATGAGAAGCTCACCAGACGAGTTGATTATATTGGTGGGAGGTTTTAAATCAGTGTGCCAAGTCCTCGCAATTTAGGCCAAAAGAATGAGATGTGGAATTTGCTTTACACAAATACAGTCTTTTTCCTTTCCTTAAACTAACCAAACTTTCCTCACTGTTGCTCTCTTCATCAGCACTGACCACGCCACGTGTTTCTGCTTGGATTTCTCTCCGTACCTAGAGGAGCTCTGTCTTTAACAGACTGAAAACTCATTTCAACACAGCTGACATTTCACAAGCACTCAGGGCCTTTTTACCTAACGACACAATTTAAACTGTTCAGTGGAGACATTTTGGTCTCGCCAGTCCTGCAGCCACACAGCTGCAGTGGGAGGCAGAGAGGGAAGTGGACGGAGGTCAGGACAGAGTTTTAGGCGTTTTACCTAATGGACCTTTGCACCAGACGTGTGAAACACTTCACTTAACGCAGCCTCTGGGCACTAGATTGGCATGTGTATGTGTGTGCATGCTTGTGTTTGTGTTTACACGGCATGGATGTGTTTAAGGTGACACTGTTGAAGGTCAAATAAGCTGGCCTTCTGCACGCCTGGCAGTTGGAAATTTTTGCACCGAGGAGAGAAAACACAGATAAAACTTTAAAAGTCTTAATGCGATCCCTTCTATCAAACAGGTAATTTAGAAAACTCTTCAAACTCTTCTTTGTGGTATCTTTGGTGTAAAATGTGGATTGCCACACCGGCCACTAGATGGCAGAGTTTGAAAAGTTAAACTGAAACAAACTCTGAACTTTAGATCAAGAACAACCCAAACAAAGACAAAAAAAAAGCATCATTTAATGTACAAGAAAGAAAATTAACACTATACGCAGGCAGATGAGTACACACAGCGTCGGAAAACGGAAATAGGCATGAACATGGTACCACATCAATGAAGTCTTGAGGTGAACTTGAGAGGGGCTGAGACTACTGGTGTAACAACACAAAGTATCTGAGGCATCATCTCAGAGGAAACTGTGATATCTGCTGTGGGAAAAAAAACAAACCAAACAAGTAAAAATGAGAAAAGCTAAGTGCAGAATTACAATTAAATTACCAGAAGTAGTGGCACATTTTCCCCACATAATGCTGCAATAAGAAAATCACATTTAGAAAGCTGTCAACCATCTGATCAGCTGTACTTTAATGTTGGCAGTACATTCTACAACAAGTACCATATAAACACTGCTGTATTATTATGGTACCATGTTAAAAGCTAAGACAGGAGTTACTGTTTACTGACAATTGATCTTTAAGCCAAGCTCCTGTTTAAAACATAGTGTGAACACAAAAGCTGCTGCTGACTCTATCTTCCTCAGTCAGTTGGCATGTGAGTGCATGTACCATTTTATAAGACTAACAGGATACTTTCCCCCAGACACCTGATTAGATGTTAGTAATAAAATGCTTGTTAATTAAAATGAAGGTAAGTGGATGTGAGGATTTTCACATAATGTCTCAGGAAGAAAGGGGGAAAACACTGTTGGGCTCTAAAGAAACTACATAAGACCCAAATTATTTTCAATTATTTAGTGAACATAAGCTTGAGTATAAAAATGATGGATACTAATGTGTTAAAATGCCTTCAAACACTTGTTTGTGTACACTTCTAGCAGGGGTGGAAACATGGTTCTCCAGCGTCTCCAATGGGAGCCAAGTGCAACAGATTCAAAGCATGTGCCATCATTTGTCTGCAAGAACAATTAATAACAAGATTATTCAAGTTTTCAGAGGACGTTGCACTAAAAACACTCCATCATACTCTTTCACAGTCCTGTGAACAACAAACACTGCACCCCTTGGTCCCCTTCCAGCTGGGTTCATCCTTCTTCTGCAATACAGCCACAAGACCAGCAGGGGGCCCCAATTTCATGACATGGCATTGAGGCAGATGGTCACAGTGTCACTTCATTAGCAGGGAATACTATTATTACCAGTCACATTCATTTTAAAGCAGGTACCAACACTTGAGTTCACACCGGAGTCTGGACAGACCTTATTTGACTAGACGTCCGTGGTGCGGATGCTGTCATCATCCAGGCTGAAGGGGAAGCTGCAGCCGGTGTGAGGCTGCGGCTGTGAGCGGTGCCTCCGACGCCCGCTAGCCACATCTCCTGACACTGTGAGGATCCCCAGTCCGCTGGTCGAAGCTGCTGGAGGCACACTGGGGCAAGAGGTCGGGTTGGAGAGGGAGTTGGAGGAGGACGAGGTGGAGGAAGAGGTGGAGGAGGAGGAGAGAGAAGGCAAGGTGGGCACAGGGCTGAAAGCACTGTCTTCATCCTCAGCGTCCAGGATGGAGGGCTCACACGATGGGACGGGCATCCAGGGCTGCCAGCCCGGGGCCACAGAGCAGGACTTGACCAGCGGAGGTCTGCGCTCATCACCCTGTTGACCTCGAGACGCCGAGGAGGCGTTGTGACTTCGATAGAGAGAGGACGCACGTTTAAATGAAAAACCCTGCAATGAGAAAGACAAAAACATCATCAGTGTTTATAGTTTTCACTTCTACTCCAAGGACATATGGCAAGAAAAAGGATTGGAGAATGTTTTGGTTTTGTGTTATGAGGAGAAATAACACTTACCTTAGGGGGACCTCTGAAGTCCTGGATCTTCAACTCAATGTCCCTGATCCAGCCATGCATCTCCTCTGGAGAGTCTGTCTATGGAGAAACATTACCACAGGATAAAGCCTTGCAGAGCTGCTTATCTGCACTTATTTTCACATTAACTATTGTAGTGGTTTGTCTCGTTGTGTTGTATCACAATTTCTAATAGCTGCTTATCAATATTCTATATTTTCTTACTGGCAACAAATCTCATGAAAAGACCAAAACCAACAGAAAAAGGATCCAGCAAACAGTTCATTACAATAAACATTTGCACTGTAGTTTGTTTGGAGTCAAAAACAATTTAGTATTAATCTGCTGCTGAAAATAGTCCACAACAAAGGCACTATTTACTCTTGTTTGAGTAGCAATTGCCAAAACCTACTGTGGCCAGCTGTTTTAGGAAATTATTCAGTGGTTTAAAAAAAAAATTACACTATATATTTATGACCCTTTTATTTATCACCAGCATTAAACAGTAGGCTCGAGGGTGTGTGCCACAGACAGGTTTGACAATAACAAAAATATCAGAGCTTGACCGATATATATGTTTGAGCTTACCAAAGATATTGGTGTGTATGTCGGCAGCCAAAGAAATGTTATTAGAAAGAGTGTTACCATTACATAGTTTGTGCACAAGAAAGAATTGATAGGATTAATTTTCAACCGTACAATATTCCACTCGTTACATATATACATATCTTTGTCACAATTCTTAAGTGCCCGAAGTTAAACAGATCCATCTCAAAATTGTTTATTTAAATTAGAGCTGCAACAATGTGTCAATTCATTGATTAGTTGACTGTCAGAAAATTAATATGCAAATATTTGGATAATCAATTAAGGGAATTTTTAAGCAAAAATGCTGAAAAAGCACCAGTTCCAGCCTCTTAGTTCTTCTACAATATTAAACTTAAGTATCTTTTGGTTTTGGACTATTGGTCGGTCAGAACAAGCAACTTGGACTTTTAGAAATTGTAATGGCCATTTTCTTTTATTTGTTACTGTGTTTAGCTGGGACAATAAAGAAAAAAAACTTGACAAATTATTCAATAAGAAAATAATCATCAGTTGTAGGCCTAGTTTATATTTTGTGTTTATGTAAAAAAATATATAAATCAGAAGCTATATCACTATTGGGTTTTGCAAACTCTCCATATCAATAACGGGCACTAATTTTAATTTGTAATTTAAATTACATTTTTTTAAGATGATTTTTCACTATGGTGTCTGCACTATTTTTGTTCGTGTGCTGTTTGTTTCAGTTTACTAAATGTTTGTCATGCTTCCTTTTTTTTTCTTGCACAGACAAAAATAAAAGCGTTCCTGCTTTCAGCCCCTCTTTCTCTCTCTCTCTCCCAGCACTTCCCATCTGATAGGACCCTGGCAGCCTCAGTCAGCTGTTCTCCCAGGAGGGGGGGCAGGATGTTGTTGTAGTTATGGTAACAGATGGCTGTGCTCCTTTCACATAAACAAACTTTTCATGGTCCTAAAAAAAGAGCCTGTGCCACACATCAGCAGCAGAGCATTTAGAGAAAACAACTCAAAACATCAGGACGGATACACCTGGGAAAACAGACTTTTATCTAATCAAACAACAGATTTTATAACTTGATCTTAAAATAAAGCTTCTGATTGGTTGGTATAACAAGATGATGAGATTGTACCTGAATGTAGAAGGTTCGGGAGCCGGTGATGATCTCAAACAGGTTGTCTCTCAGCAGGAGATCCCTAAGGAGGCAAGTTTAGCTGTTAACTAAATTACATTTAAATTTAGTCATTTAGCAGACGTTTTTATCCAAAGCGACACTCATATAACAAAGGCACAGCTTCGGGGGCAATTTGGGGTTCAGTATCTTGCTCAAGGCTACTTCAACACATGGCTGGGGGAAGCCGGGATCGAACGGTCGACCTGCTAATTGGTGGACCACCGCTCTGCCACCAAGCCACAGCCGCCCAAATAACATCGTGCTTTAACCATGTACCTACATTTATCAAAAAAAGTCTAAACTGAGTCTAAATAAAAATGGTCTGGGTGGAAATAAATAGTGGAAATAGAATGGGAGGTATTAACAGTGGGAAAATACATGTCAGAATTGGGTCACGTTGCGTGATTTCGCTTTATAAAGTGGAGGTTGCGTATATAATAGGAGGATGCCCAGGTTAAAGGTGATCTGAAGTGTCTAAGAGGAAAAATGAGAAAGCTAAACAATGAGCCATGACAGTTCATTGTAATTGTGCATACAACGGGAGAAGATGAAAATAAAGTTTGATTGAAGTACCTATGGAGACAGTCCCTAACTTCAGCCTGTCAGTTTCCATCTACTGTCAAGTCGTGCACTGTGCCAGGCTTCAATATATATCATAGATCTATAGATCATGCGGTAAAAACAACACCTGTGCAACATCAGTCAAGATTTTTCCTGCACTGAACAATAAATCTGGAGGAAACCGATGAAAAGGTCTTGAGGATAATCCTCTCTGAATGTCTGAATATCAAACTTAAAACTACTGATACCCCCATGTTAGCCTATTGTTTGTTTGTACGCTGCAAACATTCAGATGCTGTTTGCATCGATTTACAGTATAATCTGGTTTTATCCAAATATCTGCCCATGTTTACATCAGTACTAGAGAGATAACCAGATGGACATAAAGTAAAATGGTGGGACAATTTGAATCCTTGATTCACATTTGGCTCACCCTGACTTGACAAGACATTCGTGGACCTTCTGAATGTCCCTCAGTGGAATAGCTCGGAGAGGATCCTTATCCTGGGACATACGTGGGAACAATTCAGACATGGTTAGACAAAGATCACAGTCGCGCACAAAAAATAAACATCGACATGTGAGGGGAAATGCAAAAAGTCGGGCTCCTCACCATCTCAGACTTGTAGTAACTGACTGTATTGTCATCCAGGGTGAAAAACCTCCTTTTCCAGCTCTTCCTCTGAAGCACATACACACACACACCCACACCACATTACAGTTTCCACATGAAGCTTTTTCATTCAAACACAGAGTTATTCAGTCATAAGTAGCTGTACTCACCACATTTCCCTGTTTGACACAGTAACCGCACCTCAGCACGCCCGGTCTGTTGCCCTTCCTCTCTCTCCCTTCTGTCTCTTCACTCTCATTCTGAAACATTTCATCACAACCATCTTCATTGTCATTACAAATATCATCTAACCACCATCTTCAAAATATTATCATTTATCAGATTACACACAAAGCGGTTTTGGAGGCCGTGGGCAAGCTGTACTCTGTTTTGCTTAAATGTAAGAGATAAAAACAACGCTTATTGACGCAAATTGTGGCTTCTTGTATCGTTGGTGTCACCTTTAATGTTGTCATAGTAACTACATTGGTTTGTAGCTTTTGCTTCTGCTTCATTACCTGGATGGGAGTGTGCACCACCACGCCACCGATGATTTCTGTCTTGTAGGCCTGCTGTCTCTTCCCTCCCTGAGTGTCACTGATTACTGCGGTCACATCGGACCTTGGAGGTGCAGGGCCAGACTTAGGAACCTGTCAGCACAGCAACAGGTAGGATAACGTTAACCAGCATGTCATTAACAAGCATGGCTTAGGGGGTAAAGTTTGCTACTAATTGCCCTGGGTCAGTGGTTTAATTCCCACTGAGAGTCTCCACGCTGCAACAGTGCAACTGCAATATGTTCTGTATGAAAGCATCCAACACAGTCTATGGGGTTGTTGAAGTGTTTGAATTTTATTATCCTGTACTCAATATATATTTCTTTCTTAATTTTTTTAGAGTAAATGTTTCTATTTAATGTTATATATAATTATATGTCATGTTATCACATATTGTGATAGGTATAACAGTGATATCATTGTTTTATTTACTGTGTGTCATGTAAGTTGATTTGCTGCTTATATTATGGACCCAAAGAAGGGTAGTTGTTGCCACGTTAACTACTGTTACCTGAAAAACAGTTGGTGAGCACAGTATCACTCGGGTATCAACAGTCACAAGCTAGCTCGTGAGTTAGCATAAGTCACTTGTTTCATTGAGAAACACTAACAAAGCTTAAAAATCATTATTTGGATAAGAATGCAGTGGTTATTTGTCCATAAACACTGCGTTAATGACATCATTCAAAATCAAACAAAGTTGAAAAATAAAAGGCCACTGATGCACCTTAGATATAAACTATAAATTAAGCCTACTATCCAGTCAGAAAGACTGAAAACTGCTGCCCAATTCATAAAAACAATGACGACCTAACAAAAGAAAATACTCTAAAAATAGTTTAAATATCTATCGAAAATGAAATACTCAAAATATATAATAAGACATCTGGGTCCGTCCCAGTCGGAGAACTTTGTTTCATGCCAAACTCCTCGGTCCCCCCATACCTGTCTGTATTTTCACTGTATGCTGCCCAATAAAGGCAAAATACCGAAAAAATCCTAATAAATAATAAATGGCCCCTACAAAGTCTAAGACAAAAATATAAACTCTTCCACACCCTAATGTGTCTTGAGAAGAAAAAATAATAGATATATTCTCTGTGAAGGGCTTAATTTTAACTGTTTTATCTTTTGTTTTGTGAAATCCATTAGTCCGTGCTTTACTTTCATTCCCACATCAGGTCCATTCTGCTTTAGAAAGTATTTCTTACATAAGTTTCATTGAGGCCAATAAAGCTCAGAAAATGCAGCAGAGAAGCCCTCCCATTGGAGGGGAAGTGAAACAGTTAGCAGTGTTGCTTCCTGTGTCAGTGTGCAGGTGAGAGAAAAAGAAAAATACTCTTCTCTACCATCTGCCATCATGAGACATCTGGATGTCGCCAGTCAACAAAGGCCCGTCATCATGCTGAACACAAACACATATTATGCAAATGTGGAAACTGAATGTGCACAGCATGTTCACTTACACACTCACAACGGTGTTTTGACACCTCCACCACAGTGACGTGTGTGTGTTATCTCTCATAATCATGCACATTCACAATTTCCTCATTCATCAAGTGTATGAGAGGGTATTTCTGGGCAACGTGCTGGCATTTGCGCCCACCAGGGCCAAACCACCGCAAACTGCAGCTTCCTGCGCTCAAGTGGAAACAAATCCCTTATCACTAACTGCTGGTTTAGGGCGCCCAGTAGCTCACCTGGTAGAGCCCATACCATGTACCAAGGCTGAGTCCAGGAGTGTAAGTTGGGGGGAACCATAGAAAGAGCACAATGTGTTAGGTGGAAGCGGAGAATGGGCCCTTGCAAATGATTCAGATTGTCACATTGGAAATACGCCTGTGCTCAAAGAAGAACTCACATTAACACAACACAAATGCAATATGCATATATATTGCAATATATCCCCTTGAAAAGGAAAAGTCACCTCTGTCATTGGTTTAAATTTTTGGGGGGTAAAACAGTCAGTAACAATCTATAACAAAATGATATGCTTATTCTACATAAACTATAAATAAAAAATAAATAGATAATTTCTTAGATATTTTGTCATATACAGATATGCAATGATGATTGCTGCGTAATATGTATGCTGATGTCCAATGTCAAGTCGCTATTTCATTATGTGACGAGACCATTTGATATACAGTATCTAGTTTAGGTGCTATTCATGGTTCTGATAGCTTTCTCTTTGACCACTCTACTTTCCCTAAACAATATGTAAAATCCAACACATCAATTGTAAAGTATACATCCTAAGTGTGTGTGTGCGCATGCGTGTTTCATAACTAGTAACTAGCGTGCCCTAGGGCCCATTATTACTACCTTATGCCACTGGCTGAGTCCTTACCGCAGCGAACCCGGGCCCTTTGCTCTGTCATCCCCTCTCTCCCTCCCCTGCCTTTCCTGTCTCTATCACAATCTTAATAAAGCAGAAATGCCAAAAAATAATCTTAAAATAAACAAGAACAAAAAACGGCTGGTTTAGCCTTCTTCTTACCACACATTATGCAAAAACATCTGCTTACAACACCGTGTGTGTGTGTGTGTGTTTCACTCACAGTGATTTTGCTGGCCTTGTTGAGAGCAGCCACCCAGTCCCTCATATCAGTCACATCGTTGGCTTGGAGGAAGTACCGCCGGGAAACTGAATTGATGACTGCAAAAATAGACACAAATTCCATGAATATCCACAATAACGGCATTATATCATTTTATCACATGCGTAAATAAAGTTAATGCCATTGTGCGCTACTGGATAAGCATGAGTCAATGTTTCCCCTGAAAACTCACCAAAGCAGAACTCTGTCTTGGGCTTTTGCTTTGCTGTAGCTTCACTCACCTGAGAAGAGAAAGAGAAAGAGGAGAGGAGAGGAGAGGAGAGGAGAGGAGAGGAGAGGAGAGGAGAGGAGAGGAGAGGAGAGGAGAGGAGAGGAGAGGCATTTAAATTTCTTTGACGTGTATTTGACTCAGACTGTCCAGGGAGGAGCTGTCAGAGCTGCCGTGCAGTGAAGCCAGATGTCATTATCTCTGGTTAGCTCAGCACTGACATCTGGAAAACTTCACAAAGTCTGCTTCTGCATGTGACTGTTAACTACAACTACAGATAAGTCTGATCTGGTGGATCTTTGCACCCTATGTTTTTTCTTTTTGTGTGCACTCTGTGAATTCCTGCGTCCACGCTGCTCAGATGTGTCCATGTCCATGGGACATCGTGTAACTGCAACCCACAGCAAAGTGACATGACAGGCAATCGAGAGAGCGGTTTACCTTAGAGATGTAGGTTAGTTTCAGGCTGCCAACAAAGCTGGCTCCACTGGGCAGGTTCTGCATGCAATCACAAACACACATTGGCTCAGAGTCCAAGGTTACACGACTCCTATTGGTCAATTTCACTTCCTCGTGCTGTTTGTGCAAGTGTGTGTTCGTGTGAGTGTGGAGTACCTGAGGGTTGTCCATATACCACAGCAGAGCATTTCCCTGTGTGTCGAGGATGAAGTATCGCCTCTGGAAGCGGCAACTGTTCTCCTTCTCCTCGATGTCCAGGAAGCCACATACACGGTTCAGCCGGTCCAAGTACGGCATGCTGCTGCTGCTATCACATATCACTGTGACACACAGACAGACAGATAGACAGACAGACACTCAAGTCAGGGAGCAACAGAAGGAGATAAACTCAGACAGGCAGTTGTGGAGGATAAACCATCTTTCATTCACTGTTCAAACACACACAGGAAGAAAGAGACGCGCTTGCACTCAGCAGTTTTTCATGTGACGTGATTGAGGCTGAACAGCAAACCCTGAAGCCCGAGGCTGAGCTGAGGCCCTCCACCACAGCCAAAAATTACAGACTGCACTCAAGATCTGCACACATGCACATTTCCACTGGCCAGAGAAGAGAGAGGAGAGAGGAGAGGGAGGGAGGGGAAAAAGAGGAGGGGAGGGTGGGGGGGGCTGGTAAGATGTATTCATTAAGATGATGCCATGCATGTGAATCACTAAGCTGCTGACTGACTGACTGACAACAAAATCATGACTCATTCAGCTCAGACACTCAGGTATGCTGATGAGATTTCAATAGTGTTTGCTTTCCGAGAGAACTTTATCTATGGCAGACATCGGTACATGAAACCCCTTGTTTTTATCTGCGTGTGTGTGTGTGTGTGTGGGTGTATGTTGGGGGGTGCAGAAGAGATGTTGAAAGCTCTAGTTTATAATCTGGTCCTCCTTAAATTGCTGGGAGAAGTTTCAGTCCCCCCACTGTTGTTTCTTTTGCATCTCTGCAGACTAAACCTGAAGTATTCACAATGGCATACTGTACACAGTCAGATGCACTGAATAAAAAGATGCAAAGCAGGTTTCCGGCACAGTTTCCTTTTCCTTACTTTTCCCTATACATGAATTTATTTAAAGGATTTGAATGTAATGTGGCCACAAAGGTAATATGTCAGCTAACTAGGCCACATCTGTGACTGATTCTTTCTTTTTTTTTTTATAAGAACGAAAACCATAACGTAAGTGACAGTCATATCAGGACATATAATCAGGACTGAATGGCTGAACCCTCTGCCAATACATTTACAGGACTGTCTTGGCTTAAAACCATTCAGGAGATGGAAATTATCAAAATTTCCATGAAAACACCCGTCACACAACACAGCAGAGACAAACAGAGACAGAGAGAAATAACAACAGACACACAGGCTGCATCTTCACTGTGCTGGTGGAACTCCTGTGAAACTATTTTTAAGTCAATGGTTAGGAAAATGCTTCATTTTGAAACTGCTTTGAAAAACTGGTGGGCTGTGTGCAACATTTTGTGTTTTGCCATTGAAATAGGTCAAACACACTGAAACTGTTCAGAGGCCTTTTGCAGATTCTCTGGGTGTAATGGAAAAGTGAAAATGATGCTACAGAGGTCACAGCGATACCAACGCTGAGAGTGGCACACCACACACACACACACTAATGCACACGCACGTAAACCATTTTGGGTAACAGAAAACATTTGGTTTAACCATTACAGTGAGAAGCAGCGGTGAGATTGTGGCATCTTTGCTGAAACTTTACCTATAAATATAATTCAAACCGTTTTTAGGACATTTCTATGAGACTTAAAGAACTCCGGCTTTGAAATGTAGCAAGATAACAAATACATATATATCTATTAATTTAAAAAGAGTTTGCGTGTAGGAGGAACACGCTGTACAGATCACGGCAATGATATAAGTGTCATTGTCTTTTACCACATCCAGGGCAGCGAAGTGAAACCCACCTACACTCAGTTTACACATCTGCTTTATTAGTGTAACCTCTAACAGAAATTGATTCAAATTGCTGCCAGTTATACTTTAGCAATTTTGTTATGTACTTCTTTTAAGTCCGGGGACTTGTGAGAGACAGAATGACAAAAGACCGGGCGAAATCAATGCAGAACAGGCCGAGATCGCTTGACTTTGAGTCAAGCTCCACAAATGATCAATCCTACAGTTCCCTGAAATTAACTCAGCACTCAGTAGTAGCATCTTTCAATAGGCCCTCCCATGCCCCCAGTTTGTAACGTAGAGTTTTGGTTAACAACTTTAAGACTTTGAGCCCAAACTGAGGTACCAAGTGGCTAATTTTCTCAGATTTGACATAGTTCTCTCCTGCTTTCACAGGCTGAATGGTACTCTTGGTTACAATTAAATTTTCTTTTACATGTAAATCAGTGGAGTACCCCTTAACTTAGTGCTGAATCGATTACTCGATTGACTGAAAATTAATCGTCAACTATTTTAATAATCGATTAATCGTTTGAGTCATTTTCCAAGTAAAAATATCCAACAGTCCCTCGTTCAAGCTTCTCAAATGTGAGGATTGCCTGACAGTGCTGGAATAATATTGATGCATTAACATGTAAGCATTACTTCAGTGTTGATGGTGGTTGCGGTAAAGATCCTTTTAACAGCTTCATATACTTTCTATAACACTGGCTCATATTTGTATGGACTGTACAAAATATTGGGAGGGAAGGGGGTCAAAAGGGGTTATGTTGTTATGTTTTCTTTTTGCTTAAGGGAGGGTAGTCTGAAATTTTTGGAAGAGCAGCAGAGGGTCTTTTAAATATTTCTCATCTTACATTTTAGTTCATCCTTCCCTTGAGCTGCACAGAGCTGCTGCTGGTACTGGTTCATTTAAGTTGGGCTAAAAATTGGAACGTTTGGGACGCACTAGTCTATGTTTATTCTATTTCTAATGTGAAGTTTAGTTGTTTTCATGATTTAAAAAAAGAGAGTTGTACAAATTCAACACTGTCATATTATTTTGAGGGGAGGATGTCAAGTCAAGGGAAGAGTCAATTCAAATTTTTAATAAAGGCTGGGAAGGTCTTACCTTTTTTAAAAAGTGAACCACAGGGTTCGGCCACCTTCCCCACTACCCCAATCATTTTCAGACAATCATGATATGTTTTATATATAAAATCTTGATTCGAAAAGTATAGCCTAGTGGAGTGAAAAGTACAACATTATAATTTAAATGCTACCAGCGTCATAAAATAGAATTACTCAAATAAACTTACTCAAAATTAAACATAACACTGAATATCTTTCGGGTTTGGACTGTTGGATGGACAAAAAAAAAGCACTTTGAAGACTTTAATTTGGGCTTTGAGAAGATAGTGACAAGCATTTTTTTCAATACTGACACTTTATGGGCCAGACGATTGATCACCTACTTTCCTCACTGCTTTCTAACGACAGCTGGATATTCACAGCAGCAGCAGCAGTGCAGGCACCAGCTTCACGCCACTGAATGACCAGTGTAAAGATCATGGGCGTGCACGTAGACCGTGATTATGAGCATGCGATGAAAAGTTGAAATGTGATCTGGCAGAATTGCTCAACGACACCTGACAGACATCAGCACAGCTGACCTGCACTGACTCACCGGATCCAACGTCTCAGTGGCCCGCCACACCTACTGCACTGTACCATCCGCGCACACACACACAGGCACGAGGAGCGCACGCACACACACACACACACACACACACAGACACAAAGTGCCACTGTCGACTGACTACTTACCCGCTCGCTGTGGAGAGTCAGTGTGCGCCACAGCCAGCGCCCAGCACGGCTACGAAGCAGAGGGACCCGAGTTTGGTAAATACGAGCATGGCAGAGACAGTTTTAACAACTTTTACAAACAGCGCATACTAACAAGGCCGGCGTGCATCTCTCTCTCTCGTCTGTTTGTTTGTATGATCGCATTACAGAGGACTTGTCTGTTTTCCGGGTTGGACGATTCGTTATTAGAATAAACCAGCCCCGGATGTGATCTATGCGTCTTGTCAGCTCCGGCCTGGATCCTCCTCCTCCTCCTCTCTGCTGCTGCTGCTCTCACAGAAGAGGAACTAAACGAAGCTCAATAGGCCACCTTTCTGATCCCCCCCCCCCCCCCCCCCCCCCCCCCCCCCCCCACCCCCCCCCCCCCACCTACCCCCAACACCAACCTCCCCTCTTACCACAAACATAAATAAACAAAAAACAAATAAGAATAAAGAGTTATATGGAGGTAGTGCGAGGTAAGAGAAGA
>CM022476.1:17201939-17301825 GCA_011952105.1 Coreoperca whiteheadi
CTCCCCCCCCCCCCCCCCTCTCCTCCTCCGGCTTTCCAAAAAAAAAAAAAAAAAAAAAACCAAATAGCCCCCTTTTTCCCCCCCCCCCCCCCCCCCCCCCCCTAATTTTAACAGGATAAGTGATGCAAAATAGGCCTCTTCCTTACAGCTTGTGCACTAAGAGATAAATAAAACGTGCGCTGTAACTTTCTTCCTGCAACAGCATGCGATAAGTGAACTGGGTCAAACAGACACACACAGACTCAGCTGAATCAGTTGGTTCATATAAATGAGCTATAAAAGATGGGAGTGTAAACCTGGAATAACAGGAACACAGAGAAGAATAGTGTCATTCATACACCTTCCATGTGAAGGTGAGTGTGACAGGTGTAAGGTGATGTGCCAAAAGAAGTGGTGCCAAACAAAAGAACTTCCTGTACTTAATTATCCTGTACTTACAGTAAGTGTAAAAGTAGCAATAGGAATATCAAGCCTACCAGGATTTTATAAATCCTTGGGCCATGAGTTTAAATGTTCCCAGCACGTCCCCCCACCTTACAAATGTTCGAGGAGCCACCAAACCAAACTCTGTAACATTTCCTGAGCATTTAAAAATATCACAAGATTTCACATCTTATTCATTCATTTAACTGTTCAGTTTTATTTTCTGTAATTTGTATGTTCCTTGCACATTTTGTTTCAAAGCCTTCTCTACATTGTCTGGTGTTTCTGGTGGAGAAAAACTAAATCCCTTTCATTTCAATTCATCTGCTTATTTAAAATCCTAATCTCCAAACTGCAACTGCAACATCAGACAAAAGTTGTGGTGTAAAAAGAACAATATTTCCCTGTAAAATGTGTCTCGCAAAATTTAAAGCATCTCAGAGTATATCCAACTTAAATAGAGTGCTTCACTATTGCTTCACTGTTTCTCCACCTTTACACAAATGTGATCAGTTTATCCAGTGATGAAACTTCTGAGAGACAGAAGGAGTGCTCAGAGGATGAACTGACTTGACGTCCTGGTTTAAACACCTTATGTCTAGTCAAGAGTCTTAGTTTAGAGTTTTCACGCGTACAATCTTCCTTAGTGCTGAGCCTGACACCTTTATAAGTGCTGAAATAACAAATATCTGCATCTACAGGAGCGAATCTGTGTTCTTTTGGTAAAACTTGTGGCCTCCTGTTAAGAGGAAGTGGTTGCACGTCATATGACCTGCCTGAGGAGGGAGACCTACCTCGCTGATTTCATATCCTGTGGCGACTGCACAGGTTTCAAGTTACATGGTTGCAGAAGGAAGTCCTGAAGTTTCCACAGACCCCCTGTTTCTGCTGAAAATCACAAACTGTCAGATTATTTTCTCTGTACTGTACGTGCATTTTTACAATCCGGGACATTAACATGAACACAAATCTCTTTTCTCTGGCTTTTAAAGGGCAAGTGTGGGGTATCAAATGTCACAGCTAGGTTATCTTACCCACACGCTGCACACACGCACATGCACACACATACACAAATAAGGGTGTGATTGTATCTTTATTCAGACAAGCTTGTATGCACAAAAAAAATGAACAATTCAATTACTAATTGCAAAACATTTTCCTATGATTGTGGTGTTAAAATACTTAGTTTCCTTTCTGGTTCCCATGGAAACGACACAGCTGAATGATGTAATCCTATGGTGTCACGCAAGCTGTGCACTAGCTACCCACTGAGATAACCAGCACCTACAGTCCCACCGGCTGTACCAAAACCATTAGTAGGTGTATTTCACTTTGTACACATTTATTCCCCACAGACATTCTCAGGTTCGCAGGTTGCTTTACAACTGGAGCTGTTTACTGACTGAAGGCCATGCGCAGTAGCAGGGCCGTGATCAGCAGGACAGGGCTGGAGGCCAGAGCCCCTGCACCGCTGTGGTGGTGATTCCCGTGGCTGTGGCTCCTGTGGGGCCCGTTACAGTCGTCCCCAAAACAACATTCCATCTTGGCCCCAGAGCTGCCGCCGTGAGCCTTGTCACAGAAAGCCTTGTACGTGCACGACTTCATCACAGTGTCTGAAAGCGAGCGAGACAGAGAGGGCCGGCAGATGTTAACAGTTAAATCTCTTTTAAGTGCTTAAAGACCGCTTGTGTTAACTTTCTGTGACACTGTGAACCCAGTACAGTCTGGCTCTTCTTCTATTCATACGCACACATAAACACACACATATGAGCATATAGAGGTAAGTGGTTATTATAAACTGCTGGAATAACATCCAGCACCCCCCCCCCCACCCACACACACACACACACTCACACACACACACACACACATACAGACACAGTAAACAAACAGAATAAGACGGAGTTTGGATTTTTGTATTATATCCAAAAATACTATTGGTTCCTACATTATGGCTTTTTATACTGACTTTAAAACCTCTTCTTTGTCAATGGAAGCAGCCTGAGCAGTGCTGTAACTGCTACCTCACACAAGCAGTGGGTTGTCAGTGTTATGCTGACCTCTAGTGAGGCTTTTACAATAGTATATTCAACCAAATCATACTTGTGTTGCATGTTTTGGTAGGTATGTGTTACTCACTGGGTCCTGTGATGGTGGAGCAGGCATCGGCGTACTGAGGGCAAGAGGTGGAGCCCTGTCGGTTGCAGTCGTCCTCATTGGACGCCACGCATGTGTGACATTTGAGGGCGTGGCCTTCACAGACAGAACAGGAGAGAGCACCTGAGTTGAGTCTAAGCATGTATGTTCACGGGCTGGTGTAAGCATGTAGACGACACAACAGTATGTTCTTATTAGTCCATTAAGCCCCACAATGCATCCACACACACACACACACACACCCACACAGGCATACACTTGCTTTCTTACATTAAATACACTTGGACACGTTTGCACACAATCAAAGGTGCTGTGTGTCACAACAACCTGTTAGATTGCACTCGTGTATAGATTTTTCCACCATGCAGGAATCATGAATTGCACACCATTGACATATAGATCATTTGACACTTGCAGGTTTAAATATGTGACACATTTGAGAGGAAAATGTCCCAAATTGTGCTGGCTAAGGTCTGCTTTTAGGACAAAAAAAAATTCTGGATCCTCTGCATCACAGTGTTTCTGTAACCTCTCAGCAGAGTCTGCCAGCTGCTTATCAACAAAATCGTTCCCCACTGCTGAAAACCCCAAATTCAGTGTTGGTATCAGCGTTATATGAACTTACTGTGGCAGGCGAGAGAGATGAGCAGCAGCAGGGCGAGAGCCTTCTTCATGGCAGCTGGCTGATGGGTCACTGTGTCTTCAAGAGTCCAGAGAAAGAGTGGATGAGCTGAGAGGAGGCTCTGATGGAGGGGACACTGGGGGATGAGGTGGAAGAGGAGGGGTTTTGGGCAGGAGAAGGTGTCTGAGGGCATTAAGGTCTTAGCTCTGTAATCTCCATCTATGCTGCACAGCCAGCACCCTGTGGTAATGGACTTAACCAAGTGAGCTTTAACAGGGAGACAGTTACAGTTGTTGTGTGGTATTAAGCTATCAGTCTTGTGATTAACAGAATTTTGAGGTCACTTGTTATAGTATTGACTCTACAACATTGTTGTTGTAACTGCTGACAGTTTGGATGCACACACAGTGGATGCAGAATGAAGCTGAAGCTGCGACAAAAGCTCAAGGTCATTATTCACTCACGTCCCCGCCTCTGCTGGGATGGGTGAGTGTGTTAGTTTGTGTGTGTGATGTAAGCACTGTGCATCATTATCAGTACTCAGGCTGAAGCCATGACACACATACTGGCAAACATTACACACGCACACACACACACACATACTGTGAGACCTCACTTTTGTGGTTTGAGTCTGTGGTATAGATAATCCTGAACTGTAAAAACACAAGAAAAGCTTTTAGTAGAACAAATTATATATGTTTATTCAGGAAAATGTACACAAACTCACGCTGTTAGTCCTCGATGTGTCAACACAAATGTGAGATCTCCATTTCTAATTTTACAAATACCAACAATAATTAAAGAAGGTGCTAAAGTGGCTAAAATATATTTTATAAAAATAAACACAAACCAGCTGAGTAACGAGAGCTAATATATTAGTATGGCACAAATATAAACTGTAGCACATCAGTGGGTTTGTGTCAGAATTGGATTTACATGGTGAGTATCAGACATTAACACTTTTTCAATAGCAACTGACTCAATTACCAAAAATGAGAACTAAATGCTTTGTCAGATGTTCAGTCTTGTTTCACTTTCTTTGACCAAATATTGCCTGATTTAAGTAATACATTTGCAAATTGTATACTGTGTTGTATTGAGACTAGTCTCACACTAGTCGTCTTACTGCTGTGGCAGCACTTGACAAAGGTCTGGCTGAACTCATCATCGTTCTGGTATAAGGGGGAATAAAATGCTCTGGATTGTTTATATTTCTTTAAACCTATCACCATCGTCTTGGTTGTCGCTAAGGCCAGGATGCAGCGACAGTACCTGTACAAAACAGTAACCCGCAGATAGCGGAGGGAGAGGAGAATTAAGACTGAATTAGTCAGCCAATGGCAGGTTTATACCCACAGCGCTTCCTGTGAGTCAGACTATGGTATATTGAGGCAAATAGTAGTTTGTGTTGAGCCTTCAATAAAAATTGACGTTGCAGAGACGTGTGGCACATTTTGTTAAATGGAAAGAAACATTTTTCTCTAGAGAAAGGAAAGTATTGAAAAAAAAGTGTTTTTTAAATCAGAACCAATACTCAGCCATCATGCTGGCACCAGTTCTGAAATATCCTCACAGATACCCACTTACTCAGTCACAGTATACACAGCCTCCTGAGTCATTACTAAAGCGCTTTGCCGGACACAACTAGTTTTATTGGTGTGTTGAGAAAACAATCTGTATTCAGAGAAATGCATTGAACATAAACATGCAAAGAAATAATAACTAGTACAGTGCTGCAAATACTCACAGCTATACCACACATAAGCAATAGACAAAACCTCTTTCAAAGCTCACAAGCTCTTAGTTTTCTTCATGGTAAATGTAATTAGTTGACACTCAAAACTGTGACACAGTGAGGGTTTTTGACATTTTGCAGCACTTGCTAATCTTACAATAGTTTTAAATATCTTTACCCAAATATAGAGTCACTATGTTTGAACATTTTCCAGTTGTTCAGGATACGTAACACAGGGTAGTTAATGTATAGTGGTGGTTTATTTTGCTCACGCTTTACACTTCAGGATAAAGTTCCCTGTAAAGACTTTGTGTACAAGTCAATGCCACAAAGTTTATACAATGACTGGAAAGTCTATGATTGTCAGGTTATTATACTTCTCTGTGACTGATAAACATTCTGCAGCTCCTTGAATCGTCCAGAATCCCACCTGTGTCTTACTGATACCCAGGTAAAGCAAATGCTGTTAATTATTTTCAGCTTTAGTTTCAGTGATGTGTAGTCCAGACTCTGTCACTCCTGAACAAGCCAAGGCCTCTGAGGACTATTGTATTTCCTCAAACAATCCTAAATCCTTTCCTCCAGTTTTATTGCAGCTGGACCTAACCCCGACCTCATTCTGCCCCACACAACACCCCTGAGCTTTGCTCATTCACAGTAAAATCCTTGTTTACTTCATAGAAAAATACATCTTATGGATTGTTGCTTTAATATAAACCAATCCTTGTCAAAGCCCATCGAAATATATTGTTTACCTAAATGGAACTCTAAAACAACCCCAGCCTGCATGACGTCATCCTGTTGGAGGAGTTGCTGGGAATTTAGCTGTTAAGCCGCTGGGAATTTAAGTGAGTCACAAGCAGGTTGTTGCTCACTGGTATGATGGATGAAAGCACGAGAGGTCCAGATGGCCTCATAATGGGCGAAAATGCAAACAAAACAACGTGACCACATAGAGTCATGTACAGAACCATACAGATTCTGGTCACAAGTAGTGCAATTGTAGTATACAGGAAGTTGCTTTTGACATCTGTACATAAGCAGTCTCTGTGACGCAGGGCTGGCAGAGGGTATGAGAGCTGTTTCTTGGCTGGGGGGCATGCACAGGGCGTCACTGTTAGACAGGACCGGAGGGACGGTAGTGGCTGATTCACCGGGAGTGTGTCAGTCTGTTCTTCCCATTTTGGCAATGAGCTCATCACATATCTTGGTGAGTTCCTCAATCTCTTGATTCTATGACAACACAACAAAGGATGAATAAGTACATTTAATACGTCTCTACTATATACTGAATTGCAGCACAAAAATACAGTGTAAAAACACGGTGAATATGTTGCATTGGGCGCTAAAAGATTAATGTAATTAGTATGCAGAAAGATGAGGATGCCTGTTACCTTCTGCTGCAGAGCTTGTTCCAGAGACTCATTCTTCATCTGCTCCTTCCTCAGACTGGCAGTCAGCGCCATGTTCTCTGCACTCGCCTTTGTACGCACCTGTGCAATCTCCTCATTAGCCCTGAAAGATGTGGAATGAGGGAAATCAACAGATGTTTTATATAATAGCATCTAATATCCAAAAACGTATTTAGTTTGTTATAACCGAGTATGACAGGAAAATGTAATTTCCTTTCAGTCTCTACATACTTGTCTAATTTCTCCTCAGCATGGAGTTTAAGTGTCTGGTATCTCTGTTCCTCCTGCTTGACTCTGGCCAGATACTCCTGAGCACACTTCTTCAGCACCTCCTCGTTCTGTACAAGGAAACAATTGTTATTAATCTAGCACCCTTACACACAGAGAAAGCAGATGCAACATTGCGTTTCCTTATATTAGCCTTTTCTTATCAAGTAAAAATGATGCACTTGAGTCTCAAACATTGTAGGCTCTTCTCCGTCTAATCTTTCTGAATTCCTGACGTTTCACACATTAACTCCTGGAAGCTGCCCAATATAACCACCACAGCTTTCTGTTTGCCCACGAGCAGCTGCTTTTAACCAGCTGCGGGCCAACTGGGGGGTCAAGATTTGGGGATAAACTGCTTTAATGGAGGGTTTGTTTCTGTGGCAGCTGTTGAGTAAGAGGACTGCGTGTTATTCATTGAGATGAGGGCCAGATTTATCTAGTGACCCTCAATGTAAACCACTTCTGCTCTCACCTGTAGGCAACCACTGCCCCTTATCACAGGATACCTTCCAACCTTATTCTGACCTTAAGCCTTTTACAGCCTTCCATTTCAAGGTGATCAGCTGATCACCCCATTATTTACCCCCAGTCCTTACTTTCTTAAAACCCTCCAGGGTGCTCTTCATATTTTCATAACGCCGAAACACATCAGAGAGAGAGCGCTCCACAGAATTCAGGTCTGCCAGGGCAGCTTCCTTCTCCATCGTCACAGTGTGCAAAGCCTTCTGGGAACTCTGGTTGTTGCGCTGCTCATCCTCTGAGTGGTACAAAGAAGAACAAGATATTAATGTGGAGTTCCAAATAACTTATTTCTTGTATTCAATCTGGTCACAGTGATCGCATGAAACATTGCAATTACCACATAAATGGATACAATCAAAAATAATTGTTTCGTGGCACTAAAATCATTACAGTAACCAGTGAAATGGGTGGTTACATGTTCTGTACCTTTGACCACACAATTAAAATGTCCTGGTAGACTGTATCTTCTAACATTTCTACTCACCGATCATCTGAGCGATTGTCTTCTCATATTCTGCAACAATCTTCCTGTAAAATGACAAAACAGATAAGTCTTGTTAAACACTATGACAGACTGGTGGCTCTTAAAGTTAACATTTACATGGCTGCACTAATACTTCCAACACAGTCTGAACCCCAAAACCTCCATTATTTTCATTGCTGAAATCTTTCAGTCAATCAAAACCTCACATGACCACCCTCAAAGTCAATCAGCGATGGTCACGTCTCCATAATAGCGGAGTAAAAAGCAGGAACAGGTTTTCTAACCTCATCTCAGTGACTTCTTGTTTGCTGCCCTCATACTTTTTCTTCCAGTCATTGGCTTCCACCTCTTTAGTGATTATCTAAAAAGAGTCGTTAACTGTGAGCAGAACTCAAAGAAAACCTTATTTAACACTTACACGATATGGCTTATTTCATGAGTGTGATAAAAGTGTGTACCTCCTCTCTAATGAGGGTGAGAACGGCCTGTTTTTCTGCCTCACTGATGCAGATGGAATCCAGGACCTGACTTCCTGTTTTCTCCATTTCACTTCCCCCTGATTTGTTCTTCTGCTTGCATGGGTCCTCGTACTGGTGAGGGCCGAAGGAAATCAGTTATTTCAACCATCCTCTTTTACACAAAAAAAATAAAAAAATCTAAATCCCCCCCCACCCCCATTTTTCTCATCTTTGGTTTGATGATTAATACTGTGTATTGTAATATTTGTTTGACCTTCTTATTTTCTAAATAATTTCAAAGCAAACTATACTGTTTATTCATATGTATAAAATGCATAATTTTCTGTGCAGCAAATGTTTGTTTTCAGAAACCCCATTATACTGTATATGCTCAGAAAAGCCAAAGCAAAACCTTTCATGTAACTAGCTATAGGTTACTGGGATAAAGATACAAAGAGGAACATTTATTTCTGCCAATAAACTGCAAATTAAGATTTTTTGGTTTACGGCTATGACACCTAATTTAACACCAGATTCATGGCTTAGTCTAAGGCTCCATGGTCTTAGTAACATAAAGTAAAAAACAAGACTGAGATTAAGACAGAGAGTATTTTCTGCCCTTGAAAGATCTCTAACTTGTTATTTTATACTGAAAATATCATATTTCTCGCTGTATGCTTGCTCTCTCCTTCTCTCTGTTCCACTGTCCTATTATTTTTCTTCACTCGCTCTCAAACTTCTCTCATTTTCATTTTTTAACCCCATACCCTTCTTGCCTTTCAATCAGCATTCTTACACATCCCAATCCTTCTTCTCCTCCTCCCCCTGTCTCTCTCCTCTTCTCATTTTGTCCTTCTCTGGATTATGACAGTCATATTCTAATCTCCTGAATGATAATCTAAATCCATCTGTCACCTGAGTACATGAACATGGTGGCAGACACTGAGTACCTCCTGCTGTCCTCCAGCACAGTGCAGTCATCATATCAGACAGGCGATCACGATGCAGCTTTAGATATAATGCATATGACTCTAAACACATCTTCAAATCACAGCACACTTTACTAGCGAGTGAAATATAATTCTGGGACACATCTGGACTTGTTTTTTTTCTCTGCAACTGATGGTGACAGTTTAGTTAGCAAAACTAATAGTGTTTCACCCCCATCAAGTGGTCACTGGTGGCATCCTATTGCTTTTATTGCTTAGATGAAAAATGTCGAACGTGACAGACGACGTGCACGAGGGAGTGTACCACTATGATGATAAACAAATAGACTGTATTTGAGCCTGGCAAAGCACCTTTTAGGCAAAAGGACACGAATGATCAATTGTGGTATTTACTTACCACAGAGCAGCAGTCTGAGCCCTCAGGTGTTGATGTCACATGGCAGTCTTGAAATGGAATAATTTAGGCAGTACATGAAAATTATTACAATATTTCTCCCAATGTATACTTCTTACTATTACCACAAGTGTGCTCAAAATCATTGCAAAAATTTATATTCCAAATGCATCATTCAAATATCAGCTGAGTACATATTGATTACATGATGTCGGGCAAAGCCAAAAAAGTGCTAATGTTCACAGTAAAAAAACATCATGCCATTGGAAACAATAAAACTGCAGGCTACTGCACTTGATGCAGGGATGCGCTGTTATGCAATGTGTAACAGTGAGGCCTGCTAAGATCAGACCAGTCAGTGACTAAAGCTGTGTCACATGCAGCCTGAAGGCACCTGTGTGATCATACATTCTGAATGTTTTATCACACCAAAACAGCTCTCCTCAAACAGGCACAACAGAGCAAACATATTGTTCTGTTGTCCTGACCAACTGTACTGTGATGGTGCTCAGGACAGTGTCAGGTTTCAACGCAGCGCAAAGTTATGTGTAAAGTCAATGATTAACATTGTGTGTGTGTCTGTAACACATAACCTTATCGCTGTTTGGTATACAGCATGCTGTCTAAACATTAACATCCAGTTTTCTGATCTCTGTACAGTAGAGTCCTTCACTGAGTTTGGTAATAAGTGAGCTATTCAGTACTGTAGACTGTATTACAGTTGCTGTGTGTACTGTAACTGGGTGGCTCTCAGACATGTACACACGAGCGCAGCATTTAAATCAATCTTCATTGATCCTTTTACTCACTACTTTCGTCCTTGTCTGGTTTGACACCGGCACTGCTCGCCAACTTCTCCTCATCTGTGGCGTGGTCTCCATGATGGTCGTCCTTTAACAGCAGCAAACACAATCAACCACACTGACTGTATGAAACCTTTCCAGAACTAATGCTACCACATGAGTCAGATTTTGGTAAAAAAAACTGAGCAGTGGACACATTATCAACTCTTACCTGTCCGCTGAAGTCCTTTTGCATCGACTGGTTCTGCTTCACTTTACAGGAGTTCCTGAGTATGAAGGTCAATAACAACATCAGTGTCAACACTAACCAGATCACATCTCTGTATGTGTACATGTGGGCAGGGGTAATGATGAGAAGAGAAAGCAGGAGAGACAGAAAGCCTTACAGCCAGACCGCATTGCTCTGCTTTGTGTGTGCGCTGAGATCGCATGCTCTGCTAAAAGTGCTGAATTAGGCAGAAGAAAAAGCAGATTATTGGAGGAGATTGTTGCCAAATTTAAATAAGAGCAACAACAGTTGCAGAGAGTATTAGAGGGAATTACAGGTTTCCACTAACACCCTCTCTCCTCTACTTTCTAAATCTAATCCATACACTTTTCTTTTCACCTTCACTCTGAAAATTTAGGTCAGGTGGATGACACAGCAGGCTGTGGAGTGAGCCTGGACTTGGACTTGAATTAAGAACAGCAAGGACTGTTGTTACAAACACACACACGTCTGCACACACAGTTATAAAGTACTTACAACAGAACACAGAGGAAATGCACTTGCTCAGCAGTCCTGATGCCACACAGAGAGAAGGGAAACAGAATGACCGGTTTGAAAGGAAAAGGAAGGAAAGAGACAGCAGAGGGCGGGACAGGGGTTAGGTTAAACACAAGGTGAGTGAAGGGTTATTATAGTTTAGTAAATAAAATGAAAAACAAGACTCATGGTAGACAGGTGAGAGTTTTCAGTTAAACTGGAAAGTAAAACCTTGTTGAAAACCAAATATTGAAATTACAGTGAAATTAAAATCTTTCAAAACTCCAAAACCAATTTACATATTGGCAAGATATTCATAAAGAGATAATAAAAATATTTGGAATAAAAGTTGATTGCTCTTTTGTTACATTATTACCGTGGCAAAAACCCAGACAAACCTATGGCTCGGGATGAATACCTAAATACTTGTGGCTGCTAAGCAAGAAAACCATCACATGGAAATGACCGCAGGGAAACTCTCCAACAAGAGCATCTGGACTGCAACTGTCAATAAAATAAACTCGAAATTGAACTATATCTTAAGACTGTGATATGGACAATGCGTGAACTAATTGAAAAAAATTACTATAGACACACACACACACTATATTTTGGCCTGTAAGATGTAACCCATTGTTTATGTAATTCAGAGACCCTGTTCCTGTACAAGTATTGTATTGCCCATGTAAAACTACTCATTTAGCTTGAAAATATCAATAAAAATAAAATTGCAACAAAAAATCTAATCTCAGTGCACACTGTAATACAAGGACAGTGACATCACTTGATCAAATCTGATTATCTCTGTGCACAAAACTGAACTTGCCAACCAGCAATGAATGTTTTTACAGGAGTTATGCATTGCTGGCAAAAAAATCTACTACAGTTATCCTGGTGTTATTTTAACTTGGATCTAATAAAGTTGTGAATTATGATTCTTAGGAACCTCACTGACAAACACCACAAGAGGGCATTGTTTGACACTTTAGCATTCAAAAAACATTTTCTTTCAGCAAACACAAAATAGCTGGTAAATAAAAATACTTCATCCAGCGATGAACAGTGAAAAACTGCCCTAAATCAGCATCTGTGGAATAATGCAAGCAAATTAAAAACAAATAATCCTGAAAACTGAACAAAAAATTAAAGTGAACTGAAATTTTAATATAAAATGATAACTAACAGCAATAAAAAACATTAAAATCTATAATAACGCTGGTAAGGAATGAATGGATGTGCAGGAGGGAAACAACAGTTGACAGAACTGAAGATACACAACAGGCCACCACAGTAGGTTAAAATGGGAACACTTTGATCCCTTCAGGTTCATTGGGAACAATAGCGAGCATTCACTAATGTTCCCTACAGCCATAAAAGAGAGAGCAGCGTTTGTTCAGCCTGAATATCGGTGAGCCATACTAGTTCAGTTTCAGCGACTGACTGACTGAAGAGGACTGGCCTTTGTGTATGTTTGTCTCTAATGTTTTACTCACGTGATAATTGTGCTGTTGGTCTCACAAATCAGTTTTGTGGTTGACGGAACAGTGTCAGAGTTCATGTTGCCATTAAGGAAATCAGGGTCCACACAAATGTCATGACTGGAGATCAAGTTTGAGTCCGGGCTGGAATCAGACGTCACCGGAGCCTCGTCGTCCACCTCCGAAGGATCGGGTTTGTTTAGCGGGGAGAGGACGGACAGGAATGGGGGCCGGAGGGCTTGAGGCTGGGGGAGAGTGCCGGATGGGGAGAAGCCCTGTCCAGGACTGGGTTTGCTGCTGAGGGTCAAGTTGAGGTTCTGGTCCAGGTCCAAACCAAAGTTGCTGTCGTTAGGTGAGGAGCGGGTGAGGTTGTTCAGGGAATCAACCTCTTGGGATGAAACTGGGCCAACATCCTGGTTGGAGTTCCTGTCCAGAAAGTGGTTTGTAACATCAGGAAGAACTGTGAAAAGGAAAGAAGAGCAAGTAAGTTAAGTATGTAACTAAGTTTATATAGAAAGACCAGAATGTCACAAAGTGCTTCACAATAAAAAAAAAAAAGAGGCAACAGACACATAATACAGACTTAAGAAGAATAAAAAGAGTAAAAACAACATAAATAGAAATACAGTAACTAAAAATTACATAAAGGCAAGTCTAAACAGGTGGGTGTTTTAAAGCTGTCTTTAAAGGTGTTCACAGTATCCACAGATCTTCAGTCCAAAGGGAAGTTTAGGATCCAAAACCTCAAAAACAGTCTCTAGCTTTGAGTCTGGAGAGAGTAACGACTAACAAACCTTGATCAGAGGACCTTAGACCTTAGAGACCTACTAGTGACAAAAACCTGCAGTAGATCTCTAATGTAGGTAAGTGCCTGACCCTGAAGAGCAATAAAAGTCACCACAAGAATCTTGAAATGAATTCTGAATGTGAGTGTAAAGAAATCAACATCGATGTCGCATAAGTTACACGGGTTTTGCAGTGTTTTTCATGTGGAAAAACCAAATTAGTGCTAAGGCTGGCTGGGGCAGAAATAAGATCCTAATGACTAAAGGGCATCATATTTCATGGTGAATATTATTCAGGCAGTTTTTTTCTGTTAAACCCATGAACTGGTTATTTTTTAGCCTTAAAACTGAAATAATGTCTTTTTTTTTTTGCACTTTGGGGCAGCAGAAACAAGTTGTGATCAAATTTTGCCATGCCCCTTTTAAATCAATAAGGCAAACACGTTAGCAAATATTTGCTTATTTACACATCCAGCAGTTACGGAGCAACATTACCATTCATTTGGAGTCGTGATGCTGGCCACCTGGCGAATGTAAGTCTAATTTTCTCTCCCTTTTAGCTCTGTTTTGGGTCTCTACCAACTCTTGAGAGAAATATCTGGCTCTTGTGCTGATAAATGCTCCACTATGTTCACCAGCAAGTCTTTAAATGTGTCTGTCTGCTGTTTGGTCCTGAGCAGGTAGTGTACTGTGAGTTTTTAGAGCTGTTCACTGAAAACAGCTGTCTGCTGCGGCCAAAAACAACGAGAGAGAGCGGTGAGAGTGAATCAAAACAGTGTGTGGGCCGGACAGCTAAACAATGAGCTGAAACTCTCTATAAAGCTCCGTAAAGCCGAGGGGAGCTCAGCAGGTTCAGGTGACAGTTCTCTATAGGGTCATCACTATGAGCGACACCTTCTACAGTACACATTGCTCTCACTATTCCTATGGTTTGTCTAGTTTCCCCTTATTTTCTCAATTTCCCCGTGCCTTCGGAGTCCCGTTTGTCTGTGTGTGGGTGTGGGTGTGTGTATGTGTGCCTGCACAGCGATCCTCTCTCTACCACCAATCACCATCCACCTGGTCCTGTCTCTCGCTACCTGCTGCACAGCTGAGGCTAATCCACCAATCAAGACCCTGCTGTACTTATGCCCCGGTTCCTCACTCCAGACTTCACCATTTGTTTCCTTGTGCTCAGATTTGCCTCACGCCTGAAGAGTCCTGCCACCTGTTCTGCTCGCTGTCATGCTAAATGCTTCTTGGATTCCATGTGTCTGTCTGCCTGCCTGCCTGCCTGCCTCTCCACTATGCCAGGGCAGCCTGTTGAGCTGTGGAACCACTCTGCTCGACGACAGCTACATCCCCTTTTACTTCAGTATCTTTAATGAACTGTGTGAACCTTCCAACCTTTCTCTGAGATGTGCATTTGGGTCCTGCTGTTCACAACTCCATAACAACTTTTGAGAATCTAAAAATATTGATTATAGACACTTTAAAACAGGAGGGTTAAACAAGATGCATAAGTGAATATCTTCCGCAAAGCAGTGATAGGAGATACATAAAATTCCTTATCTGGCCAAAGGGAAGTATATACCAGGCAAACAGAATAGGACCCAGGACAGAGCCTTAGGGCACAACACGATACAGAATTTCAGATGACGCATGGCTACCAACACCAACTGAGAAACTCTTATCAGAAAGGTAGAAGGAGAACCACTGCAGGGCTGACCCAGTGAAAAGCAGATCTCAATCCTTCCTTCAATGTCTCCATCCTAAAAGAGTAAAACCTAACATCCCCATCCTGTGACTACTTAATGATTGTATCTGTCACTCAGGGATTTAAACTTTAAGTGATGGCCTGTTCTTCTCCTGTTAGAACACTTAAAATGGCTGCTGGCTTCCTCTCAGAGCACTTCACATCCTGTGTCCTTGCATATCCCGTTAACAGCTAGCTAACGACCACAGCAGCATGCTGGTCTCTGTTGAGTCACACTGCTGCTGAAACACAGCGCTCTTATGTTACTGAAAAATACACCCACACAAACTGTAAAACTCACACAACTACACAGAATAATAAAACGGGAACTCCTGTATTCCTTCTCAACATGCACACAACCTGAATGAAGTCATTGTGGTTTCACCTTGGGTGGGTAACAAGCTTCTCACATCATTTGTCATGGCTGACGGCTAATGTGTGACTTATTACATCATACAATTAATGCAAGTTTATGTAGGCTTCTCCTCAAAACCTGGGTACTTTCAGACACACACAAACACCCCTCGGAGACAGGGAACAGAGGAACCACACCCAGTCATGCAGAGTAGTTACACACCACCACGTGGCCTAGCAACAAAAACAACAGGCTTTATTACAGTTTCACAACTCGACTAAAAAGAGGAAAAGGAGGTAGAGAGGGAAGTGAGAGAGAAACAAATAATATACAGGTAGACAAATAGCTGTCTAAGGTTTCAGCTACGTCCTGGTTCAACAGTACATACAGTTAGATTGTGGCCTGTGGTTGTTCCCATGAACAGACAGCGATTCCCCCCTGAGCCGTTAAGAGTCTAATTACAGTGAACAAGAATATCAGTTTCTCTACACAGTTGATCTTTTATTTATGAGACTAACCCAGATTTTGTACAGAGCATGTGACTGTTTTAGCATGAAAAGGACACTGTTATTATCTGCAAACTATATTAAATAATAAACACATCAATCACTCTTATTATCTGGCACAATGTCCCATATGCTGTGATCAAAACTAATTTCAACTAGCCAAGCCATCCAAAACATACACACCAATTTCATCCTAATACATCTACAGCAAATGTTAAAATCAATTACTTTAATGAAAGCTGATGCAGATGGAGAAGCAGAGTTTGCAAACATCAGTGATATAATAGTATTTGTTGCAGCACAGAGGATGCACTCCAGATTATCTATTACCATGGTAACGTGTGGTACTTGTGCCTGTGTGGTTGAAAGCAGGGCAGAGGGGAGGGGTGAGGAGGGGGATGTGGATTGGACAGTGGTCCTCTCTGGCAGCTTCAAACAGGCCAGATTCGTCTACTACCCATTTATCAGCCGATTTACAAGTCTGTGCCAAACAGGAGGAAGCTAATTTACATTTCTAACTTTTCATACACACTGTCTGCTTAGGTGACAGTAAGCTGATCCAAAATCTGTGTGATCATCAAATGCAGGCAAGTTGATACTGTGGTCGACACAGTGAACATAATTATGCTCCAGACAGGGAGTGAAAAAAGTAAATTAACCCTAAATTTAAAGGCAGAATAAGTAGAATGTTCCCAAAACACAATGTATAGACTCATACAAAAGCAAACCCTCTCAATCATCACTTATGACCCACTAAGTGTATGGCGGTGTCTGTATCTGCAGAGACGTTGCCCTCGGCCTGTATTTTCTTATTAGTTTGCTGTGTTCGAGACGTTTCTGGGCATCAACATTTGGACAGTGGTGTGTAGCCTCCAGCCAATAACAGCGTGCAGCGTGTGAGGTCAGTGCTCTATAGGTCGGGCTCTGCGGACTATGGATGTATAAAGAGCCGCAGCTACACACACAGGTTTGCGGCACTATCTTCGTAGCAACCCGTCATTGACATAATGCTTTCCCTAGCCCCTTACCCTAACCATCACAATTGAATGCCTAAACCTAACCCTTACCCTAACCCTAACCTAATTCTAACCCTAAAACCAAGTCTTAACCCTCAAAAAGCCCTTTAAACTTGTGGGGTCCAGCATTTTGGCCCCACAAAGGAGGTCGGGCCCCACAAGTATAGGGGGCTCCCTGTTTTTGGGCCCCACGAATGTAGTAAAACAAGTGCGCACACACACACACACACACACACACACACACACACACAGGCAGAGCAGAGGCAGACAGGATGAAGCATCGCTTCAGCTGCACAGTGCACGTTAACACAAAATCTGGTAATGTGGCTCCTTCGTACTGTTTACTAACTTTAATTTTGCTTTGTTTTTTGTTCTTTGCACAAAAATAGCTTTTAGCCATACCTACATCTACTGCTGTGTATGTAAATAGAGCACAACAGAAAAACCAAAGTCAAATTCCTTGTATGTGTACACATATCTGGCCAATAAACCCAATTCTGATTCCCGCAGGGTTGTGTGGAGGTGTTAATTTGAGCTTTGGAACGTAACTGCTGTGAAACAATCAGAAAATAAAGTTTTATTTATCTGATTCACTGCTTATTTCTCCCCAACACCGCTCCCTCTCTTCATTCACTCTCTAGCTCAGTCGACCACCGCTGCTGAAACAATCAGTTCTAACCTGATGATGACCATCACATTTGTAGAGGAAGAAATGGTGTCCATGGGGCAAAAAGGTATTGATTTCAAGTACTAATGCTACCACTGGTGTTATGGTAAAAACTGTAATTTATCTTGCATAATGAGACTTTTTTTTTTCTATAAATATGTAGCTGTCTGACCTCACTCTCAGTCCTGATCTGGATCTGGGCCATTTTATGAGGTGAACTTTTCACAGTGGACAGTTTTGCACCTACACCACCAAAGTATCAGGCTGGGTATTGTTTGAAGATGTTCAACACTTATAGGCCAATACGCTACCTAAGCTTCTGAACCAGTAAAAAAAATGTGTTTTTCCGAAACCTTCCTTAGAGAGTAGTGGTGTACAGGGGTACTCCAGGACACTGTGACATCACTGTTGGGTGTGAATACAGGTTAAATAAAGCCCACTTTTGACCACACCCAACCACGGCCCTCAGTGATGGTGTTCTGGTCAGACGTGAAACAGGCTCAACCAGAGAGGGAAGTGAAACTGTGCTTTTCAGCCTGCTGTTAAGGTACTGTTTAATGTCTAAACACAAGCAGCCATACAAGTAATTTGCCTAAATAAAATCAAGTCTAAACTCGGCAAAATTTGAACTCTACAGGAATGATCTGATCCAAGAATAAGTAAAGAAGATTGTCAATCTGAAGAGACACTCGATGTCTGCTTTCGGTCTGTGCTACAGGCACAGTTGGTACCAGAAACGTATTGAGGCCTGCTACCCAGCCCCTACCTGAGAATATCCAATGTTACCATTCAGGTGTGACAGAGTTTGACCAGTATAAGAGCACTGGGTCAGCCAAACAGCTGAGCCATCGCACCTGTGTGGTTGGAGTTGTCCAGTTGGCTCAGTAGCTTCAGAACACCTGGAGACTCTGCCTCTGGAGTCTCAAAGGTCCCCTCCGAGTCTGAACTACAGAGAGAAAGAGAGAGGAAGACCTTAAGAAAACATCATTCACAAAAAGAAAAGAGAGAGACATAAACATACAAAGAGACGACAAGTGAGAGGTCAGAGCAACAATTGAGCTCAAGAGTTGGAAAAATTAAATGTCCTGTTTGAAACTGAAAATGTGCTGACACTGATTAACTCATTAAAAATAATTGAACTCATGAAGTGATTTAGAGCATGTGATAAAAACTAATGACATTGGCTGGTTTAAAAGCTATAATAATGCTTTTTTTAAACAGCAGTCTACTTTCTTTGAGAAAAGAGAGGCATTGAAAATGTTGACCAGTCTAAATAACTACATAGAACTGCTACAAACAGCTACTGAATGATGTAGATAACAATGAAGGCCATGTTGGGTGTTGCAGTGTCAAATTCAGTCTAATAAATAAGCATTGGCTTTTCAATATCAATCTTCTGTTTTCTTAAAGTTTCTTAAAAACAATAGATCTCAAGAGTTCAAAGCAGCTCAAAATAAACAAATTGCTTTTATTTTAAAGGAAGTCAGAGGAAGGGAGAGGAGAGGAAGTGAAGTCCTTGAAGGCCACCTGCATCCTTTGCCCCTCAATAAGGACACACTGTGTCCCACCAGACTCCACACACACACACACACACACACACACACACACACAAAGTCTTTTGGTCTGCTGTGTCAGCTGCCTAGACACCCAGCCCAAATTTATTTCCAAACTGTGGAGAGACAAAAAGGAAGGGAGAGACTGTATGTGGTTGTGTGTGTGTACCCGTTCCCAGCCCCTTGAACACACATCAAAACGTCCGCACTCTAATGAAAAACAGCACACGAAGGAACAATGCTCAGTGCCAATACCCAACCACACTCCATCTCTGATACCAGTTCACACAACCACATTCACACACTCTGGAGCTCTTTACACCATCCAGAGGTAATCCTAATATACATAATGTACCCCCGACCCTGCGCGCGCGCGCGCGCACACACACACACAAACACACTGGATCACGTCCCAGTGATGGCCCCAACGCCGGCAATGTTGGATGGTTACTTAGAAACTAGAAATGGACAGAAAAAGAATCAAAAGCTTTGGAAACTGGCTTTTTTTCCCTTCCCCCAACTTTCGGCAAGTGTTCCCCAACTGCCAAACAGCCTTCACACACACACACTCAAAGACACATAAAAACAGGCCTAGACAGTCAGATCCTCTGTAATTTGTGACCTTTATAGAAACAGGATGGTACACACTAAGCGGGGACTCACAAAACCGTATCTTGAATGTATTTTGACCAAGAATCTGTTTATAGTCAGTGACAGCATGACCCAGCCACTGGGATCCACAGCATAGGAAAGAATCTGAGATTATACCACAGCATCAGTCATTTTGTCTGTGTGTTGCTCTCTATGTGTGTATATATCCACCACCTGTCAGTATGACTCAGGAAGCTGCAGTAAACACCCACACACAATCTAGTGTTTAAATTGAAGCAAATACAGAAAATCACCTTCCCAGATATTCTCTCTGTATTTCTTACAGACCCATCTGTAAATCAGGTCTCTCTCTCTCTCTCTCTCTCTCTCTCTCGTCACTCTCGCTGTCACATACACACAAACACTGTGGCCTAGCCCTCTTACTTGTTCTCTCCGTCATCCGTGGATCTGGGCTGCCCCTCGTCCCCTGCAACCCCAGTCACTGCTGACCATGTCCATTTGGCCCACTGGACTGGAGACAACCAGGACATCCCTGCACCACGTTGAGTCTTAAACCTGCTGCCACCCCCCAAAATCTAACAGTGAACTTCCTCGGGGTTAGTTTAGATTGTCACGGCCGTCAGTCAGGTTCAGTGATCTCCCACAGTCCTTACAGCTGCAAAAAGGTGAGTCTTAAAAAGACGCTGTTGATCTTTCTTCTTGCCTCTCTCCCTCCTAACGTCAGCTTCTGCCCCTCTTGCTTTCTATATGGCGTGCTCACTTCCTCCTCTTGCTTAACCACTCAGCTCTCCCATCCTGCTCTTCTGCGTTGTTGACGTTCGTGAGAGGGAAACGTGTCTCTCGCTGCTGCTGCTGTTTCTGCTTTGCTCTCCACAGCACTGACTCACACAGTGCAGATTACTGGAGCATCAGTAGTCACTCCTCTCTCTGTTCCCCTCCCCTTCTCCTTCTCTGTCTGGGTGGACAATCAACTGGTTAACAGACATCAGCTCGCTCTGCTCCTGCATGTTTGTTAATTTGCTCACTCTCTCTCAGGAGCCTGCCTCCCCCCTCCCCTATTCTTTCAGGGTTTTGGGGGAAGAGAGGGGGCAGAGGAGAAGCAATGCTTCCTGTTTTAAGAGGCAAAGAAGCGTCTGGTTACTCTGAGACAGACAGACTACCAGGCGTTTTTGTCTTCAAGAAAGAGGAGATGAAAAGAGAGCCGGAGGGGAAAGGGAGAAAATGATGAGGCCAACAGTACATTTTAAAAGATGCAAGACAAGTTTGAATTTGAGATAAAGCTCATAGTGCATCCTGAACTCATACCATTGCAATATCCTTCCTTTCTGAAATGTTGCCTTCAAATAAAGTCCATCTCACTGCAATTACACCAATCCTAATTCCCTAAAACTATAATATAAAATGCAGTTTTGACAGCTATCCAGGAATGCTACATCCTTTAGAATCAATGTTGCTTTAAAACAGCCATTATGTCTTGTCTTACATTTGTCATGTAAATTAACTTACTGACAAGTGACTTGCCGACATGTTTGGGCAGCCGAAAATGAGTTTGAAAGGTCATTTGAGTTGTTAATGGTTTGTTTACTTGGTAGCTCCCAGCAGAGGCCGTGGATAACTGATTGTGACACAAAGCTTTGCCGAAAAGAGCATTTGTGCCTATTTTCCCTGGATGAATAAAGACAGACAAGAGCTACAAAGCTGCAAAGATATTTTAGACAGGGACTAAGAATGTACCTTGTATACAGTGTGTACTATAAATCCACACAGACAGATAACATCTGAAATGGAAATTTAGCTGTTAATTCCATAAAGTGTGACCAAACCTACAGAGGATCTATTGTTCACTCAAAATATCCAGGCCAGGCAGCAAACAAATCAATACAGCAAACCTAGATTCAACAGTAAACTGAAAAGTAATTTGGACGAAAGCGCTCATCACTGCTCACACACACTTAAACACACTCACACACGTACGTCTGAGGTTGCTCATGGATGGCTTGTGTAACTTTAAGTCCAGGCTTTCACATTTATACATCTCTCTCTCTCTCACACACACACACACACACACACATCTAGGCCAGATGAGATGTGTTGGACCATGACTAATCTAATAAAGGGAAGATGGTTCAGCTGCTGTGAAAAAGGTGAACAGGGAGAGGAAAAACGAAGAAAAGGAGATGCTTTTCTCATTTTTTACACTTTAAGGTTCCTTTCCTGTGGTTTACTGTTCTCATGTGAAAAAATATGGAAAGAAAGGCAGACGCTCTACCACTGATCACTCTGAGCCGGTCCACAGAGACAGGCAGGCAGATAGATGAATACATGCACGAACACACTCAAAAATAATGTCACACACTGCTGAACACAGAGAAAGAGACTGTTCAATCTCTGATGGCTGGACTGGAAAATGGAGCAGATGGAAAACAGCATTAATTAAAAATGGGGAGTGAGAGACAGAAAGATAACAAGGATGAGAATATTCTGAAAGGTGAGATCCAAAGGAAGGTAAAGAAAGTGATTTGCTGGGCAGGACTGGAATCTGAAATGCTCCATTGCTTTTCTTAAACATTCCTGACATTGTCTCCTTTCCCTCCTTCGTTCCCTTATTTATCAGTTAGTATAGCGGTGAGGACAAACCTGTCTGTCTTGCAGAAGACATGATCTGCACGAAACAAACCAACCCCATCAAGCAGCCCACTCAGACGTAATGGACGTCCTGTGTTGCACAAACTGTTAATCTGCTACACCATGAAGCTGTAATCTTGCCTCTGGACATGCAAAAACACACACAGAAAACATGTGTCTTTATACAGACAGAGAGACAACATGCAGGAGTGGACAGAGTGGGAATATGCCTGACTCTTTCCCCGGCAGGGACATAAACCACAGCGAGCGAAGTGGGAAGAAAACAGAAAGATGGAAAAGAATCAGCTCTTACGTAATACCCTGAAACCACAAATAGCACACAGTGAAGCCGTGGCAAACCCACACGTATCGTCCACCCAAACGTGATGTAGAGCTGCCATCTTAGCACACGGAGACTTGTAAGGCTCAGGAGTGGACATATTACACCACACACACTGAACCCAAGCTATTGTGTGCGTTTGCTTTAATCCATCAAGAATGCACATCCTTAATCACCAATTACATTTTGACTGATAGCAGCATGTGTGGTTATGAGCTAAGAATAAATCAGCAATGATGAACATGTCTGTGAGCTACAACAGAGGGGATCTGATACTGGATGAGATAACTATGTGTGTGTGCACACTGAGAGGGAATTAGAGAAGCGTCTCATCTATCGGAGACTGTTAATCTCTGCTCTCAATCCCCTGCACGACGACAGAAGGTCATGAATCTGATATTCCGTATAGCCCCACCATCAGCATCAACACTTTGGTACATAACAAGGTATCTTAAAAATGAATGGGCGGATTTACATTCAATTTGCTGTGATTATTTTTAGACATGCTAGCGGCGTGACTCTGGGGAGGGTAATGTTGGTCCGTCGGTCGGTCTGTCCACCACAGATCCAGACTGAATATATCTCAACTACTGGACGGATTGCCGTGCAATTTAGTGAAGTTATCCAAAATGCTGAGAGGATGAATACTAACATACCCATCAGCCTCAGCTGAACCTGGTGTTTAACGCTAATTAACTAATGTTAGCATGCTAACATGCTAAATTAAGATTGTGAACATGGTAGACATGTTAGCATGCTGATGTTAACCCTTAGCTCAAAGCACCGCTGTGCCAAAGTAGCCTCTTAATGTTGTTTGTCCCCAGACGATGAATCTTTTACAATGACCCCTGGGCTTTCCTCAAGCGCCACCATCAGGAAATTCATAACCTAATGGTTGCATTTGCATGGAAATTACGGAGAACCTTTTCATTTTGGACACTACAGATGCCTTCCCCATCATGTCAACTTTCCATATGAGGTATTTTGTAATCTAATGGGCAGATTGTCCTGACATTTGTTGAGCACACTCAAGCCCCCAGGAGAACCAGCCATTTTGATTTCTAATGACCTCACAATCGTTCTCTCTAGCACCATCCCGAAGATAGCGTTTACATTTTTATACCAAGTACTGCTAAGAATAACAGAATTGTGAGTATGTTGTCTGTCCAACATTTTCATATTGTGGCATGTAATTGCAGCTGTCGTTCTCATTTTAGACTTGGGCAATAACTCTGTATCAATTACAAGTCACATTCATAGAAATGCACTGTAGAAAGTGCTGTCTTTAAATGTTTCTACTTTGATCAACATTGACACAGCACAAAAGTCCAACAGCAAACTTGCAATTTAATAAAAATGTCAGTATTGACAATATAAGTGCTCCTGGTGATGTGTGACCTGCAAGATTAGTGTCTTCCTTAACATGGCAACACATTTTGGTGCAGAAAGGGTCTTTCTTTTATCACTCAGATGTCAGAACTGGAGTAATAAACAGTCCATCAATAAAATACTTAATTGTGGCTTCTTTCATATTTCATTAAGGTTATTTTATTTATCCCAAACAAACGTCTACAAACTAATTTCTTCTTGTGAAGCAGAGGATGCATTCTGACAAACAGACACTACATAGATGCTTAGGCTTGAGTCAGTGTTGTTTGCATTCAATAGAGAGTAGCACAAAAGATATTTATAATAAAAGGAAGTTGTGGATAATGCTCTGGCGCATGCTCTGATGTGACTAAGCAGTCTGTATAAATGTATAAATATGTGCGCGTGTGTACATGTGAATACAAGTAAGGGGCATGAATATATATGTGTATATGACCATATGTCAACTGTATGTATTGTGTTTATAAGTAAGTTTTTCATGTGAGACAGGAACATGAGAGCAAATCAGTCAGGCTGAAAAAAAAATTGTCCTTCCTAGGATGGACAGACGGATGGACTAGCCGACTGTCTGGCTATGTAATGAATCTAACCTGAACAGAATAATATTGCTGGGTCATATCAGTAGGCTTGTTCTATGATATGGCTCCATCTAGCGGTCATTATTGGACTCTCGCCCCAAGATTCCTAACATAAATAAAACGAAATAACAAAAACCTACCAGCAGCATTAGAGTCAGCCACCCCTTGATACAATGCCAGGATCAAAGAGCAAAGAAGACAAAAGGAGCTGAGGACGTAACAGGTCTGACGTCATCTTTGGGAGCTTAAACAGACATGACAGGATCACCATGGCAACCATTTGGTAAGGCGTCACCAAAGTGTATTTACACTATGAAAACATGCATATAGACACCACACACACACACTCTCAAACAAAGACAGGTAGCGGTAAAGAAGGCAGCACTGCTGATGATAATTACTACCCTTTGTTTATTTTTATACTTTAATGCAGCTCAGCATTATCCAGGACACAGCAGGCTTACAGAGATAAAACAGATCCAAAGCCTTTGATATGCTTTTGGGAAGCACAACTGTGTACATCTTGGATATCTCTGCATATTTAATAGAGAACACCCAATTAGCTGAAAAGTGAACGGAGTTAGACGGAAATGAGCCGAAGCAATCGCCGTGCTACAGTGCACTAGAATAACTTAACTGACAGTGGCATGATGAAACAAAAAGAGAAAGAATGAGGGAACGAGAGAGAAAGAGAGGAGGGGGTTACGCGAGAGGAATCATGTAAAGACACCAACTGAGCTATTGTTCATGGCTACAACAAGAGCAGACAATAGTGCATGTACATTGTACACACATGGACGCACAGAGAGAGCAGGGAGACAACGCCCCCCCTTACTGTTCCACTTTATAACGTTTCCGTTCATTTTCTTTGCCTTTTAAATACAATTCAGTTAGATTTGATTTCCATTCAAAATGCAATATAGCTATATTTAATTGTGTTCATTGCACTGCAATTCAAATCTACACATCTACATCATCTATAATAATATTGTGTAAGTGAGGGTTTTCAGCCATCAACTTCAGCATCATTCAGCAGCGAGTTTCACTTTCATGCTGGCAAGCCTAGTCATTGTAGGCTTATGCATAATTAAAATGTACATCTTCAAATTTTGTGCCTGTCTTCGTGTATTCACAATATGTGTCTCTCTAAAGAGGAGAAAGGTTTTTCAGCCCACACAGGCCTGAATTCGTATCACTGCAGCAATAAATGAGCTCTGTCTGGATGTTCAGGGGTTTTGGAGGACAGGAAGTCCACTGCACATAAAAGATTGTTCCAGTTAAGACATAAAACGGATGATTAAGCCAACTAAATTTAGACCAGCAGCTGAAAACTGCGATCCCACGGCACTGGTTGGCTTTCCAGTTTTTCCACAGGAAAGACCCCAACCCCCACCTGTCCTAACGCAAACACAGATGAATGCAGAAGACTACAGTATGCTGATGTGACCAGTCAGATGATTTTATTTAAAACACCCAAATAAAAATGAGCTTGGCTTTAACAAAGCTTTGTCTCAGCGTCAGTCCCTCGGATCGCTCACATCCTTGCCTTTCTGTCACTCACTGTGTTTCCCTGCCATCTCCAAAACAACATCTGCTTCAGTACATGGCGTCACTGCTTCTCATATTAACAACCGCTGTTCTCCATGTCTTGAATCCACAAGTGAACACTGATATTTAAGAAAAGGCTGGCTGGATTAGCCTGTGGATTTGCGTGTGTCGAGAGTTTCCACTACAAGGGGCTTACAGAGGCTTTTAAAAATAGAGATATAAAGCACCACTGGGATCAGCTGGGAAGACATAGTGAAAGGGAGCGTGGTGGTTAAGTGCGTTTAAGCTCTGACGAATGCCCCAGCAACAACATCTTCATTCCATTTCCCCTTCAGTTTGACAAGACGAAGGCTTGAGACAGCTGCAGTTCTTGCATCACACGGTACTTTAAGGATGTCAAACACACTGCATGAACAGAAGAGGAAGCAGTGGTACCTGCTCAGACAGAAATAAACTGTGCAGCTTGTGTGTTTAAAATACCATTTTAGAATTAGGGTCACAGCCGTATAATTAATAGCTGGCAGCAGCATTATCTCTTCTACTGTTGTAACTACAAAAGCTGCTGCTAAAATGTCAAAACCAATGAAAGGAAGGCTTGGACTCTGCCTTAATTTCTGGTGCATGACCCGATCAGCTCATGCTCATTACATTGGCCTCTCTGCTAATGTTACCAGCTGTACCACTCTCTTCCCACTTTCCTTAGATTTGAATACCTAAATAGTATTCAAAATAGCACGACAGGAGAGGCTGTGTGCAGTGCGGTCTGATGGGCTGATTTGCTTTCTGTCCTGGCTCTAAAGGAAGCTTGAAGGTCTCAGCACTGCCCTTCAACCCCTTTATCTCCCACTCCTCTTCCCCTCCCTGATGAAGAAGCACTGAGTACATACACACAAGACAACACAATCTCAAGTAGGCCTACCAAGTGCTGACATTTTTCTGCTGTCCTTGATCAACTGCACCCACTCAGCTATTTTGGAGCGTCTCTGCCTGTGCAAGTTTCCCTTTCTCATAAAGAACTTGCACACAAAAACATACAAACAATGAAGCATCTCGTCTTACATGCTGCTCTTCTTCCGCGGAGAGCTAACGGACCCCTTCCTGTGCTGGCTGAGGGAGCCCCCCATGGCAACAGCCGAGTCTGTGTTTGTCTCCGGTTTATCCCAGATGTCCTTTTCACCTCTCAAGGTTCACGTCTGCCTCCCCTTCAGACAGCCTGGCTCAACGTCAGAGCCCCCCACTGCACTGCTTCTCATGACTGACTTGTTATTATTTAACCAACCAACCAGCCTCTCCTCGCCTCGTCTTTTCTCTTTCGCGGTCTCTGTTGATGTACTGCTGATCACACAGCTCTGCTGACAGTCCCGCCTCCTCGCTCTACTTCTTCTCACCCTCCAAAATCTCTCTCTCACGCACACACCAGAGGAAGATTACATTCACTTGTCAGGCAGTGTCTAGCTTTTAGAAGGAGAAAGACAGAGAGGTAGTGTGTGAGGTTTTTTTTAAAGACCACTAAATCCAAGGAGTTAGAGGGGGTAGATGGAGAGTGTGTGAGTGTGTGTGTGTGTGTCGTGGGGGTATCTGGCAGGGGTGAGAGTATTGTTCAAGAGTGAAAGAGTGTCTTCTATTGTTAGTCAGCTGAATAGCAGATCTGGGATCCAGGGGGAGGGATGGAAGATGATGGAGGGAGAGTTGGCGGCATAAAACACAACCCCACTTGTTATGCCACATTCCCACTACCTGCTGTGACCCATCCCCTTACAGTTTCAGCATGACAATACACACACACACACTGTCAGAGCTCCCGGCTTGTTTGCATACATTCATTTCCTAAGCTCATCACTGCGTTTTGACCTCTTACTCTGAGGCTAAACCTGGACACACTTTAAAATCAGGTCCCACTCTGCAAACTGTAGAACAGAAAAGGCCTCATCTAGGTGGATAAAGACAAAACAAGATTACTGTAAACATTGTTTAACCAGTGAAAGAGAAAGCCTGGAAATGTACTGAACCATTGGTCCATTCATCATATTGAGTGTCAATACAGCAGTCTTCTATATGATTATAGAGGGAAATCATACCTCCTGATTCAAGCGTGTTCCATCCAGTTAGACTCTTTTGATCAAATGAAAAATGGCTTTTAAAAAACCCTCAGAGCCCTGGTGGGTCAGGCAGCGGTTCCCCAGGACAGGCCCGCCCTTGAGAGGCTTTCGTGCATAACTTCCTCCCACTGAAACGAATCACGAGGCTCATTTCTGAATGACTCCATCGCATTTCATACACAGTGGGCTCAATCACACACACAGCGCACACAGAGACACAGTGTCATTGAAATACGTACCATGGTATGAATATGCAACTTTTATAGTCTGCACAGCCACTTTACCCGTTACTCTGGTCACTCGTTAGCTGGTAACTTGTCAGCCCCGTAAATTACGAATAAATACATGGACAATTAGAGAATATAGCAAACAGCCCTGACAATTAGCTTAAAAACAAAAGCCAAAACCCGCAGAGTTCAACTTGCCTCATGGTTGCTGTCCAAGGTTGCTAGTCAATTCAACCGCTGCAAGTGAGGATGTTTGCCTTACCACTGCGCATGCTCGCGTGATTTGCCGTAGCAACGACTTGTGAATTTGTTAACCACTTAACTAAATACTGCGTGTGTTCTTCCTGCTAACCCTCCTCCCTGTTTGCTTACGATGGACTATTATTACTTTGTAAATTATCCGATTTGATTTGGAAGAATCTCAATATGATGTAATTCTGTAGGTATTTATTAGGCTATTGATGATGTAATATGCCAACATAATAAAAAACAAAAAAAACAAACAAAAGGTTGCAGGTTAATTTATTGTGTTTTCAAATCTAGAATAACCATGCTTAAATTAAACCCAAAGAATACAACAAGACGCTTTGTAATGTTTTATTATGGCACACACACCATGTAACAATATTCATGGAGTAAGTATTCAGAAAGGAGAACATTTGCTTTTTGGTATGTATCAACATATTAGTATCAAGTGCAAAAACAGTAGTTATGGTAAGGAAGACGAGCCAGGGACCATAAACTCCTGTTTTACTGTTCAGACGTGAAAAATTACAGAAACAGAGATGATGGTGAGGTTCAAGGAAATGTCAACATGGTCATATAGTATTCAGTGCATTTCTAAAGGAAGAAAAATGAACTTTCCCTTTAGGTTAATTCAACTGTTGTGCGGATGTTACACCCAGAGGGCTGACATACAGGTCATTCAGAGCTTTGGTGGTCGGGAGTGTGGTGCCCTGACAGTGCATAACATTTGAGTCATTTATAAAGTTGCTGGATATGAAGTTGCAGATTTGTGAAATTTAGAACACAGATATATTGATATTGGTTTTGTATAGGTTTCTAAAAAATAAATTGATTTGGTTTAAGTTCCATATATTTATCATGCTCCCTAAATGAAATTCTTATGATTTCAAAGTGAAAACGCATTTAATAATAGGCCCATCAACAGAAAATCCCTGCTAACATCCCTAACATAACAAATAAGTGCAAGCAATACGGATAGAAAAGATGATCTTACAATAGCTTGATACAAAGGAACAGATGAGACCTTTTGGCCCTTAGATTATGCAAAAGTTGTAAGATGTAAGATGCCAGTCTGTTTTGGACTAATGAATATACTGCCGTTAGGAATTACAGAAGGGTACGTTCTTTTCTGCAAATTAGCAGAAAGAAGAAAGTGGTAAAGGACAAATGGCACAGACCTGCGGGAGTGAAAGTGGAACTTTCCTTTCTGTACAGTTTGCACACTACAATAACATACATTCTGTACTCACACACACATACAATGCATTTATACACACAACCAGCTCGACCTGTATTTCTCTTCTTCATTTCTGACACAAATCTTCAGGATTACTTAGATAAATACATGTGTACATACGATCGCACTGAAATAAATATTGCAATTGAAATAAAAATATGATTAGAAGGCAAGATGAACTTCACTTTCAATGATAGTGTCAGTACAGGACTTGATCTGTGAAAAAGGAGCGACATCAACATTATTGCTACATTGCACAAATTTAGGAGTAGCAGCTTTGGGTTTCAAATAAACAGAAAGAAAATATAGCTGCCAGGAGGACCCGTAACAGACAAAAATATCAACCTTCATTTTCCTGATCAGAAAGTAAACATTTTATAGTCAACCAAATGAAACCAGCTGACCCAGTGATTTATAAAGGAAAGGGCTAGGGGAGAGCTTCCTTGGTCAAGAGAGCTTGAAGGTTAAAGGGTCAGACAGAGATGAACACACATAATAGGAATTATAGTTAATTAGAATTATAGTTCTACATTCTGAGGATTTTTTGAGGCTGTACATAGGGCTGGAAAATATATCAACTTTTAAAGATTACAATCTACTTATTTAATTATATTATGGAATTTTTAAATCTATTTTTGTTGTCAAATACATAGAAATGGCAGCCCAGAAAAGAAGTCTGAAATGTATTTCAATTTGATAAACATACTTGTTATGCAACTCGATGTGTTTTTCCATACTTGAACAAGCACTGCGTGTGTCTTCTGGTTAACATACTTATTTTTTTCCAATACTATTCAGCTTCAGCTGTACGCATGCTATGTCAACATCTGTTGGTAAGTGAAAGTGCAAAGTAAAAGAAAGAATGTGTCAAAAAAGACAGAAAAGTGCAACCAGGAGCATGACAGTGATGTTTGGGTGGATTTGAAACAACTATCAGACACCAAACTCAGTCCTGCAGTGGGAGTTTACGCGGCACCAACAAGCCACCGTTAGCGCAACATTAAGGTTGACAGACATATCTGAACCAAGATGACCAGGCTGCAGCCAAACAGTCTCCCCTGTCAAGGGAGGAGCGGGCGGGGCAGTCAGGAAACACCCACACAGTAAGGCATTCTGGGAGAGGATTGTGCAGCCTCTGGCTCATGTTAAAAAGCAGGTTTACATTCATAAAACATTATTACTGTTGTGGCTGCTCAAAGGCCACACCAAGCTTGTCGTAGATCTCCTTCAGCAGCAAGAGAGCTGTATCTTCAGATTCCCTAACAGACAGGCAGAAATGGGAAAACATAATTTATTTGAAGCAAAAAAAAATCAGTAAGTAAAAATTAAAGTGTGATACAACAAAGAGAAAATTACAGGAACACAAAACACAACAGAGCACAATTACTGTAGTACACCCTTGTACAGGGTGTTACAGGCATGACTCACCAGTAACACAGATGAGACTGGATGGCAAACAGGTATTCGTTGAAGCTCTCGATGGGTTTTTCCTGAAGTACGTAGTCGATCCTTCGTCCTCCATTCAGCATCCCCACTCTAATCTCAGGCTGCTCTATCTGCTCTGCTGACACTGGAGACTCTGCCTCCTCACAGACTACTGCAGGGACAGAAGTAAAAAAAAACAAAAAGATAAAGCAAATAGGCAGACAGCAGACAACCAAAACTATGATATTTGGCAGCAGCAGCAGCAGCTGCTATCTGTTCTAAACTCATACTTTTTGGTAAAACGAGAACAGATCAGATAACGGACAGGAAAGGAGAGAGTAGTTGCTGTCTCCAGTCAGCAACATTCAAACCTATGCAAGTGAATCATACTCACATTAGTCAACCCAGTGTCCTACATCTACCCCAGAGAGGAGTCAGTGGCTGAATGTTGTAAGAATATAATTTGATGCGATAACAACACCAAAAACAGGCATAGTTTACTCAGCCTTTTTAAGCTTATAGTGAATTGGTTATATTATTTTATGTCATTTAAAGTTGTTTTTTTTATTTAGCACTGAATAGATGTCTACTATATCAGTTGATCATAGAAGAGTCAACTTTTTGCCTTTGACCTGATGAATGTTTTTTCACTCACCCATGTTAAGTAAATGTCAGTAAGGTGGATCTGGTTTTGATGAGTGATGGTATGTTATGAATGCATTGTTGTCTCACAAGGCCTCTCCGCAAAGACCTAATGCTGATGTTCAGTTCAAGGTACACTGCTTTGGAACAGCTTGCCAGTTGAACTAAAAGTGCAAACAGAGTTAAACATCTTGCTTTTTTTTTAAATCTAAAAAAGTGATTCAAACAAAAGCAGGTTTATGAACATTGATGGTCGTACACAGTCTTAGCTTTCTTTAATTATTGTCTTTTTTAATATACATTTTTTTTGTTGTTTGTGTGATTGTTTTACTATCGTTAAAAAAGCCTAACCAGGGACTGGGCCTGCAAATTAGCCTATATGTGGAGCATCGGCTGCTTGAAATTGTAGAAATGTTTTTTCTGCATTGTCCCTGTCAAATAAATTAATAAATAAATGAACCCTGATGAAACTGCTGGCTGCTAGCTCGAAAACATTTTATTTCTGACAATCTACCTCTGTATTTGCTGCCTTTTAATTCTGACATTAAAAGATAAAAATCATCATTACATTGTAATATTTCCTAAAGAGTCTCATGTTTGGGATCTCACACAGGGTTTGAAAATAAAAAGCTATATGTCCTCTTTAACAGATAGAGAGTGAAAAGTAAGACAAATCTCATCTCATCTCATTTTCTACCGCTTGTTCCCGTTAGGGGTTGCTGGTGACTGGAGCCTATCCCAGTGGCTTCGGGCCTTAGGCGGGGTCCACCCTGGACAGTGGCCAACTCGTCGCAGGGCTGACACATAGACAGACAGCCATTCACTCTCACATTCATTCAGTAAGACACATCTTGTAATTTAATTGTACAGTCTGTTCAAACAGCAGCTGTATTCCCTTTCACTCATTTAATGAAGTACTTGAGGTGCTGTAGAAAAGGACAGGACATGTACCTGCATGCAACTACTGTACGTGACCTGCTAATGATGAATGACATCACCTGCTGATTGAGGTCCAGTCAATTACTCTTGTTAAAAAGAACATCCGTGATAACTACTATTCAACTTGTCCTATTTGTTCAGCACATACGAGTTGGTGTCATGGGCCGGTTACTCAAGTGGCTTCTGGTGTTGACAATCAGTGAAGCTCTCAATAAATTCAACCAATCAGAGCTGACAGCAGGAGAGGGAGGGGAGGGCCTGAGATGTCAGTAAATTGAATGTTGAGTTGAAGATTAGATGTACAGGAGTAGTAGTGCAGTTAGGCGTGGGGGAAGGAGGAGCAGTGAGAACCTACTGCAATATTGACATCCATTACTTAACATTTGCTCTTTCTGAGGCACCGGACGTGCAAAAAGAAACCATAGTAATTGCATACCTTCTTTTTTTTTCCCAATACATTCTGCAGGTAAGGCAGCATAGTTTTAACCATTAAAACAGGTAATAATAGTATTTCATTTAGTCTCTTTTGTGCATGTGTATTTTCCAGATTCAAGCCAGGGAAGTTAAAGGTGGGGTATGTGATCCTGGAAGAATCCAATACCATGACAAATACCATAATATAGACCAAACAACGACACAGCAAGCAATGTAACTAACGTTAGTTAGGTTGTGGGTTAGCAAAGGACAGCTGCTGCTGCAAAGCTAACATGCAGAGAGGACGAGAGGGTTTCCCAGAGCCAGCACACCAGCTCCAGACAGTGATATTCACAGCTCTCCAACTCATTTTACATTACTTGACACACAAATCATGGCTCGAATAGTGTTGTGCGGCTCGGTCCGAGCCAATTTGTTTGTATAGCATTTACAGAGGCAGGGCTGTGTACAAACACCAGATTTGTAGTCAGTACCGTGAGGAGATATTTGCTGAATTTGACAAAAAGACGTATTGGTTTAGAGTGGCATTCCCCACCTTTAAATGGAACATGCAGAATAACAGACAGTTTAGGCTTTTGCTGAATCAGGCAAATTTACAGATAAAACCAGATTGCAAAGCTAGAAAGAGTTCATTGATGCCTTTTTTCTCATTTATTCTAGCCAAGTGACTATCCTGGCTTACCTTGGAAGTAATGCTTATGAAGGGCCCTGGGCCACTCCAGTACTTTTGTCCAAAAAGCAGCACTTTTCTCTTCCCTCTTAGCAGAAGCTGTGACTGCCGCTGAGGCTAAGGTTCAAGATAAAGTGGTAAGGGGTGAGGGAAGCAGGAGCAACCACCAGATACGGCACAAGAGGGGAGGGGAGGGGAGGGGGGCAACATGCAGAGAGGGGTGACAGGAGTATGAAGAGATTGGGTTAGATACACTCTTGTACACGTACACACACACACACACACACACACACACACACACACACACACACACACACACACACACAAAAATAAAAGTGCTTTTTCTACCGTGCATCTCTGGAAGGTCTCTCTCTATTGTGGTTTCTCCTTCCTCCACTGGGGGCAGTGCAGCAACCGGTAGTCTGGCAAAGGACTGCCATGCCGTCCGTAACGATCCCAAAACATTGTTCTTCAAATCCATGCTCATACGGGTTAAGCTGTCCTTTAGCTCTATTGGACAAACAGAAGCAGAGACTATCATTAAGCCTACTAAACCAAAAGCCATATTGGTCCACAAAGACAAGGAGAAAGGAACAGCCAGCCATACCCAGGTGCATCCTCTTGCGGCCTTTATGGTGAGGGATCAGCATGGGCTCTAGATCCTCTGACACAATCATGGGCTCTATCCGATAGGCCACAGGGTCATACTACGCAGCAATAAAGGGGAAGAGATTAATGTAACTTTTAATAGATGACCTCTGTCGGAATGTAAGCAGAGATAGACTCCAATATGTGCAGTTCTCTTTAGCACATGCACGTTTATTGATGGCAAAATTTAGATTAGACCGGTGGCTACTTCCAAGATGACTGTGTATCTAAACTAATTACACAGCGGTAACACAGCTACTAGTATTCTTGTCATTATGCTGATTCAATGCTGCAGTTACATCTGTCATTTCCAACATGGCTCTAACCATTCATGTGCAGGTCCACAATGCAAACAAACTTCTGAAACATTCAGAACTGCCCAGTTAATCCCTCTTTGTTTGAAAATGGGATGAAAAAAGTCAAATAGTAGTTGTGGCAATTAAAAGCCGGTGTTATCCCTTTTGGGAGCTTAGCACAGAATGTGTGCCTGAACGGGCAGATACAGTAAATATATGATTACTCACTGGGTGGTAGATGTTGTAAAACCTCTTGCAGGTTGGGAAAGTGTAGTTGGGATTGATATGTTTAAGCCCACGAACGGTCAGGAACATTCCAATAGGAGAGCCAAAAGCAAAAAACGTTTGGGGGTGGAAAGCCAGCTGTGGGTAATTAATGGATACCTGTGGATAGAAGGTGGGGTCGGAAACATATGAGCTATTAACTTTGGAAAGAAATGTTAGGCTTTAACCACAGTTTTTTGCACTAAGAAGACACAGCTATGCATACAGATGGAAATTGGTGAACACTTCTCTGGTGCACAATTGTGTTGGGAACATTAAGACTACATTTCATGACATCAAGACAATAGCCAGGGAGTATGACAGCAGGTAAGGAGGAGACCAGGGAGCTGACCACTCATGCAGGACTGGATGAGCACAGACAGAGAGTGTGGTATTGGGTTGTACGACTCAATGGGACAAAGAGGGTAGCCTCGATCAGGGCACAATATAGGAAACCCTATTGCTCATAAATTAGCCACTATAATTCAGCCGCCTTGAGTTTTCCCTGACCGGAACTGGCTGAATGTGAAGAGAAACTCCAGGCACAGTGAGATCAAAGAGGGCTAAGAACAAAGCCGGAGAGCATGGGGACCCCATGTGAGACACACCTGTCCCTTGGCTATGCCTCCATTGGTCTGTCCAGGCAAGCGGGGGGAGGAGAGAAGCAGGAAGGTGATGCATCAAAGCTTTTATCTGCTGGTACCCCCAAGCACAAGTTATAATGTCCGTGTCCATGTGTGGTACCTGTCCGATGCCCATGTCAAAGTATTCGTAGTCTACAGCGCTGGTGACAGACTGCGCCCTATGGAACTGGGACTGCTGCATCGTCAATCCTGAGGACTGGTTACCATCATGATCAGTGGTCACTTGAGGTGGAACTTGCAACCCTGGTGCCAGACAAACTGCCCCCATCTTACAATCCTATTTAGATTGAGAAATATAAAAAGTTATTTAAACGATAACTGAGCTTTAGTATATGGCAAGCAAAAAAGGAACTTGGCATGAATGAAACAGCCTTTCTCTCACTGCTGTCTACAGAAAATCAGTTCCTGACCTCTGGAAGCCACTTCCTCCTGACGTAGTTCAGGATCTTCTTCCGAGGTCCAAGAGGAATTCCTAAATCTTTGAGATCACTGTCTTGGCAAAGGGCCTAAAAGGGAAGATCCATAAATGTTTTACTATGCATTACACTTGAATGTGTATGTCCACTGTATGTGCGTATTACCAGAGATTCCAGGTCTAGGTGTTCTGCCTGTAGTGTATCCAGGTATTGCTGTAGGCCCAGTCCGGTCAGAGTCTGCTCCAGTGTGTCACAGTTCAGATGAAATGGCGCATCACAGGGCACCTTAAGAACCGGGAGGGACAGAAAGGGAAATGTTTTTTCTCATCTACATGTAGAAAAATATGCAGTCTTTTTATCAGTATACTGATGTTATATTTTACTGTCAATGTTATCGTACCACCTTTTGGTTTTCTGATCCAGTTCTCTGATTGGTTAGCAGGTCAAACAGGATCAGTGAACCTGAGGAATGAGAGACAAAGGGAATGGGCTGAAATTCAGAAATTGAATGACTTGTGACTGTGTGTGTGTGTGTGTGTGTGTGGACGTCTTACCCAGGCTATGGCCCACTACTGAAACAGCCGCATTGAACTCTGGGTGTCTCTGTTTAAAGAGGGTGTGCAGCCTGTTGATCTCTGAGGCCACTGTGTCCACTATGGTCTGGCAGTAGGTGGGGCTGTTATAGAAAAACAGGTCCAGCAGAGTGTCGTTGGTGAAATGTCTCAGCCTGCTGATGCTGGGTAGAGTGATCCTCTGAATATCCCTGGAAAGTGGGGAATGTGAGGGAAGACAGAGTTTCACAATTTTGGATCAATATTGGAGACAGTAGTATTGTACAACAGAGGAATCTTGTTTTGTCCACTCTCTCTCTCTCTCCATACTTACTCGTCCACACCAGTGGCATCCCCGTGTAGAGCACTGTGCCAGTTGACTGGGAGGAACTCCACTCTTCCTACCTGGCCATCCTGCTGAGCACGCTTATAATGAGAGGCCAGGAGAGACAGGGACGCACTCCTGAAGTCATTTACTGGAAAGAGACAAGGAAAAAATGAGTCATGCATACACATAAATACATGCATACAGTATATACATAGTATACACACACAAACACAAACTTACCACACTGTATGATGGATCTGAAGCGCAAGTCACATGCAGGTCCGATGCCATGGACCATAAAGACAAGGTGATCCACCTTTTCTGGTTCACCTGGGAACACACAGAAATATGCGCCCGGAAGTGTCCACTGTAGGTAATACTTTTTTTAAAAAGCGGGTTTGTTTTCCAGTGTATTTTATGGGTACATTCACATACGTACCATCAGGTATTTCAACAGAGATGTTGTCCACTCCCCTCTTGACTGTTCGAGGCCGGATCTGCTCCGAGGGGGAGGACACCCAGTCATCCTGCAATCCTATTGGCTGATACTGCATTATCAGCTGAGAGAGGAGCAGGGGAATAGAAGAGATGAAACTTATAAGAAGGAAACAGTGCACCAAATAAGAAAAAATGATATGCTCAGAAAAGCCATGGTGTGGATTTTTCATGTATCTAATTATAGTGTACATAGTGATATTTTAATAACAGCAGGCCTTACCTTGGGATTGTGCAGGATGACAGTCTCTCCAGTGGGAAACTCCAGTTTCCTCTTCCATTCATCCAAGGTCACTGCTATCATGTAGGCCTCCTGGAAAATTGGAGGATGGGAGGAACAGGCAAAGTTAGGAAGAGGATAAGGTCAGAGGTTGTAGCAATGAGCAGTGTGACGTTGAGGGTTCGGCGTCTGTGTCAGACTACCTCCAGATTTTTGCTGAAGTCCTCAGGGTAAGGCATGAACCTGGTGTCTTTATCTCCTTTATAGAACCAGGAACAGCGGCGGACTTCAGTGGGAGCTTGCTCCCAGTACACAGCGTAGCGCTTCCTCTCCTTGACATGTATGTCATACCGCTCTCCATCCACAGCTACCACCACCTCCTCCTCCTCGTCTCCTACTGCGCAGTAAATACACACATGTACACAAGCAGATACAAACTGGTTTTATGAGTCAACCTTCAAAAACTAGATTTTAAGCAAAGGTTCTATTAGGACGAGTTAGGAATGCAAGTGCTGTGCTTTAGTTCTGGCAATAGATTAACAAGAGAACAAATATTTGTGTTAAATGCACGGAGGAAAAAGGTATGTGAATTCATTGTTTATGGGAATTTCCAAGGCAACAGTGAATCTGGAAGAAGGTTGTTGAATGTGCAAGCCATATAATTGGTAAAGAAGTTCCTTTTCAAGCTAAAGTCTCTTGACTCAGAAATTACCCACAGGACTATGTTGTTACTTTGCATTAATCATTGCTCACTGACTTTGGACTTCTGCAGCCGCATCACCAGGAGGATAAGTAATATGGACATACCACCTATAGGAATGTGGGCAAAGGAACTGCCATCCTGTCTCGCATTGGAGAAACTTATATTGTCAAAGGGTAAGACAAGAACTTTGCTTGTTTATGGAGCCCTTATATAGAATTTGTAGTAACTCACACTTTTAAATGATTTGGAAATTATTCACTGCTGTTTTTAGTTGTTTTATATTTTTACTTTGGCTGGGAGATGGTTGTGATTATCAATGTACAGTAGATATTCAATATGTTAATAAACTCCTGTACAACCACAACGTGTTGTTTTTAGACGAAAGAACCCTCTTTAAATATGAATATCACAGATGTCAACTCTGAATAAATGTATACAACAAAGGTACAGTATAGCAATCATAATGAGGCTCACCTAAAACCATCCTGACACTTCCAACTTGCTGTTTAACTGCCAGTAACAGTGATCATGTCCTGTCAGAAGAGAGTGTCCTACTGGGCACCAGACCAGTGTTAGCAACAGCCGTGTTTTAAAGAATATACACACGCCTACCAGTGTTGCAGGCCGTCTCTAGTTTGTCAGAGTCTTCTCTGCTGAAAGGAAGCCAAGAGGTAGTGTCCTCAGCCCGTCGACAAAAGAACCAGTGAGGCTGCACTTCTTGATAAGGAGCTGGGACCGACTCCATGTCAAGCATCTCAAAGGAGGATGTGGAAGAAGGAGAGACCTCATCCACCACAGGAGACACCTGGAGACAAATTTTGACAGCATAGATACTGAATCTTCTTCATGTCAGCAATATTGCTCAGTTACCAAGTAAAAAGCAAATAAATGCTATATATAGTACACTATACACCTGTGTTTTCCTTATTTAGAACAGTCCACTGTTCAACACTGTAGTTTCCATAATAAGTAAATGTAGAAGTCTGAGCTAAGTCTGTGCCCTTCCATTAAGCTCCTATCGAGGAACCTGAGACCATCAGACAAAGCAAAGGACAGTAAGATGGGGAAGGATCAGGCCTCCCCTTGGCCAGACGCAGAAAGCCCTGTTTTATTCTCGCCTCCTCTACAAGCTGTCTCTTGTCTCTTTTTCTTCACACAACTGCTCCAGCTTGTAAACAACCTTTATCCACTGAATTTCTTAGAAACAATGCTGCCAGTAATACCCTTGGCACTCTACTACTCCTTTATCAGGGTGTTGAAAGACACAGCCTGCCACTGCTTGACACAACAACAAACACCCACATTACACACAGTTTCCAAATCAGCAATCCGATAGGCAATGTGGATACAGGTGTACAGATTTAAAATACGATTGAGAATAAACTGATATGTGAATATCCTTCCTAATTTAATCTTGTTGATCACCTTGCAAGTAACACCTTCAATTCAATTCAATTTTATTTATATAGCCCAATATCATAAATCACATTTTGCCTCAAAGGGCTTTACAATCTGAACAACATATGACACCCTCTGTCCTTAGACCCTCGATTCGACTAAGGAAAACTACCCAAAAAAATGATAGAAACCTCAGGAAGAGCAACAGAGGAGGGATCCCTCTCCCAGGATGGACAGACATGCAATAGATGTCATGTGTACAGAATAGATTCATAGCAGAAAATCATAGTACATACAATTATGATGACAATAGCAAAATTGTATTGTATATATAAATATGATTAAAAGTGTGGGATGTAGAACATAAGGGAAGATGATGGGTCCAGACGGACAACTGAGCAGCTCCAGGTGGAGCCCAACGAGCAGGATCCGAGCCAGCTTCCTGTTCCTATATTTGGTTGCATGCCATACAACAACAAAAAAAACTGTCTAAGTTCCTTAAGCAAATAACCTTCAGGAAAGTGATTCATAATAGTTTAGGGGGAAAGAATGCAGACAGGAGAGGAGAACAAACAATCTCTGTGTACTCTTGCAAGAGATTTTCTAGGGAGTGAATGGTTTTATAAAATCTTTGTTGGAGGAACACGACAATGCATCATACGATAACTGCATTTTGTTACTACAGCAGTTAGTTGAAAATCAACACTTTTGAAAATGTATAATCACTTGAGAGGAGTGAATTCTATTTCTAACACAGTTGTTATAGAGTAGTTCGATACTGGCATGGCCTTGAAATTGTGTATGGTGTCATGGTTTGTTGTACAGAGGTACAATATTACTTCTATCAAATAATCAGTGCCCGCTTATACCTCTTAGGGTTTCCCTGATCACAGACCAGCCTAGTCCAGGACTGAAAATAAACCTTGTTGGAGATAACCCATTTAGGATTTCCTAGGACCCAAGTAACTTTCTGTGCCCCTCAATGAGAAGTGATGATAGGACTGGTTAGGGTGTTGGGTTAAAGTCTGTTCCACATCTATTTGTGTTTCCATTTACCTTAGTTTAAACCCAATCCTAATCCTAACCATTCATATCTGCGATGCCTAAGCATAACCTTACCTAAAATGACCCCAGTCATGGAGGGCAGCACTACAGGGAACAGATCTGACAAACAAAACGGTTACACCCATACACAAAATCATGCACCCTCACCTGATTCTCAGGTGTGTTCCCTGTTGCCGCAGTCTGAGTGGGGCTGTCTTGAGTGTTGACGTTTGGGGCAGTCTGAGCTAGACCCCCCTCTTCACCAGGACTATATGACATTAGCCCAAGACCTGACCCCAACCCTCAGCTCTAACCTGAAGGGGGCAGGGGGAAACACAGAACCTGTAACAACACAGCTGCAGAGAGCAACAAAAAAAAGGAGGCTTAAAGACCATCTCAACAATTAAAGTCACAAAACTGTTTTAAAACTGGTGTTGACGCTTAACTTACTTGTGTCAGAGCATCACAGTTGATGGGACAGAAAGACGAAGAAGCCAGATCACATTAGCTCAAACCCAACCTGCCTTTTAACGTAAACTACTAACGTTAACTATCCCAGCGCTCAGGGATCAACAGCTGGTCAGTGACGTTTGTCGCAATGTAAAGTATAACGTTAAACAGTCAGGTTAATGTGACAGCTAACGTTAGCTAACTGTTATGTCACACGAGGGACGTATTACGAGTTAAGTTGATGTACGTAACGTTAGCGCTTTCTTGTCATTATCTTGAACAAAACCAACGTTAGTGTTCGCAGTTATTTCTCATGTTATTGACGTATTTTCAGGAATACAACGAACACATCCTAGATGCCAAGGCTCGTTAACGTTGGTTGAGGTTCATGCTAGTTACGACGGCTGCAGTGTTGCCCTCTCGGTTTTCACATCCTGTTGTTATTTTGGACGTTATAGCACAAGTAACAGACAGTCGTTGACTTAAACTCACCGACAACTTCACATACAGTTAACTCGGAGGATTTGTATTCGTTGTTTAGCTCGCTGTGGCTAGCTCGGCTAGACAAGGACAGCCTCCTGTCAAACGCTGCCTAGTTACAATGTTCTCGGAAATAGGACCATTACGAGTGTAACGTTCACAAACGACGACATGAACGGCCAAATAAAGTGGATAAAACTAAAATATTAATATTCTGCGATGCCCGAGTTTTCAAAGTCTGGCGATTAGAAGGTGAAATACGGGAACAGCGTTCAATGCCAAGTGGGAAAATATTCCAAGTAAATTAATAAATTGCTACATTTTCTTCAAGCCAATATTCCTCTGTCACACAAAGTAGTCATGCGTCTGTTAAACTCTAACTCAGTCTCCGAAAACATCACCTATAGTGCAAAAGAATCGACCCTTCATACATAAAGGTTTAGATTTACAAGGAGCCCTTGAAGGCAACATAAAACACCCACCCCAATCCCTAATATTAACCTGACGTTACGAATTGATAATGTTGAGAGATTGTTTGTTGTAATTCTGCAGCGAAAACGAGAGGCGTAGACATTTCAGATTTCACCAATATAGTGAACGGTAAACATAATGTATTTACCCGATATTTGCTGTTTATAACTTTTCTACATGAATGCAGTAATTGTAAATGGGATGGTTAACACCATCTAAGAATGATGAGGTGAATGTTTTGAGCCGATGCATGCTGGACTTTCCTGTTTATTTGGCTGAGAGGTATGAGGATGTTAGAAATGTCGATCAATATGGCATGGCATCCTAGCAATCTAAACAAATCACCTGCTTACCCTTACCCAGGAATCTTAATGTTTGGTTTGGACTGAGATATGCTCAGGTAAGTGTAAAATGTGAGTGTAATAGAGGTAGGCCTCTCAACAATGAGGGAGCAACTACATCATGACACATGGACACACCCATTTGTGGCAAGTTAACTGTCTCCTCTCACGGTTGCATTTTCAGCTCATTGGCTTGACTATCATGAGTCAACACTGTATCATAGATGATGCCTTCATTGTAATTCCTTCACATTGGATTAGAGGAGTATGTTTGGTTTAAAAAGCAGTATACTACTTATTTACGTCCCCCTGTTTCCATTAAAACACGTATACACAGATTCACTAAATAAACCATAACATTTGTAACATGACATATTTTATTTCAAAAGCAACATGATTGGCCGAGTGGGGTCATACCACTACCAAGCACACTGTGGGCTCAATTACCTCTTCTCCAGGGTTTATGGAGGGAGGAGTGAAACATGCCACTGGGAGGAAGAGTGAGTAGAGCTAGAATGCTTAGACACACCCAGTCAAACAAAAGTGTGAGAGACATGCAGAGTAATAAGCCTGTGAAGAGCAATAAGAGGGTGTGGCTTTTTTTTTACTCAGGGAGAACAGATAAGCCGAGTTTGCTTTGTAGAGAGAGTCAGGAGTTACAGTCCTGAACAGACAGCCGTTTACGTTCGCTCTACTGGGCTCACAAACATTCCAGCTGCACATTTCCACTCACTCTCCCCCTCTCCTGTGCGTTCTTCCAGCAGTCTGAAGTAAGACTTTGAGGGGAAGCAAACCACAGAGAAGAAAAGACACAAGAGGACAGCTCGAGAAAAAGCTTCCAACAACGCGCAGCCATGAAGGACAAAGTGAGGAGAGGAGGAGGAAGGAATCAGGCCAAGGCTGGTGAGAAATCCCTGCAATGTGTTTTTCTGCTCCTCTCGCCCTGTCTCTATTCTGCACTTTCCTCTTCCTTCTCTTTTCTTTTGGTGCCTCCCTCGCTAGAGAATGTAAGGAGGGTGGGAGATTTAGAACTGCACTGCTGCTCTGAAAATGGCTGGTGCTATTCTCTGCTTTCACCAACTTTTTGACCACTTGGACAATCTGCTTTGCACTTTATGGCTTTTATGGTGAATTTATTCACACGGACACATGCTGAAATCAACCATAAATCCGTAGAACAACGGTACATTATTATGATCCTATTTAAGGACAACGGGTAACTTTTATTTAAATATATGTACACAGCTTCTCTTGCTGTTCATCCAGAATCAAAAACCTCCTATCTACTGTTTAACTTCCAACCACCTTATCTACCTTACTATTGTTTCTCCATTTTCCACACTCTCAAGTGGGCCTCTTGACTTCTTTTAACCTTTGCTACTCCCCTCTCACAAGACAGAATTATTGAATTAAAGAAGAATGTAAGCCTGTCTTCAGATGAGATTGCCCAGAGGTGTTACCCTACAAAAGAATCTGTAGGCACAGCGTTATAAATGACAGGTTTTGTCATTTTGAGGAACTAATTTGAATGTATTGAAAGTCATCTTTTTGTAATATTACTATGTGACATATAGGGAAGGGATTCTGGCTGCTTGTGTAGTTTATTGTATACGCGACAAAACAAACTTGTCAAGGCTGAAAACAAGGCTGTTTTCTGTAATAGCAAGACAGAGCTCAGAGCAAAAAGACGCTGATGGCTCCAAGCCTGCAAAGAGGAGGCACCTTCTTCCAGCCAATCACGAACAGAGACGCTATTTTTTTGGGTGCTTTCCAGTGGTAAAGTAATCCCAGATTGACAGCAAGAGCTAGAGATTTAGGTTTGTTAGTTTATGTGTTTTAGCATTCTGATGTCTACACATGCCAGTGCTGGGTGTGGTGGTCCCTTCACCCTGAGATGACATGAAGACCAGTAGGCAAATTCAACAGGTTTAGTCACACTGCTAGTAGAGGAACACGCTGGGTCCTGCTCTCCCTCTGGTTATGTGAGTGTGTGTAAAAAGGCAGACACACCCCACTTTCCCTTTCTATGACATTTTCTTACATAAATTCACTCTCGCCCTCAAGCACTCTTACACACACCGCTTCTACAGTCCAGCTCGTGATCATTTTAGGGGAGATTAAGTGTTCTTGTTTGATTCTGCCGCAAAGGGCAGATGGTGGAATCTGAACATAATATGTCATGATTATATTTCATTCATTCTTTCGTTCAGCTATTCATGCATTTTCTATAACAGTCTTTTCAGGGTCATGGTGAGCTGGAAACAGTCCCAGCATGTAATGAGAGGAAGGCAGGAAAACAACCGAAACTATTTACTTGTCCAGTGCAGGGGTCTGTGATTATCCTCAGTTAACCTCAGATTTCTCCTTCAAACAGATGTAAACAGCCTGAGTGATGAAAAGGTTGCCGATGGTATTAAGCAACATGAGGACATATCATTCCCTGTGAAGATCCAGGGAGCAGGAGTAGAGCCCTTTGAGCTGCAGGTACAAAACCAGACTGTTGTTTCTTCTCTGTTCACGCTTATGTTAATAAGATTTCACAAGTGTGGAAACCAATAGTGATAACTGAGACTATATTGACAACAATTCATCATCTTTATCTTGTGTAGTAAATATAATTTTTTTATAGTGTAGAACCCTTACAGTGCATGCATTAGTATGTCTGTCTGTATATATACAAAATATTTTACTATATACCCAGTACTGTATTTTCTGTCAGTGTCAATGTACTGTCTGCAATACTCTGTCTTTCTGTGTAATGCAGGGTCTATCCTCAACAATAACTGCATTTTTTTTAAATAGGTAGGTTTATAATCTATATTTTGGCATTTCTTGCTGTGTTAAACCACGGGTCTTCGTAGGTGCGTGGTTTTTGGCTCGTCCAAGATGCAGTAATGAATCTGCTTTCGAGGGATGAGGTTTGTCCACGTTCCAACCTGTTACTGGCACTTGCCGGTTCCATTCTGGACCCCCTCGCAGAATTGCAAAGCCTCAAGGGGCTTAAACCAGGAGCCATCCTTCGCCTGGTGGAAGGTAGCATTGTTGTGTTTTTTTCAGCTTTATTTCCAATCTACATTTGTACCTTGAATTTTATAAATAGTTTAAACTGTCCGAAGGCTTTTTGGGGTTCAAAAGAAGCTGCTTTTCTTTTAAAACTCAGAACCATATATGGTGTATTTTTTCTAATTTTGTCTTGCATGTATTTTTAATAGCATTCCTGTGTACTCTGTAAACCAGTCTTCCATAGAGTTTTAGACAGTTGTTAAACATATTGGGAAGTTATAGGTTTTTAACAATACTCTGTTCTGTAATGCAGCTCATACATTAAGCTATTGCCTGGCCTTTGAACAATATAGTTTTTAACTCTCTTACATGTCCATTAATATATCTACACGTCTGGGATCATTTTGGTATAATAATTATTTGTAGAATATCAGAATAGAACAATCCAGGCCTTATTTTATCACACCCATCAGCCTTTCCCTTTCACACACACGGGTTTCTCTCAACTCGCAATCTCTCTCTCTCTCTCAATGTAAATAGCTGACTCACCTTTTCTGAGTCATCATAACAAGGTTTGTAGTTGCAGAGATTACAACTGTGTGCCAACCAATTATTTTGTCTCACACCTGCCAGTGGTTGAAATTCTGAAACAACCTGCAGCCCATCTCTTATGTACAGTATGTACCCAGTCAGATTTGTGTCTGTAGTCCAATAAAAACACACATTTTAAGTCGATCATGACATCCTAGAGTAGTCTTTGTCTTGTGCATGCTGGCCATTTAATTCATGTTCAGAGTTTCATAAAGGTCAGTGTAACCTTTATAATAACACAGTGTGTCTTTCCAGAACCCTACACTGCCCGCTCAGCCAGGCTCCATCTGGCTCGTGTGCTGGAGCTGCTTAGAGCGTCTGGACCTCAGGATGCACTGAGAGAAGGACGCTCCCCGAGCATACTGGAGACACTCACACATACACTAACAGCAGGTACACACACACACACACACACACACACACACACGCTGTGCACTTAGACAAAAGGGTAATAACACTTAGATACAAAATTAACAATCAAGCTCACACTGAGATCGCCTTTTACTACTGGTGCAGACTCTAGCTTACCGAATGGAAAGAGCCTGAAACGCTCTCTAAGCAATACAAAAACAGAAACAAACAACCAGGATGGAGCGCCTCCTGAGTACCTCCTCCCTGGATCCTCAGAGAGACCACTCATGGCCCTGCTACCACAGAGCTCCCAACAAGAAGTATGTAAATACCTGGAGTTGTGTTTCACACTGGGCCAGCCTATAATCCACACAGACACACTGACTCTTTGTGACGTTGTATTTGTCTCATCAGGCCCCCAGCTACTTGAGGGACCTGTCTCTCAGCTTCTGGAACCCACCTCCAGGACACAGGAAGCTGCAGGGAGACTTCCTGTACATCACCATGGTGACAATGGAGGGACGGCGGTATGACATCACATCCTGTCCAAAAGGTTTCTTTCTCAATAGGTAAAAAAATTACTTCATATTAACTCTATTTGTGGTTGCAGTAAATTGTAGTAGAAAGTGTATGAAAGGCTAATAATGTACTCAGTTGTCCTATTTCCATTCTGTCTGAGTTGCACAGAAGCCCTGAGAGGCAAGTGAGAATTCTTTTTTTCTGGTGATCCATTTTCGAAGTCTGATCTAAAAATGTTTTCTAAGTTTATAGCTTAAGAACTAGTGGGGAAAAAAAGGTTTTTCCCAGGATACTCTGTCTAAATTCCTTACAGTTTTTTAAACCTGTGCCACAGGTGGAGGAAAAACAAAGTTTTGGCGTGAATTCGTGTTCTAAATAGGATTATGTCATGTGCCAAGCAGGGAGCTCAAGGAAAAACAAGGAATGAACCCAAAATGCAGACAACGGAGGGAGACCAATGCAGTTCAGTAATTTAAATGAAAGGCAGTGGATGGTCAGCAGAGATCAAAACCAGGAAAAAGCAGTCCAAACACAAGCAAATGAGTCCAACAGGGAGTAGGCTATATCCAAGGTCCAAAAAAGGCAGGCAGTAGTCCAAGAAACAAGGCAAAAAAACTAAACAAGCACTGAAAATAGACGGGAGAGGGCCAGGAACACAAAGCACCAATGAGGGAGGGAAATCACACAGACTAAACACTCAGGTGAGGGGAGATGGGACACAGGTGGAACTAAGTAAGGCGGGGCATATGATGAAAAGACACAAAGGCAGGAAGTAAAGTACAAAACACGAACGGAGAGGAGAAATGAGTATTGCAAAATAAAACAGGAAACAGACAGAAAATCTGAAACAAAAAGGTAAACATAAACTAAGGAGCAGAGCCGGTCATGACAGTCTAAAAGCATTCATGTTTTCTTCCAGGTACGTTTTAATTTCTCAATGCACTCTGAACAAAAGGTGTGTGAGCACGTTTTGTAACATTACTGTCATATATTTCCTTTGGTTAGAGATGTATTTTAATCGATGCTTCACCTGGAAGATAACATGGATGCTTTTAGTCCTATTTCGAACCATAGGCTGTGTAAAACATGGACGTAGTGTCCGTGACGTCACCCATAGGTTTCTAAAGAGGCGTTGAGAAGCTCAAAGTGGGCGGCTCCCGGCAGTCGCCATCTTGGCAGTGCCTGACGCTGGCTAATCCAGAAATGGGCAAAGAGGTGGAGCTGAGGCGGGCCGAATGAAGCCTGGTTGGATGAAACCACCTAGCGGCAGAGGGCACCCACCTGTCACTCAAACCAGCCACGCACGTAATTATGCATAACTTTAAGCCTTAATACAATTCAAACAGGTGAGTTATATAAAAAAAAAACCTCACACCTCCTCACAGATGTCATGACTGAGGAAATTAGCTATGGAGACGAAAACCATTTTTTGTACCGGCCTGTCAACATGTTTATTTCAGCTGTAAAGTTTTAACACGAGGGGTTTTTGGGGATCGACTCGCAGCCTCAAGTGGCCATTCGATGAACCGCTTGTTTAGTGGGCCCTTTTTCCGCTTGTTTAGAAACCGAGGTAGTGGCGCACTTCATCCTCTTGTGGCCGAAATGAGTATTACTACAACAAAGCTCTTAGGAAAATGATTATGACAACAAGACTATCCTGGCAAAACCTTGGTTTTCACCTGTTCTTTAGTCCTAAACCAAGGAGAGAAAACAATTTAGATCAGACTTAGAAAATGGATCCCCAGAATTCACTAGTCACCTGCTTTATAAATAATTCAACTTTAACTCAATAACGTTCATTTTTCAGTTTAATTATGAATTATTTTCTCTCCCTCCTTCTTCATCTCAGGTCTACAGAAGAAGGGTTTGATCCTCGTCCTGCACAGTCTTCCCCAGTTTGTCACTGTTTCACTGACCTGCTCTGTCACATCAGCCCTGCCTTCAAACAAACGTTTTCTACTACAATCAAAAACAGGTAACATTATTACATATTCAAATGTTAAACATGAATACTATAGTATTTTGCCTGAATCCTAACAGTGGGCTTTGGTGAGGTGTATATCCCAAATTCAAATCATTAAAATGTTCATAATAACTTGCATTAAAAATGAATATAAGTGAAGGGGATTTTGGGTAATGCAGCTTGTTCTCTTTCTTCCTTTAGGCCTCAGTTATCTCCAGTAGAGGTGATGCCCACTCCTTACCACACGCTGAGCTGGCTCGGGCCTCCCTGTGCCTCTCGCACTCACAAAAACACCTTCAGTAGACTGGGAGTGGATGAACAGTCAGGGACACAGGTTATTTACAACACAGCATAATACTTTATTGCTATTTGTTGAGGGGTGTGTTGCTGGCAGGGATATTAAGTGTAACCATGTGTGGTATGTGTAGGCTCCAGACTGGAATGAGGAGTTGCAAGCAGCCAGAGATCTTCCACTAGGCAGTCTGGAGGAGAGGCTGCAGAGAGACAAAGCTCTGCTCCAGGTAACCAAGGAAAGCTGTACTTTAGGTCAAAACAACAGCAGGACAGTTCAGGACTCTTTTTACCTGCTTTCCTTACTTTGTTCACTCAACTTCTCCTCCTCTCACCTTCATTCGTATCTGTTTTCTCAGGTAAATAGTGCGTTTGTTAGGGCTGTGATGCAGGGGGCAGAGACTATTGTAGATGGCTTTGTGGAGCCAGTGAATGGGAATCCTGAGGACCCAGCTTTCCTGTGGGGCGGCCTGTTCATGAGCCAGGGGGCAGCAAGTGCAGTGTTTGGTGGGGAAAGGGGTCGCAGGTGAGAGCAAAACTTCAATGACATGATCCAATAGATGTAAAGCCATTTGCTCTTAACTGTTTTATCTTATTGTGTTATGGATGTAGAGTGTTCACAAAGTACACTGTGGCCACGTGCTGTGTCTGATTATAAAATAGGCTTTATTTCACTTTTAGACTGGCATTGTTTTTGGCACAAATTATTTAGATGTTTCCTCGTCTTATTCTTGAAGGGCTGCTCAGAGGCTGGAGCTTAAAGGAGTTCAGGCCTACAGCGACATAGAGGGGCTACAGGGGCTGCACACTCTACCTACAGCCATTGTAGACTACAGAGGAGTGCGCCTGTCTGCTCAGGGTCTGGCCCCTGGCTTGGAAGGCTCAGAGCAGGACCAGGGTAGTGCTCCTGCCTCTAGGTACACCCTGTCCACCCATTATTTAACAATCCACTGTGGAAGTGGTGTCACACTGTGAGGCTGTTATTTTTGTGCTTTTTCTGCTAATTGTCTTTCTTCTTCTTGTGTTCTATAGAGGCTTGCTGTACGGGGTAAATGCAGGATCCCAAGAGTCCCCCCACCGCAGACGGCTACTACAGATCTTGGCTCACACTGCCAAGTCTCTTTGTCTCCAGAGACACGCTGTTTTGACGCCCAACGGTCACCAGGTACCGCTGTTCACCTCAGTGGACGCTCAGGGACTGTTGGGGGCAGATGGGAGGTTCTACATACTGGATGTGTTCAGGAGCTTCCCAGCTGATGCCAACTTCTGTCCAGAGGTGGACACAAAAAGTGAGACAGTCACTGGAGAAGAGGAGAGTACTAAAAGCTGTGAAGAGGAGGAAGAAAAGAAGGGTTGTGCAAAAGAAGGTTGGCCTGAGAATTATCACGCAGACTCTGGTCTTCCAAAGAGCTTTCCTCATGGACTCTGTAGACTGAGGCCAGAGCTGGTGCAGGCCTTCATCCAGCACAAGTGAGTTGTGCATGGGACATGGGGAAAAAAACAAAGTATTTTTTAGTTTTGAAATTCTTATCACAAAGTTGACGTTTTGGTTTTTGCTTCTTTTAGACATTGTCAGTTCACTCAGCGTGTCAGGGAGATGTTTGACGAGAATGGAGGCTTTGAAGAATGTGCAACAGCTTGTAAGCGTGTTTTAGTAGATTTATCTGAATGACAACCAAAAGTATAGCTAATAAATACAAAAATGTGGCCATTTTATACTTGACAAATGTTTTTTTTCTTGCAGGTGACTCTCGAGCCACTAATGCTGTACGAGCTGCTTGTAAAGAAGTGGGCTCAGTTAGCGACATCATCTTTGAGATGCGCTTTAACACAAGCGTCTTCTCTCCAGGTACCATGACAAACTACACACACACATACAGTCCAATCTTTTGCTAGAACACAATATGACAGGCTTCTTGTGGTTTGTGTTCAGGAGTAACCTTCCCTCCTGGTGAAAGTACGTCAACGAAGCTCCAGGAGAGGTTACTGAGGGAAGCTGCAGCTTTCATCATCACACATCAGATACCAGCCTTTGTAAGTGGATCCACTGTGTACATACTATAATAGGCACATCTACTGCAAACATTAGCCAAGCTCAGCATATCTATATGTGTGTTTGCGCAGGTGGAGTATTGCCTATACAGCAACGAGGCACCAATGGATGGAGCTTCTCTAAAACAGGCGCTACACCAGAGAGGCATCAACCTCCGTTATCTGGGCCACGTGATCAAGACCATCAGCCAGTCAGAACAGAAGGAGCGCCTGAGGCACATAATGGTGTGTCTTATTTACAAAATAGTCAAACTTAAACTAGTCTTGATGATGTAATTACTCTCCTAACTGTGCTTTCTCCCTCTTTCTTAACCAGAGATTGGTCATAAGTGAAATTTTCATCCGCTCAACAAGAAGAGTGTTCAACAATTTCCTCCAGGTACTTTTATAGTGTTCTGTAATAAGCATTCCTATTCATTCTTGTGTTTTCACACCTCAGCGTTAAAAGCAGGTGAAATAGCAACACGTGTGGGTCCACACACTCCAGAAAGAATGAACTGCACCCACCGATTATGTCTTTGCAGGGTGTGGACGTGCCTAGTCTCTCTGCAGCTGTCAGTCACTTCCTCTGCTGCCTGTTGGTTCCCCACTTCACGCCCGCTCCCGTGGGGGAGGAGACTAAAAAGAAGTCAAGGCGGCGCGGTCGAGGGGCCGGGGCCTCTGAAAGCATGCCCTGGAGCACGCTCACAGGGGCTGAGCTATGGAACCTGATCTGCCAGGATGCTGTTGAAACATACAGCATCTCGGACAGCCTCGGGTGAGCACAGCATTTTGTTTGTTGTCACCTCAAATTAGTTAGTTATGCAATGGCTCCGAGTCCATTTTAGAATAACTAATTTTGTTTCTGTCACAGCTCTGGTCCAAACCACCTGGTGGAGCACTATGGCCTTCAGAAGCTCTCTTTGCTTAGAGAATTCTGTTTAAAGACAGGAGTACAGGTAACAGAAATCTGAAATATGGATTCAGTGTGTTATAAACCTTGTAAATGTAGTCACTAGATCAACTGAAACACATATTAGTAATGGTTTAATATACACAGAGTTGTAATTGCAAAATTAGCTGCCAGATAAAAACTTAAATAATTCTGTGTCGACACCAGTTGAGACTGAGAGACTACTTCCTCGACAACCAAAACAAAGCTCCCATTGGTCCAGACGACGTCCTGAACATCTTCCCTGTTGTCAAGCACATTCACGTGCCAACTGTGGATGCTTCAAAAGCATATCGTGCTGCACAAACCTCCATTCAGAAAGGTGGGTTAATAAAACTGTGCACTTTTACAAAAGCCCTTGTGCTGCGATGCAAATTCATGTATGTGTAATCTCTATCTTCAATGTGTGTTTTTGAACAAAATATAAATGAAAAGTAAATTCTGTGCAAAACCATTGTGTTTCCCAACGGCAGGTCTGCTGGATCAGGCCCACGAGCACCTGAAAGAAGCAGCCTACCTGTTTGGTAGGGTGTGTGATGACCTACATCCTGAGGCTTGTTATTGCCACAACCTGTTGGCCAAGGTGGCCTTCCTGCAGGGGAAGGCAGCTGAGGTACACTTACTGCTCCACAACTGTTTACAGCTCCATTTACACACTTTGAAGTGGTAGAAAGTAAACAAGTACATTACCTCAAATATTGTACCATAGTACATATTGAGGAACTGGTACTTTATTTGAGGATTCCCATTTCCTGTTATTTTATAACTGGTCAACTACATTTAAGAGGGAAGTATTGTACTTTTTACTCAACTACATATATCTGACAGCTTAGTTACTTTGCAGACAAAAATGATTAGCTTATAAAATGCATGTGTCAATTTCAGGAGGTAATGAAGTGATTGTTAATATACATGAAGCTGGCCATTAATTCTTGTCATCACGGACTTCCTCCGTTCTCAAGGCTCGCAGTGTCCAGCTGAAAGCAGTGGTCATCAGTGAGAGAGTGCATGGCTTCGACCATCCAAACACTATCCAGCAATATGTGAGTATAGATTTTTTTTCATGACTAAGCTGGAGGTACCACAACTGGCAATGGAAGCCCTGGTCACTGTGGAGATATGAACTGTTCTCCTGGGTCCATAACTATACATTTATATAGGGTTTTTATAGAGTATGCACTATGTCGTGTGTAGGGTGTGATTATTATAATTTTGTTGTTACATGTAGGCCCTCTTGGGTGTGTATGCGTTTGCTGGAGGGGAAACGGCCCTGGCCCAGAAGTGTCTCCTCAGAGCTCGTCTGCTAATGCTAACCGTCCATGGAGAGGACCATCCCTACACCGCAACACTGGACGTAGGTTACAACACTTTGGTGTTCACCTCAAGCACAAAAAAACCTTTTCACAATATCCTTATATACAATATTTTATAATGGCAATCCTCTCATTGCTTTCCTGCAGAGCTGTCTTGGGTTGGTGCTGACAGGAGATCAGAGAGGTCAGTACTTAAAGAACGCCCTCAGACTCAACACTTCCTTCTTTGGCGCCACAGATCTGCACACTGCTCTCAAGTAAGATGCCATTTAAAGTCATTAAATTGATTTACTTTATCCCCTTTTCCAACATCATCACCATTTCTCTCCCTGGTTTCTTGTCTGTGCAGTCAGCACCTGTTGGCCCAGTGGCTGTGCAGCAAGGGTGACTACAGAAGTGCTATGACCCACGAGAAAGAGGCCCTCACTGCTTTTACCTCCTTGGTCAGTGTATCTGCAGACAGAGACAGAGCCAGATAACTGGACTGGTTGTGTGTCTATGTTTGTCATATCTCATTGTTATCTTCTTTCTCAGTTTGGAGAGGATCACGCTCAGACACGCTGCAGCAAAGAGTTTTTGTGCACCATCACCAAGCAAGCAGTTAAGGTGGAGCGCTCTCTCAGACAGGCAGGAGCGGACTGCACGGAGCAAACAGTGGAGGTATGTCCAGGAGCTCATGTGGTCTCTGATACCATTAACCTCTTTGAATCTTTACAAAGACAAAGGAAAATGTGTTTACTAATCTCTCTGTCCTCAGTGTCTAATTCCCTCAACTGACACTTTGCTGGAGCAAATGGTTCTGGTGACAGAGATCAGGAGGATTACACAAAGGTAAATATTCACTATAATATATGACATGATATATGCCAAACCGTAACGTGTTGATGCTGAAATGTAGTTTGACTGCTATTGGATTTTTGAAGCTGACACCAATATCAAATTCTTAAATAATCCCATAGCCATATGTTGGTCGCTAGTCGTTTTTAACAACATAAAATAAAGACATTCTTGATGAGGATCACTTAAATTTGTTTATTTAAAGAATTGGGACCAAGATATTTGCTGATCTGAACATTTTGCTGTTGAAAAATAAACTTGTTGGTAGTCTCTGAAGTAAGTGTCAGTGATGCTATTTCAAACATTTTGTAATTTATTTAATGTCTTGTTACTTATCAGCCAACAAATAGACTGATAATGCTATATCTGTGTTCTGTGATGAGCAAAAGCGGCCTGTATTCATCAGTCTTGCTCTAAATCTATCCTAAATTCCCATAAATAATATTAACATTCTAAAAAGGGGCCATTTTGTATTAATGCTTTTTTAAAAGAAATGTGGTTTGGTTCTCCAGTACGTCGTCTGGCTAATCCTCTCCATGGAGAAAACTATCAAAAAAAGAAAATAGTGAATAAAAATCTAATCTTTAAAACAGTCAGTAAAGCCCTGAGAGGCAAGTGAGGGGGAAAAAAAACTGGTGATTAATTTTCTAAGTCTGATCCAAATTGTTTTCTCTCTTGTTTATGAATAAAAAAACTGGTGGACAATAAGTTCCTTAATTCAATTTCTTTTTTCACATGTGAAAACAGGTGAGAAGTTTGGGCAGCTGAAAACTTTGTCAGGATCATTTGAAGTGTTTGTTGTTGTCATACTCATTTCGGCCACAAGAGGATTTTGTGCAACTCGTTTTCTTAAAGCGCAGATTAAAATAAATTTCTTGCCAAAAGTAATACAAGACAGTAATGTTAAATACATTGCTAACACACAATATATCACTGCAGAAAATAAGCTCCGTGGCAATCACAAGTTTATGACACTTACACGTTTTACTCACCAAGATAACCTTCACAAACTAAAACGCTTTTATGATTTTTGAAGCGTAAGTGCGATCGCCAGAAGTAAAAAATAATAATAATAATAATAACGTTACGCTATAAACGTACCAAACCCCGGTCGCATTCCTTCAATGTCACCACCACTAGCTTTCAAACTTGTAGTCTGATTTTGCGCTCTAACCTTTTCTACAAAAGCCTTTCCTCTTAGTGGGACCTAGTATAGTTTGCATGAGTTCGAGTATTAACAACAATGGCTGTATAATACATCACACAAACTTCACAGGAGGCTGTATTTTTATTTATTTATTCGAAAGGAGGCTGTTAAGGCGTTTCGTGTTCGGCATGACGACGTTTAATCTCCCCGCAACCTTTGCAGCCTCCTTTAGCCACTTGTTAGCAACCGCCGTTTTTAAGACACGTAAAAACCTCAAAATGCAAGAGTGAGGTATTGACTGACGTGTTTTATGTCATAGAGCAACACTTGGAAATGTCTTAAACTTGCTATCCACAGACCTCATTTCAGGTATCTAACCAAAAACTCACTCAAAAAACCCACTGACTTTGAGGCGAGGCAACCGGAAGTACTAAAATGCTCATTAATTTCCGGGTTTTAAGACTCAGTCCTCTGCAGAACACGGGGTAGTGGCGCCCCCTAGCCTATTGTGGATGAAATGAGTATTACAACAACAAACACTTTTACAGATGAAAAAACTTAGAAAATGGATCACCAGAATTTTTTTCTCTCACTTGTCTCTCAGGGCTTTCGTATGTATAAGTTTACCACCTGTTATTGTTGTTACAAAAAATGTGAGGATTTTTTTTAAAGCATATATATATATATATATATATAAAGAAACTGGGAAACATTTTAGTGAACTTAAATAATGAAGTTCATGTGCTATGAACTAAAATAAATCTCATAACCGTTCCAAAAATGCTCCCGCAGCATGCATGCGTATTTCGATAATTTAGGTAGGAAGCCACTTATGTATTCATTGTGTTTTCGCAGTGACAGGCTCCAGGAGTATAAGAAGAAACACCTGGAACTAAAGGCAGCGGTGGCAAAGGAACTGGGATTCAAAGTAACTAACGAGCTTGTCGCCTCAGAGACTGTGAACAGGGGAGTGATAAGCTCTGGTCAAGAAACAGGATGCGTGAAGGAAGCTGAGGGGGGAGGAAACCCAGCAGTGGAGAATGTCAGTGAGAGCCGACAGGAGCAGCCAGTGGAAGAGAGTGCTGCCATAGTTTCAGCTAACGGTCATGAGGTGGAGCTGGCAGAACATGACCAGTGTGCGGCGAAAACAGACGTAGGTGGAGAAGACCATGAGGACAGTGACAGAGCAGCTCCAGATGCTGAGGTCAAGGTAGTGAATGGAGAGTCAGAAGTCAGGGCTACAGGGGCGGAAACTGAGACCAGCAAAGTCAATGGGGAGATAAAATCTGATGCAACAGCTGATGAGATGAAGTCCGAGTCAGACAAGGTTAATGGTGAAATAAATGAAGCTTTGAGCATCAATTCCAGCCCACCAGTCCTTAAGAGTAAAGGAACCTGGGCAGATGTTGTTTCGAAAGCTGCCATAGCCAATGGAACAGGAGACAAACACTCAAGAGCAGTCAATGGACTCGCACATAGTGCCACTGCTAATGGAGTAGCTGAAGAGTGAAAATGTATCCAACTGGAAAACAGTGTTGTAGTCATGTTTTTACAAGCCACTGCTGTAAGATAAACCTCTCCCAGGATCCTAGCTGTAATTAGATCCAATGAACATGAAGCACAGCATAAGATAACAGTCAGAGGCTGAGGATTACTTTGTGTTGGAGATGTTATTGCTGATGCTGGGAGAGGGCTGTAGTGTTGAGTGCTTCTTTTTTTTTTTTTTTCAATAAACCCTTTACCCTGGCTTACCAGCGATCTTCCTTTGTTGGCACATGTGTGAAGGTGTGATTCTACTAATCACCGAATCTTGATTCTAAAACATTGCATAGAGTGTTTTTCATCTTCCAGCCACTTATAGGTTACACGGTAAGAAAGCAGTGGAAATCAATCTGCAGAGCCACGAAACTTGCTGAAGATATGGAAGCCATCATATAGAAAATACTTTGTTTTCTTTAATGTAAAAGTTACATTTTACTCCAGGTAATGCTCTGGAAAGAACATATCATTCCAAAAAATAAGTTCCAACAATGGAAAAAGTGTCTGATATCCAGAAATGCGCATGCCCCACCTGCTGAACAATGTAGCATTAACTCCTTTTGTATTCAGAAAACAAAAATCACACCAGCAGTTGTGAAAAGGATAAAGCTAATTTGTCAGCCTCTCGTATCACAAAGGTTGTTGCTCTGCAGCTGACTTCAATTCTTGATTATTGGCGCTTCCCCTCAGCACTTTAAAAAACACAGAGCCGAGTAAATGTTTTCTGTAATGTGTTACCTACGATGCATCATCTAAATCAAGCCTCTGCATGTTGATTTTCATGTTGCACTAACTTAAGGTAATTTATTTTAAAGGGCTGCATAACCTATACTTAAAGAGTAACTCTCAACACAAGGAATAACAGCCCTTCCTTGTCCTCACTGGTTGAAAGCTTTAAATCTGTTTCCCCTCTTAAGCACACTCTGAATCAGTGAAGGGTGTGGTCACAAATATGCTTTGATTTAATCTAACTGTACCAGACCGTGATGTCACATTGTCCTGGAGTACACCTGAACCTCGCTGCAGCAAGGTGAGAAATTAAACCAGTGGGAGCTCAGCAAAAACAAGATTTTCAGGGGATGTTAAGAACTGGTCCCAGATGCTCAACAGTCTCTTTTCCCAGAGACAACTATTATGATAGTGGCTCAGTATTTGAAGATTCAATCCTTAATTAGAATAAGGGTTAATTACTTTTTTTTTTTTTTTTTTTAAACTCATATTAATGGCAACAATTTAAAAAAAACAAATAAACATATTCCATTTCTTGTTCGTCTCCTGTCTCAGCTCTGTGTTTCTCTCTGAATAATCTCCAAATCAGGGCAGTGCTGGTACTGTGGTTCAGGCGGATCTGCCCACGTGGATCGTGGGAGTCTGTTCAGGCTGCTGGAGGGAAAGGTGATGACTGCCGTGTCACTGAAGACGTCAATCAGACGGGATGGACAGGGCAGCTGTCTCTCCTCACACACAGACACAGCCTGAGTAATGTAGCTGTAGTCCCGCTTGAACTCTCTCTCGATTGTCCTGTTGGGACGACAGACCGAAAACGTCACCTCACCTCTCATTTCTTAAACGTCATCTCCTGCATTCATGTCTTGTACTAACCTATCCCTCATGCCATTGAAGCTGTTTCCAATGATTGTCATCAGAGGAAGACATCGTGTATTCCAATTCTTCCACAGAAGGTTGTTGTACAGGGCTTTCCCGCAATGCATCAGATAAAAGAGTGTGGGCTTAGTTGCCAGACGCTTCCCCTCCTGCACAGTGAGACAGAACGCTATGAAAACCAACTTCCAGAGACCTGAAACTTGCTTGAGATAAGTCATCTTAGGTTTTGTCAGTGTTCTATAATTGTTGTATGTTAATCCCTTATCTGCATTTACCAGTATGTGCTAAAAGGACTCGTGGACAATTGAGACTTAAAAATCTGCCTTTTGAATGCAATAATCTACCAAGTGTGTGTCACCTTTTGTCACAATATCAGTGTTTTCTTATTGTTCAAGTTCTGGATCGGATTTTCTGATCGAAATGCTTAGGAATGCTTCCCCTTTGGTATCAGACTCTGAAGTGTTGGTTGCCCAGAGTTTCCCACAAGCTCTTAAACCCGCAACACTAGAAGACTTTACGAAACAGTCTACAGTTACCGCTCAGATAGCATACAACAATGAAAAAATAAAACTGTGTTCACTTGTACAAATCTATTCCCCTAAACAACTTTCTAGTCTCTATATATTAAATTGCACACCGAACTGAAATATAATATAAATAACGGATGTTTGAGGGATAGGAAAAGTGAATTAAAAAATCTCTAAAAGAGTTGTGGTTTGATTTGAAAAGTTGTTTGCAGCTTGGCAGTACTGTTAAGTGTTTGCAATTAGTATTAAATTGGCTGAAACATTCAACAACACTTGCACTTTCCACTTGTTCTCCACACTGTATACCTGCTAACGGTCTGACGGGATAGAAACAAACAACTGACCTCATTTTCAGTGAGCACAGTGAGTCCCAGCTCGCTCAAAACATCCCTCTCTCCAGAGGAGAAGGCAGGGTCATAAACAGAGCAGTCCTTAAGGGGAATCTATAGGGGGAAAGGACCAATGAAACATAGAATTTGTAATGAACAGGGTCTCGTGTAGAGTGTTTGTCATCTCACTGGATAAACATAACCTCTAACCTGCCCTGCATCCAGCAGCAGCAGCAACATGGCAAGTTGGTAGCGAGCTGAGACACAGGAGGAAAAGGCGCCAAGGCCATAACACACACAATGGCATAGTCTACCATCCCTACTCCTCCCCAGCTGGTCGGTGGGGCCCTCACTGTCCTTATTCTCTGGAGGTTTTGAGTGGGCTGCTGGTCCTGCCACCAGCATCTGCTCTGAAGACAAGAGTCCTGAAAGGGTCACTCAGCTGAAAGCGAAATAGTTCCACAGCCAAACTAAATATTTGGTGATAACCCCACTTGTCCAGCATACTCACCTTTCCACTCTTGCCAGAACTCCTCGCATCTCAGCTCAGATCTACAGAGATGGAGGATAAGCAAAGTTACAGGACTCTCTTGAGTTTGTGCATGTGGTGAAAATATGTATCCACTTAAAAAAACAACATAATAATAGGAGCCTGCTGCTTAACTTGACTTAGCCTTCTTACACTGTGTCTCTGATTCTTTTAACGATTTTCCCGACGTCCAGCTGCTCCTGGCAGCGTGCTGAATTTGAGGACACCTGAAAGGATTTTGATTTTCGCGCTGCGCCTTTTCGTCGCCGGGCCAACTGCCACTCCTCCCCGGTGTCCGACATCGATGCTAGTTCACCGCTGCCCCATGTAGACATATACAGACATGTGATAAAAATACTCGTTTTGGTAACAAAGTTCCACTTTAAGTGCTGTCTGGGGTTGGCGAGTCTGCAGCAAGTGGGGCTATTTTGACTGTAACACACGCATTTCCTCTTCCGGTGTTACGCCACATTTTGTATTCCGGGGTGTATCGTCGTGTTTGTCAAATGAATGCGTGGTCAATAAACGGACTGTGGACGAGTAATCTATAGCTCGACGTAATGATGGGGGAAACGAAGCTTTCTTAAGCACTGTGTTGACAAGTGTTCACTGTGCCGAAGGAGTTGATGCAGTCAGAAATGGCGACATCTGCTGGCCAAACCCTTATGGGATATATTAAATGTGAGAACATGGTGGAAATATTGTTAAAATATTGTTTTGCCATCTGAACTGCCATGAATCGAAAAACCAAACTAGCTAAATTATTTTGTTTTGTTTTGAGAAATTGAAACACATGTAAGAAAATAATACACTGGGGAAAGACATTTTCCGGGTACAAAATTTGGTACAACACCGGCAGTTACGGAGACAATCGGAAGTAACGTTACGTGTGTTTTCAAGTGTACAACGAACAAGCTAGCTGGATTAACGTTACCTGTTTTTACTGCTACGGAAGAATAAATGTGTACCTGATTATTGGGTAGAGGATTAACCAACGTTTCAGGTGAGTTAGAGAAAATGTGTTTTTCATAATTTCCCTACACCCAAATTTTTCGGGTAAAGCGAGCAGTTTACATTAGCTAACGTTAGCTTTTGCTAGTAAACATTAGCTTGTCAACACGTTGGGTTTTGTCCACAGGGGCAGATGTAACGTAACGTTAATCCATGTAGTTGCTTAGATATATTTACTAAGAGTAATGGTGTTGCCGAACTAGCTAGCTATTTATGCTGTTTATATTTTTTGAGTTAATATTAAGACACTTTAGCTAAGCGGTAATTCTTGCTAAGCTCATATATGGGATACAGTTACAGCGTTAATAGCTGCAAAGCATTCAAAATAAATAAAACGTACTGGGTGTAACGTTAGTTTGACCAACAACAAAACAATCTCAATTTACTTAATAGATTTATTCGCTTTATAAATTAGATTTATAAGCCACTTCCTAGAGTTTTCTCGGTTGTCATGGAGATGGCCCAGGATGTAGATTATCATTTGGAGTTTTGACACTACTTTAACCGTCTTGGTATTTTGTTTTATTGTGATATCCAGGGATGTCCATGTCCCATCTGTATGGGCGGAGAGAGGAGGAGGAGGAAGGCGTAGAGGTGGAGAGCTTTGAGGTGACGGACTGGGACCTGATCAATGAGTTCAACCCAGACCGCCGCAGACACAGGCAGACTAAGGACCAGGCCACCTATGGGATCTGGGCTGACAGGGACTCAGACTCGGATGAGAGGCCTAGCTTTGGAGGAAAGAAGTAAGGCATGGGTTTATTTTTGTAGCTCCCCCAATGCCCCTGTTGTGTTGTTTGGGAAAGTCTGTCTCCCTGTCGACATGTGTTCCTCTCCCCTTAACCTGACCCAACCTTTTCATTTACCCCAAGCAGTCCTCTTATGAGATGCTTAACCAAGATTGCCCCAACCCCAACCAGTTATCTCTGCTATGCCTAACCATAACGTAATCGAAGCCCAATGGGGGAAACACAAATCTAATATCAGGGAAACCCTATTCAAAGGAGAACAGGCTAACCACAGAAAAACTACTGCTGTTTAAAAAAAACCAAACAAAGTTAACAAGACGAATCAATGGTTTGTGTTTTTTTTGTCTAGATCTAAAGACTACACTGCTCCAGTCAACTTTGTGAGTGCTGGTCTGCGTAAGACTGCAGCTGAGGAGAAACAGCACCAGCAAAAAGTAGAAGGAGGCTCTGATGACTCTGATGATGACGCTCCTTCAGCACCTCCGCCTCCTCGCGCCACTGCGCCCAAAAAACTCCAGATGGTACATTTTGTTGTGCGGATGTTCTTCAGCCATTGCAGTGTATTCTGTAACAGTGTTTTTTCAAAAACAAAAATTGTTTTTATTTTTTCTAGGGTATTTCCCACGGGAACCAGTCCCAGAGGTTTGCAGGTGGCATACAGTCTGGTAAAGGCATTGGTAACTGGGAGAAGCACACAAAGGGAATTGGACAGAAACTTCTGCAGAAGATGGGCTACCAACCAGGCAAAGGCCTGGGCAAGAATGCTCAAGGTGGGTAGGCCTGCGGAGGCTATGTTATTGAGATGTTTTGTAATACTGTGCGTTTTACAGGAGCAGAGCAGAGTAGAGTAGAGTTGATATAGTCTGACCTTGCACCCTCTTCTTGCTGCAGGTATTGTAAACCCCATTGAGGCAAAAGTTCGTAAAGGCAAGGGAGCAGTGGGTGCTTATGGCAATGAGCGAACCCATCAGAGTCTTAAGGATTTTCCTGTGGTCGACTCCGAGGAAGAGGAGGAAAAGGTAGAGTGTTGTTTAAAAAAACAAAACAAAGCTACACCCACTGTAAGATTATATAGCAGAAGTGATATTGTGGTGTCAGTCAACATTATTTTGACATTATTCTTAATTTCTTCCTGTCCAGGAGTTTCAGAAGGAGCTAGGCCAGTGGCGTAAGGATCCTGCAGGCCCTGGAGGAAAGAAGAAACCCAAGTACTCCTACAAAACTGTTGACGAGCTGAAGGCCAAAGGCAAGCTGGCGGGGCGCAGTACGGCGGCATCCGCTGGAGAGTTGGCACAGGTCAAGGTATGTTTGAAAAGACTTGCATCAACACTCGTTAGCGTCTGTCTCACAGGAATGTTATCAAGCCACATCGTTTTGATTTTTACACTCCTTGAATTAGACTGTGATGTTGTAATTAGCATCAGGAGCTTAAGTTATTTTACTTTTCCACTCAGTACAAGCCCATGTGGATGAAATTGTTATATGAATGTAAGCACATGGTCGACTGCCATTTTTGCATCTGAATCTCATTTACCCCGCATCTCATCTCCCATCTCTAGGTAATAGATATGACTGGAAAAGAGCAAAAGGTATATTACAGTTATAGCCAGATGTCCAACAAGCACAGTGTTCCAGATGAAGGTCCACCAAGCATGTCCACTCAGGATCAGAAGGGATCTGGCTTTGCTCTCCCTGAACTTGAACATAACCTGCAGCTACTGATAGACCTGACAGAACAGGACATATTACAGGTATGAGGCAACCGAAAATATTTGTTAAATATATTCAGCTACATCTGGGCCCCATGAAGGCTTCTCTCTGCATCAGCCACCCGAGGCTTGGTTTATGTTGTTGAGGTTTCTACAAGTTTATGTACCACTCTTCTTCTACCACATGCTTTCGCTTTCTCCTGTAGTCTGCCAGACGTCTGCAGCATGAAAAAGATGTAGTTGTGTCTCTGAGCCACGAATCACGAGCACTGCAGAGCAGACTGGATGCAGAGCAAGATGCCATCCAGAGAATGGAGGCCGTTCTGGCATTGGTGGACCGTTTTCCTTCTGGGGAGATGGCACCGGGAGAGGGACCCACGCTGCAGGTGCATACACAGTGAACACGCAGAGACTAACAGCTACAGTTATCAGGCTGTTTGTCAGTCCTTGCTCTGTTATCACATCCATACAGGTAAACGTTTTGGTGCCTTCCTTCTTTTTCTTCAGGAGTGTGCCCGGATCTTTGAGACTTTGCAAACCGACTATTATGAAGAATACAAGACAATGGGATTGGCAGACCTGGCTGTAGCTGTTGTTCACCCGTTACTCAAAGAGAGACTTCGTTCCTGGGACCCTCTGAAGGTATGCTTTTGCAATTATCTTCTTTTGAGGTAACTACATACCTTCATTATTTGCTTTAATCATTAATAATGAAGCTACAACTTCTCAGACTGTTTTACTGATTATTTCAGGACAGCTCTTATTGCCTTGAAGACATCGGTCAATGGAGAGCAATTCTTGAATCTAGAGACCTCCACTCCAGTGCCCCAGATTCAAACATGGACCCTTACCACAGGTAATTTTAACACACTCAAACTTGCATTCAGCTGTGCTCACGTATATACATTTATTTACGTTTTTGACTGTGTGTTTGTAACATGTGTGTCCTTTCTTTGTCGGTCCAGACTGTTGTGGGAAGTCTGGATAACAGTGATGCGGTCCTGTGTGTCAGGCTGGCAGCCTCGTATGGTAGGGCCAATGGTGGACTGTTTGGAAGTGTGGGCTCCTCTTCTCCCTCTGTGGATCCTGGATTACCTGTTGGAGCAGCTGATCTTACCTCGGCTACAGCGAGAGGCAAGGCACACACACCATCTCCACTTAAAGACACACTTAGATGTAGATAAACTCCCATGGTTTGATCATTTCACATTATTGACTTGTGGATAGTTGCCTTCTACATCGTAAGCTGTTTTTATTCTTTTCTGTTTCCTGTTTGGTAGGTGGATAACTGGAACCCTTTAACTGACACAGTGCCCATCCACTCCTGGATCCATCCTTGGCTGCCTTTGCTCCAATCACGTCTAGAGCCTCTTTACCCACCAATCAGGAGCAAACTATCCAACGCCTTGCAGCGGTGGCATCCCAGCGATGCCTCAGCCCGCCTCATCCTGCAGCCGTGGAAAGACGTTTTTACACCAGGTGCATGGGAGGCCTTCATGGTGAAAAACATCATCCCTAAACTAGGTATGTCTTCATCAGTGACAGCCTTAAGTATGCCATAGCCGTGGAAGAAAATGTATTTCCCTGTAGTCTTATCCTTCCCCGTCCCTCCTTTTCTCACTGGTTTCTATTCTTCACGTGATTGCTTCTGTTTCCCTCCTCAGCTCTGTGTCTGGAAGAGCTGGTTATCAACCCTCACCAGCAGCAGATGGAGCCATTTCACTGGGTGATGGACTGGGAGGGCATGTTGTCGCCCTCCAGCCTTGTGTCCCTGCTGGACAAAAACTTCTTTACTAAGTGGTTGCAGGTTAATATCGACACTCACACAGTAAATTGTGTACAGAACAGAAAGTTATTAAGATGCACTTAGCTACAATTGATTGTGTATATATATTTTGATTTTATTAAATCTTTTGTGGCTTTGTTATGTCTGTTTGTGTTTTGTTGTTATAGGTCCTGTGTTCATGGTTGAGCAACAGTCCTAACTATGAGGAAATCACTAAATGGTACCTGGGTTGGAAAAGCATGTTTAGTGACGTCTTGTTGGCACAGCCGCTCATCAAAGAGAAATTCAATGAAGCTTTGGACATCATGAACCGTGCAGTGTCTTCAGGCATGGGTTGGTATTACACGCAGTCCCAGAAAATACAAACATGAAAATGATTTACTATACTTTATAAAATTATGATAATTCAGCGCAATAGCCCTTTTTCAATACTATAACACTAATTTTTTTAAATATTCACAGGGGGATATATGCAACCTGGTGCAAGGGAGAATATTGCATATCTAACACAGACAGAGAGACGAAAGGACTTCCAGTATGAAGCGATGCAGGAGCGCAGAGATGCCGAGAGCGTGGCTCACAGAGGCATCAGTGCCGGTGTGCCGACTAACTTTAAAGATCTTATCCAGACAAAGGCAGAGGAGAACAACATTGTCTTCATGCCCTTAGTGGCTAAACGGCACGAGGGCAAACAGCTGTACACATTCGGGCGTATTGTCATCTACATAGACAGAGGGGTTGTGTTTGTGCAAGGAGAGAAGACATGGGTGCCCACGTCTTTGCAGAGTCTCATAGATATGGCCAAGTGAGGGTCGACTGACTTAGTCCTTGGTCTACCAATTGTAAAAGAGAATAAGTAGAGCAAATGTTTGCTTTTTATGTAACTTCAGTTTGCGGATCCTTGTCATGTGTCTGTACATTTTTAAAGTGTCACTAGAACTGTGAATAAATCGTTTTTGAATGTCTACTTTGTCATTTTTTGAATCAGATGTGAAAATGTTAATGAGTACAAATGTTCAATTACTGTTTTTATTCAATATACAGTATAGTACATATAGGGTTTGTATATAGCTGGTTTTCAGAAGGTTTTGCATTGAACACAAGTGAGGCAATTTCTCAGTAGAACATATTTCTGTACAAATAAACAGTTTTTTGTAAAGAATACTACTTACAAGGTTGTATTAGTGTCTTTATATCTATGTAAGTGTATGGAAAAACAGTACTTATATTGTTGATATTTATGTACATGACTTTTTTTTATGATATTTATTATTTATAGTAAGGCTACTTTTACTGTACCTTATTGAGTACATTTTCACCATTGGTGTTTTCTTAATTTTTCTGTTTGTATTGCATAAGAAACTAACAATAGAGGTAAGGAAGGGAAGAAGGTAATATTTACTTTTTTTTAGGATAATGCAGTCTTTTTGAATGGCTTGCAATGCCGGCATGTAAGCTGTTGTTGCTGCAGGTGGCAGTGTAGCTGCTGGTTCCTCCTTCGGCTGTCCGCTCAGAGGTTTTTGGCACGACACGGTTTCCGTTCGCATTCGGCGCTTCGTGGTGAAACAAAGTATCGCTTAACGTTACGAGCATTGGCGCACGATTCAATCATTTGAGACGTATTTTTTGCAACACGGAGGTATGTGGACAACTATCCATATCTCAGGAAATACACAGTATATCGACTGTTTGGTATCTACGATTGGAAAACCTGCCTTTTATGAGACAAGCTAACGGTTGTTAGCCAATGAGCTAGTCAGCCTTAGCTATCACAGAGAGTAGCTAGCTCGCTAATAGGTACATATTGGAGGCACGTTACGTTACTGTAACTTAGCGGCTAATCTTATTGTATTCAGTCTATATATTCTCAGTCTTTATCCAGCCGCCCATGTCGTCGGACGCCCTGAAGAAGCGGAAGTCGAAGGTTCTCCGCAGTGAAGGAGGAACCCCGGAGATAAAGCGAGGTCGCGGGGATGGAGACCAGCAGGTAACGTTAGGACACCGCCGGGAGGGGCGCGGAGGGCAGCAGCGCGCCGCATTGAGTACGGAGACCCTCTAGCAGAAGGACAGGGGTCAAGATCCTGTGTCAGCAGCAAAACTCCGCCCTGACAAGGTGTCATTGGGTAATGTAGTGGATATACTACAATTCAAAACAGTCAAGTTTGTCTTCAAATTCAAGTAGTCACTAAGGTGCGATGTACTTGAAAACAATGTATCCACTCTTGCGAATTGAAGAGTTAAATGTTGCACATCTCAACACGAAAATATGCTTTAAGTGGATTCGATTTAAAAATAGGAGATACAACCTAACGTACTGAATGAAACAGTAAGATGGTTGTGGGTGTACAGAACACTGGAAACATCTTGCTTATCATGCAGCAAACAGCAGAACCATAAATTACAGCCTCAGAGATGATCGCAGTTGAATCTTCAGCTCACCGACCGTCTGAGCCTTACAAATGTGGCATTTGTTGTATGGCTATGGGATTAAATTTTACAGGTGTTATTGTGTCCACCTCCTATTTACTTTGGACCAACATCATAGAAATGTCTGCATATGGTTAAACCTGCTTTTGTGATTGGGATGAAGGTCCATCTGTGATTGAAACACAAATCCATTGTTGATAAATGAATCATGGGAGCAAATAAATGCTAGTTTGGATGAACATCCTATATTTTTAAGAACTATATTGTTACCAGATACCCAGGTACTGATTTAGGATAAAGTACCTATGAGTTATCAATGTTGTAGTTCAGAGTCTTGAAATTTGGGATCTGAGTTAACTTGTCACTTACAACTGCTTTGACCCGAAGGCTGAAGGCTCCCTGCTAGGGTGGGTTCAGGTCAGAGCAGGACCGGCCGTGCTGTGATATACTGATGAAGGGATTTATATTTCTTTTCCAGGATGTGCGTGTGTATAGTGAGGAGGTGGAGCTGGACAGCAGGGACCCTGAGCAGGACTACCTGCAGTACAAAGAGTCATGTGAGAGTCTGGCCACACTCATGAGTGAGATCCAGGATCTTAAAGCCAACGGAGCCAAAGAGGGGGTAAGACTAATACATTTAAGATACATATTCAACCTGCTCTGTCGTTAAAGAATGTACCTCATGTATATTGTAATGGTTTGTCACTAGAAACAAGTAGAGTCGCCCACAGGAGAAACTTTATACATACGGTTTGTGGTGCTGGTACACCACAACATTGTATGTATGATCCCAGAAAAAGCTGATTCTGTTTCTGCACCAATAATATAGAAGCCTAACTTGTTGTATCTGTTCTCAGTGTGCTGAGGTGGAGCAGAGACGTATGCAGAGCTGCATCCACTTCATGAATCTGAAAAAACTCAATCGCCTGGCTCATATGCGACTAAAGAGAGGCAGAGACCAGACACACGAGGTAACTCCCACACAACACTCAAATGCTGTCCAGCATTTATGAGATATTAAAAGAAATACCAGCCTTGGTTAAGTTCACACTATTCGATTAATTTGCTGAAAAAGTGCTGCTTCAAATCCCCTTTGTGCTGATCAGCAAAGGCAAGTTGAACACCAAGCACTTTGTTTCTACTTATAACACCTAACTGCAGTAGCGGCCGCTGTCACCAAAGAAAGCTTAGACGCCCTCGGGTTCATTTTCGTTTAGAATTTATTGATCCAGTTTCCGATCCTGCCTATTCATCCTTGTTCTTATTGAGTCCTGGTTCTGATTCTCGGCATGTTGTTTGGCATGTATTTATTTCCAGGTTTACCTGGGATGTGTCTGCAAACCAGCCTTAACCACCGTTTTGTTTCGTTTAGGCAAAGCAGAGAGTGGATGTGCTGCACCTTCAGTTACAGAACCTGCTGTATGAAGTTATGCATCTTCAGAAGGAGATCAGCAAGTGTCTGGAGTTCAAGTTAGTACAAAATATCTCATTCAAGTAGAACAGCTTTTACTTTGCACATTCTTGAGAACAAGCCAAATGAATCCCCATTCACATCTACTGAAGTTATCAATCGTTATATACAAGAACAACAAAAAAGCAGTCTTTATTTATATGGTGCTTTTAATTGTAAGAGGTTACAAAATTCTTCCTAAAAAAAGACTGTCTAGTCAAGCCCTTTAAATAAACATATCCCATTTCTTTCAGTCAGAGAGAGATTTACAATCACTCAGTCTGTACTTAAGTGAAAAATAATTACTCACCTGAAAAGATGCTCAAAATGTATAGTTATATAAAGTTATACAAAAGTTGCTTATGTGGAGTAAAGCTTGTAAATATGACTTGTTACTCCCCACTGTTGATAGTTCATGTACAGATTTTAGGAAATGCATGACTCCACAGTTGTAATAATAACAAACTTGATGGATATAGCACCTTTTCGTAAACAAAATGCAGCTCAAAATCCTTAGTTAACATACCTTTCCCTGACCCAGGTCTAAGCATGAGGAAATAGACTTGGTGTCTGTGGAAGAGTTTTACCAGGAGGCGCCACAGGACATTTCCAGGCCTCAACTCACAAAAAATGATCCCCACCAACTCACACTGGCACGACTGGACTGGGAGCTTGAACAGAGGAAGAGGTATGCAGACATGCACGCAGCATTGTGCTTTAGTAGCATGCTGTGGTCAAAAAGCAGTCTTGATTCTTGGGGAGCACAAAGCAGCTGTTTAAAAATGTGTGCTTGGATACAGGTTGGCAGAGAAATACAAGGAGTCACAGGCCACAAAGGAGAAGATCCAGAAGAGCATCGAGGTGAAGAAGGAACATCTGACAAGTTTGCAGCCAGGACTCAATGCCATCATGCAGGTATAACAACTGTCTGGATGCTATATTATAAAGGTTTTTGAGCTTCGATAGGACCACACTATCACTCCTGTTCCACTCTCAGCTGCTTGGAGCATTGATTTTGTTGCGATTTGAAAGTGCATTGTTCATTTATTATTTATGAAATTGAATTTTTAATTTCTTTGCTTATTTATTTTTAAACAAAAGTGTTTTGTAGAGTCCCATTAATCTTTTTTCTTCATTGAAATGAAGGTCTGACCTGCGGGAGCACCAATGGACACTATGTATGGATTCTCTGATTGACAGTATGCTCTCTCTTTGTTCACAGGCCTCTCTCCCAGTGCAGCAGTACCTGTCCATGCCTTTTGAACAGACACAGAAACAGACAGAGATTGCCCGCCACCTGCCTCCACCTCTCTACGTCCTATTTGTTCAAGCCAATGCCTATGGCCAGGCCTGTGGTAGGCAATCATTAGAGAATATCCTATGTTTCAAGTCAAAAATAGAGTTTTTTCTTAATGGGATGTAAGCTCTTATTGTCAGTGATTTGGTTTTGTTTCCATTTCAGACAAGAACCTGAGTGTTTCAATCAGTGGTGATGTGGATGAGGCCAAGGCCCTGTCCAAACCTCCAGAAGATTCCCAGGGTACAAACACTGCTAGACTTGAAGTCACACATACAGCATGTGCACATAGCACTTAAACACTTATCTTTGTTGTACAGTTCATTTTTCTGTTATACTCACAAATGTATGTGTTCTGGTTTCATCCAGATGATGAGAGTGATTCAGATGCAGAGGAGGAACAAGAGAAAACGGTGAGTCTAAGGCCTGGCTCTACTCCCGACACACACCTCTACACACACACACACACACACTAACACCGTCAGGTCAGTGAGTTCAGTGATTTCTTAGGAAGGTCGGCAGTACGATCCCAGCTTCCCCCAGCCATGTGTTGAAGTATCCTTGAGCAAGATACTGAACCCCAAAATTGCTCCCGAAGCTGCGCCTTCGGTCTGTGAGTGTGTAAGTCGCTTTGGATAAAAGTGTCTGCTAAATGACTAAATGTAAATGCAACGGACACACAAACTGACCCTGAAGCCCAAGCTGTCACACGTTGTGGTCTCGCCGGATGGGGAGCGGCAGATATCGATCGCTTCCTGCATCAGGACGAGTGCCAGCTGGGGGATTCTGGGAAATATTTATCAAGAATGGCTAGGTGACTGTAACCTGAGCCCACCTCAGCATTCACACTGTCAGGATGTTTAGATGTATTTTCTAAATTTAGGAATACACCTGCATATGACATCTCATCTGAAACACGCTCTTTTTTTTGTTTATTTTTTTAAATTTTTATTACTTCCAGCCCTTTCTTTGAACTGCCCCCTCATTTTATGTGTGATAGTAGAGGGCTAAAATGCTAGTGATGCTAAGTGACTGTCATGTTTCTCCTGTAAGCAGCTGGAATTTGATGCTAATTGTTTTTCAAATGTATTTGATATGCCACAATGTCAAACATGCACTTTGTTTTGCTTTCTTTCTTTTCAATTCTTGTTTCCATTGCTTTTTATTGTCTTTTTGACAGAAGAGGAGAAGGCCAACTACAGGCGGCCAGCTGGATGACAAAAGACGGGAGATGCTGAAAAGGCACCCTCTGTCCCTCTGCTTAGACCTGAAGTGTAAAGGTAGCTCATTCTACATTCTTAAACTTGTGGTCTTTGGTGCAGGCAGACCCTTTCCCTGTCCTTACACAGCATGTTTAAGCCCAAGTATTTACAAGTCATCTGTGTTACATTCCCTGTAATGTGACTATAGCTATTGTGGTAACTCTATACCTACCAGATAGTATGTGAAAGAAAGTAAGCGTGACCCATTCGGTTATGATGTCATGACACCATTTGACCCACGTGTTCCCTCTGCTGGCAATACAAGGAATAGTGACAGATTATAGGGAGATCTGCATTGCAGGCGTAACTCTACCTAAAGGGGAGGGAGGGAGGGCGGTAAGAGAGACGCTTGCAGCTGCGTGGATCTGCAGCACCTACCACATGCTGTAAGCATATTTTCTCATCACCGCTCTTTCTCTAACTTCTGCTTTTATTTCTAGTGCCTTCCCTCTTTACTGCAGTGAAGGCATAAAGTGAGCAGAGTAGGTTTCTGTGAGAGACAAGAGTGTCACTGAGTTCACTGCAGAGAGTGGAGCGTGAAAGATGACCATCAGCATAGTATGTATCCCCTGGGTGCTGCTCGCTACCGTCCTGACCACACCCTGTTGTTGCTCCCTAATGTGATGCAGTGTAAAATACGTCCCTGGGGGACGTTCACTGGGAGGATTAATGAAATGAGGGGGGTAAATAAGAGTATTGAATTAAGATAGTAATGGATTAGTTCATCACCGTGTGTTATCCATCATGTCTCCACAGATGGAAGCACTCTTCATCTCTACTTCTACTACCTGATGAATCTGAACATTATGACTGTCAAGACCAAGGTCTCCACCTCCACAGACCTCAACACAGCCATCAGCGCAGGGTGTGTGTGTGTATGGACATAAGCATTCATCTCCCTCTCTGTGTCCCTGAAAGGAAAGTCTAATGATGTCTTCTTTTGCAGGGATCTGCTGAACTCAGACACTGTACTCTGCTGTCTCTACACTGGAGACCGGGGACGAGAAACACCCAATCCAGCTAATCGCTACCAGTTTGATAAAGTCGGGTGAGGATGTCAAATAATTAAAGTAAATAAGAAGATGTGTAGCGAATCACACCATTGAATATAACATAATTCCAGCAGAATTAATCCATCATTTTCTTTTAGGATTGTTTGCTTTGCTGATTACGTGGAGGAGCTGGGCCATCCCTACATGTGGGTTCAGAGTCTCGGAGGACTACATTTTCCCCAAGATGCCTCAGAGGTACTTGTTGAAATCAAGTATTGTACCAGTTAAGCACAGTTTCTGTATGTTACAGCTGTATCATGTTGGTAAATGCTCTTGCTTTTCCAGGGTGTGCGTGTGGGCAGTTCTCTGAGTGCCAGCCAAATGGAGAGTACCATGAAGCTGCTGAGGGGACGAGTCCAGTCCCGCCTGGCTTTGCACAAACAGTTTGCCTCTTTAGGTATGTTATATGTTAACGACCACACATTAAATAGTCGTAAAGAAGAGAGAGGACATTTTGACTGAGATTGTTTGTGCTCCTGTCCACAGAGCACAGCATCATCCCGGTCTCCACTGAGTGTCAGCACCTCTTTCCTGCCAAGATTATCTCCCGTTTAGCTCGCTGGACCACTATCACCCACGAGGAGTACATGGTATACACATATGAATGAACACATGTACAGATGTTCGAAATCACCTGGATCCAAAAATCCACCTGTGATATTTCTCTTTCTTCGTAGGATATGCCATATACACGTCATGTGACTGATGCTGGGCTGGCAAAGGAGACTGATATGTACTTCATGGCTGTGGTGGAGAGGGGCACAGGTAAGTACTAGCACTGATGATAGAATCGGCCAATATTTATAACTTGATTTTTATTTGTTTCTTATAAACCAGCTGCCTCGATCTTTTTCTTTCTCAGCTCGTCTCCAGGCCGCTGTGGTGCTGAGTCCCCGTTACCCAGAAATCTCCCCTCTTTTCTCCCTCTGTCTCAGCTGGAAGGGAGAGCGCAGTGGACGCACTGATGACAACCTACGAGTATGAACATTGTTCAGTATTGATCACTTATGTTCCATAGGCTTGTGCTCTGCTGTTGTACAAGCTCTTTTTATGTCTAGATTTTTCAGCCTCCAACAGACTCATCAACTTAGCTGTTCCTTTTTTTTTCCTAAGGCCATGGAGAGTGAGGTCAATGTGTTCAAAAATGAACTACAGGGCCCACGTCCAGGACACCAGCTCCTGACCAATCAGATTTCACGCCTATGCGTCTGCCTGGACGTGTATCTGGAGACTGAAGGACAAGATGACAGTGTGGAGGGACCACGAGAGTTTCCCAGAGAGAAGATGTGCTTGCGCACTGTCAGGTACACAGTCACAAGACGCAGTTAAACTGTTCAAACATTTGGTCAAAGACACTTTCATATCTGAAAAGATTTACTGCATCTCTGACATCCCTCTCTCTTTCTCAGGGGCCCAAATCGTCTGAAGCCATTCAAGTACAACCATCCTCAGGGCTTCTTCAGTCACCGCTAAATCTGTCCACATGATACCCGTACTGTAGTTTACAACTCTAACTCCCTCTAGCTTACCTTTGTGACTAATTGGCACACAGAGTATCCCTTTTTAAAAGCCTTTATAACAGTTTGAAAATAAAAGAACCTGTTATTTTCTTGAATGAGTGTGTTTCTGGTCTGTTTAAGTCTGTTGCATCCATGCTTTGTTGATGAACTCCAAATGTTTCTGTTTTATCCCTTTGCCTTCCTCTCTACTCTCACCACTCTCTGCTCTATTTATATGCTCTGTCTGCACAAGCTGATTATTATGCCATTGTGGTTTAGTGCTACAGCGAGCGGAGTCATTTCCCCAGAGAATTATGTCTGTGGAATATGATATTGTTAGCCTTTGACCTTTCATTATCATCCTGGATGCAATAATAAAAGAAAAACAGGTTGTTATGCAGGATACTGATGCCAGTTTCATCAAGGATTACTCTCATTTTATGATTAGCTAGCAGCAGTCTACACAAGTGTTTGGAAAAAATATCACTCTTGTTTTCTTTTGCAATGGAGTGCAAATCCAGCAGGATGTAAATCAATCCAGACATTAATGTCTTGTGGATTTATGGTTGAGGATATATGTAATTAGGAGACAAGGCCACTGGCATTGATGGCTATTTTAAATGTGAGTCTGAGGATTTTCAATGGTAAACAGAGTACTGCAATCAGGTTTTACTGACACTTCTATCTTCTTCAAGATACAAAAAAGTTAAGACCAGATTTTCTTAGAATCTTTTCAGAGCAAAGTATATTTCTATGAAAAGAAAACATTTTTGGGTGGGATCTTTGAATCTCAAAGGGCAAAATAACTTCTAGTAATTGGAACAACTCAAAGTTGAAGTAAGATATCTTGTCTTGGCTGAGCTGACTATATGACTCCATTACTGTTCAATTCCCAATGCCAAGATCTGTCAGAACTGATGTGATGTCAGGTAAGATTAAAGAAATGTGTAACTTCAACCTGTTTTATGACATAGTTGCTAATCCCATCAATACAAAGCCGTCTCTCGGATGCAGTGAGATTGCATTTGAAGGAAGCACTAAAATTGTGCCAGGAGAGAAATCCTTCAGCCAAAGTGTGTCCAACGTCAGTAATGTATCCATTAAAAGGGTTGGCTTAAATTGAACTGTTAGCTGCTTTTAATAGACATGTCTGGTAAAATGGATGACTTCTCACCAGCTGCTGCCCTCATTGGGAAATCTGATTACAAATGTAGCTACACCTTTTCAGAGAAAGATAGTAAGAATCAATGAACAGCTTGAGTACTACTGTAAGTCATGACCAAAAATGATTGGGAGGATTTGTTTCCTCATTCATTTTGTATGGATTCAAAAGTGAAGGCCTGCTCTATATTAATCTTAAGACTACTCATGATACTCAACCTATTGCATAACTAATAATAATGGTAATTATGAATTAACAATAATGCGATAAATGTAGGAGGGGTGGAAGGATTACAAGAACACTGCTTCAATGTGTAAATGTTCCCTTTGTGCAGTGAGACAGAGCTGAGAAATAAGAGGGAATTTGAGCCTGTTCTGTGCAAGCAAGCAGCACTGCTCCTGATTTATACATGAGCACTGTCTCTGGGACGTGAGGAACAGTGCGCTGACTGCTGTGGGTGGGTACAGCTCCCTCTCTCCTCAGCCGCAATGCAGTGCAGTTACTGGCAGCATTTACCTTTCGACCTCGCACCTTCTAGGATGCTTCTCCTTCATAAATCTTCACCTAAGCTCCATGTGCTATAGATTTATTTGCAGCGTAAATAGATTAAGACAACCCCCAGAAGACTTTTGTGTTTGATTCTTCATTCTTTATTTATCTGTTTCATATTGCATATTCTCAGCAGTTTATACAAAGCACAGTCATGGTTGTCCTAACATTGCAGACCAGAAGAGTGAGACACTGCAGTTCACCTGTCAGGAGAAGCTGCATTAAGGTGCACAACAAGCAAACGTCAAGTCTTTCTTACCCATGTATTTGTAAATATAATAGACATTTGTATCTGCTTAAATATACATTTTTATATTCAATAGCTGTCACAATCTTTAGCTTGACATTGTTTTGACATCTCTACCCATGAAGGCTTGTGTAGGTACAGCAGGCCCCTGCGGTCCCAATCAGCGGGATTCAGTTTAAATGCACTTGTTAATTATTTAGGGCAGTTGTCACATTCAGATAAAGAGTTAAGAGCATTCTGCATTCACTACAGTCATACAGTACATCAGAAGCATTGGGGGTGAGGTGTAATGGCCATACTTGGGGAGCAGGGGATTATTTGCTACAGAAATCACTATTGCTTACATACCATCACCTGCTTTGCTTTGGACAGCTGGGTACATCCAGCCCCTTTCTCCTGCTCTTTACTCCCTCATAGTTCTTTGGCATCTCCTCCTCCTGTCCTCGTGCCCTGAAACACAGCTTATCTAGTCTTACTTCTTGGCCTTCTCGTCCTTGCTCTCCTTTGACTCAGTGCCAGAAGATTTCTCCGCTTTCTCTGCCTTCCCTCCTTCCCTCGCCTCCTTACTGTCTTCTTTACTGGTCTCCTTTTTATCCTCTGGCTTCTTCTCCTCCTCTTTCTTGCTCTCTGTTTTCTCAGGTTTGGCTTTAGGTGCGGACTTCTCCTCCGGCTTCTTCTCCTCCTTCTTGCCCTCTGTTTTCTCAGGCTCCGCTTTAGGGGCAGGCTTTGCCTCAGGCTCAGTCTTCTCTGGTTTAGGAGCAGAGGGTTTCTCCTCCTTGGCAGGGGGAGCGCTCTCTTTAGGCTCAGATTTGGGGGCAGGTTTGTCTGCCGGCTTGCTGGGAGCAGCAGGTTTGGAAGGGTCATCCGTCTTGCTCAATTTCTTTGCATCAGGTTTGTCTGCCTTCTCTGGCTCTTGCTCCTTGGGCTCTTGCTTCTTCTCCTCCTTCACAGGTTGCTCTGTTTCCTTCTTTCCCTCCTTGACAGGCTGGGGCTTCTCCTCTTTTTTCTCCTCTTTGGGGGTGTCTTTGGCAGCGGCAGGCTTGGCCTTCTCTATTTCTGGAGACTTTGGTTCAGGGGTCTTGGGAGGAGGAGATTTAGGTTCAGGAGATTCGCTGGGTGGGGATTTAGACACAGGTGACTTTGGTGCAGGTGACTTTGACTCATCTCCTGCAGGGGATTTGACTGCAGGCGACTTAGCAGGTGATTTGGGCATTGGGGATTTGGCTGGTGGGGATTTAGATTCTGGTGATTTTTGTGGGGATTTAGATTCTGGTGATTTGACAGCAGGAGATTTAGGTTGAGGAGATTTTGAAGCAGGGGATGCAGCCTTTTCTGGAGATTTGGACTTCTCTTCTTCCTCACCGGCCTCCTCTTCCTCTCCCTTCTCCTCACCCTCTTCCTCTCCCTTCTCCTCACCCTCCTCATCCTTCTCCCCACCCTCTTCTTCCTCCTTCTCTTCTTCTCCCTCTCCTTCCTTCTCCTCATCTTTTTCACCTTCTCCCTCCTCTTCTTTGGTTTCCTCACCTTCCTCCTCGCCTTCTTTCTTTCCCTCATCTTCCTCCTCTTCTGCCTCCTCTGTCACCTCTGTCACCTGGGTCTCATCGGTCTGTTCCTCCACGATGACCGTATCTGAGATCTCCTCGCTTTTCACTTTCAAGTGGGCAGAGATTCTGCCTTCCATGTAAGAGTACGGACTTCCTCCTGACACGAAGCGATTCTCCTCTCCCTCCAGTAACTTCCTGTTTTAAAGACAAAGACACACAGTCAGTGAAAGTGTCTATAAAGTTAGATATTAAGAAGCCAAAGCATCAATTCAATTGTGTGGTTTTAAACCCTGACCAACCTATAAGCAGCAATCTCAATATCTAGAGCCATCTTCACATTCAGCAGCTCCTGGTAGTCTTTCAGCTGGCTGGCCATCTCCCATTTGGTATTTTTCAGCTCATTGTCCAGCTGGTTGATAGTCTCCTGGAAAATATAAACACGCAGTCTTACGGGTCAAATATCGTTTTGATGGTATGTGAGCATATGTGCAATGAATTTCTGGTTTTCCTCATGAGAGATAAGTGAGATGTTTGCGTTGATTTCCTGCCTGTAGTGAATTGAGGTCATCGTGGTGTCTGTCTTCAGTCTCCATACGCTGCCTCTCCAGTGAGTCCTTGGTTCCTCGAAGGGTCTCCAGCTCAATAGTGCGGCTCTGGAGCTGACGGCGGTAATCTGCAATCTCCTCCTGGGTCCCACGAATTGCATCCTGGTTAGACTTAGCAGCCTCAGACAGATGCGCCATACGCACTGCAGATATTACATAGAACAGAATGTGTAAAATTTAGAAATCACACAATTGACTGTTTTACAGATTGTAAAGCCCTTTGAGGCAACTTGTGATTTGTGATATTGGGCTATATAAATAAAACTGAAGTGACTTGACTGGCCTGTGCCCCCAAACAGTATGATGTGACCTGCTTATACTGAAGTACAGAGAAATTGTGCATTCTGATTCAGTCTATATGCATGCATTGTTGTTTCTTTGTCCTGAGACATCTGACCTGTCCTCTGTCCACAAGGCCTCAAGAGAGCAGACAGTCACCACTGGGAGCCTGAGTAACCTTGACAGTGTACATCTGTCAATTGTCTGACTCAGCTAGCTCCCTCCCTCTTCCAAGCATGACAAGCCACAGTGCTGCAGTCAGCTGGACACGACACAGGGAAGGTCATCCTGTTGTTTATATCAAGTCAGCACTGGTCAATCTATAGATCCTTACCTTCTGTGAGTGCAGTTGAGCTGCTGTCCAGATAAAACCCGTTTTGGCCTTTAAAGTTGTCAGTTGTGTATTTGTATAAGCAAAGGTCAGCAGCACTGCGTGCATCCGATCTTGCATCTTGTTGCAATATAATTGTGAGGAGGATTCTCATAGGGGCTGTAACATGATGATGTCTCAGTTTCTGCCTCGCTTCAGTAACTCTATGAATCTACATGCATAGCTTACTTCCACATCCTTGCTTAACTCCAATCACGACATCAGAAAGCATGATTGTTAAAGCATGAGCCCAGTGATGAAGCACTCATCTATCCTGTCTGCCTACCACCAAGAGTGACCTTGAGACGGCTGCTCTATTTGTAGAGGTTCAGGTTCATGGAAAGAGGCAGTGAGGCACACACAGCGCACATTGGGCGCAAGAAAGAACACACCCACTGTTACCCACAGTGAGAGTGCAAATTAGTCATAGCCTCCTCTCAGTGTGCCGTCTCACTCCTGCAGTGCTTGCTTTAAGTAAAAATGATCATTCTGGGGCAGCGATGCACCCACAGAAAGGCGCACCATCTAAACCGGAGGGCATATTATTTGAATCTTTCAGCATTTTCTGCAGGTTATCTGCCTTACTTAATTCGTCTATAACCGGTAATTAAACTTCCTCTGTCTCTTTTGTTGAAGTTTGCGATCTGGCAGGTTGGCGGGATAAAGGTTATCAAGGTTCTAACACTACCAGCAGGAGCTGTTCATCTGCGAACATGTCGAAGTCTGGGCTACAGCCTAACGTTGATGTAAATCTCAGGGACGTGGCTTTGGACTTCAGCACCATGGACAGAGAACACGCACTAGGTTGCACACTGGCACACGCACGCGGAATTGTCTCTGTGAATTAAAATTATTTTTTTCAATAAAGCCTTAAAACTTTTCCCTTTTTGGCCCAACTCACCTTTGAACCATTCCTCAGCGTGCGTTGAGCTCTTGGATGCGTGACTGTCCAGCTGCGAGCGGATCTCTCGCAGTGCGCTGGTGACGTCCGCCTTGAGCGTGTCTCGCATAGGCCTGTCGAAGCTCACCTGAGCGCCTTGAATCTGCGCGAGGAGCTCCGCCACTTCTTCCTCGTGGTTCCTCTTGAGAAAGGCGTCCTCCTCCTCCAGGGCACGGAGCTTCTTGTCCAGCTCCAGCCGCGTCAGACGGCACTCCTCCACGTACTTTTTCATGGCGCGCGCGGCAGCCTCCAACTCTTCCCGGTTTCGCGCCTCGTCCTCCAGCCTGACCCGCAGGTGCTGGATGTCCTCCTCCAGGTGCTCGTGCTCAAGAGCGGCGCGGGCCTTCTCCCCGGTCAGCTGCTGCAGGAGAGCCCTCAGGTCGCCCAGCTCTCGCTCGTAGTGCTCCCCAACCGAAGCGCGCCCGGCCTGGTTCTGCCGCAGAGCTTCCGCTTCCGCCTCCAAGTTGCGGTTGTGCATCTCCAGGTTTCGCACCTTGTCGATGTAGCCGGCGAACCGGTCGTTCAGAGTCTGCAGAATCTCCTTCTCGCTCCTCCGCGTCATGTCACCGTTGAAGGTCTCAAAGCTTTCGACGGAGGACGGCTGGCTGTAGGTGAGGCGGCGGCGCTGGGAGTGAAAGCCGCTGGAGGACACGGAGGCAGGCCGAGCCTTGCGGTACGAGGACGGACCGAACAAGTGGTGCTCCACTGTGAAACTCATGTTGGCCGTAGGAGAACTGACTGCAGCAGGAGCGGTAGCGCTGGGCTTATATAGGAGGCAGGGAAAACTCACTAGTCAGCACCAGGACACACACTCTATTTAAAGAGGCAGTTAGGTGCGCTGGAATATTCACGCTAATCAGTGTAGCACCTTTTGATGATTTGTGTGTTTGCTGAAGGTGTTAATGATGTGTATTTTAATAAAGCAACACAACTAAATATTGTTTTTTAGCACATAAAAGGTTTCACTTTTCACTTTCTATCCTAATGTGTTTTGTTAGCCTACATAAAAACACCTGGGAAAATATAGCCTATGAATGATTAGAACATGAGTAATTTTAGGCTTATTTGCTACTGTCGAATGCTAGGGCGTTTTATTAACAGCCCTGATAACTATTTATTTTGCAAGGTTTTAAAAATGTGAAGACATGTTCATATTTTGTGGGTTACACTGTGGCTAAAGTCTTTTTGAACTGATTGTGTGGGTGTGCAGTGTGTTCTGCTGATGCTCTCTGTAGCTGTACTGCTGCAGTGTGAGTTTGCAGATCCACCAACCCCCAGGGACTCAACTCAACTGCTGGGCCATTGACAGACTCTCTCTCTTTTCCCTCTCTTACCACACATAGACACACACACAAACACACACACACACACACACACACACAAAAGGGTTGTTTCTCCCCTTATACTTCAAACGTAACTTTTCATCTCTTAGTTTCTGCTTCCTTTTGTTGCTGAAGAGCAACTAATCTCCAGATGTGGTCGCAAGCCAAGTGTAACTGGTGACAGCACTGACATAAAAACCAAAAGCAACTTTATAGTGCAGGTACATCAGGATGCACACTGAGCTACGATGATACAGCATTCACATAAAGACAAACTGAGCTGTCGCTGCTGGTCTAAAGGGATGTCTGCTGTGAGAAGAGGACCGCTTCTGAAGAGCATGTACAGCACCTATTGATTACTCAAACTCAGGGTGAGTGAGTTTACTCCACATACCTTAAAGGAGCAGGGAGAATTGTTTGTATGCCGTTCCCCAGAGATGTAAAGTATGTTGAAGAATTAGACAGATCAGCACACAGGCAGTTCTCTTTATCGGCCATTAGGCGACCCTGTGAAAATGTGTGTTGTCAGCCCAATGACACCCAGCGGACTGTGTGACACCCAAGTCCTTAGCCGGTCCTCCAGCAATTGTGTCTGTTTAAGCTCCTTAAATCTTCAAAGGTGAAATCCCATTACAGTTTTATCATGTGTTCACAAATGTATTAAAAGGCATGTTTGAATGTGTTGGTTAGCTGTGAAACAGTCACCGTGTGTTTTGCACCACATCTCACATGTTTGGGAGGCTGAGGGGGCATGCAGCACATCCACTCCCTAACCAAACTGAGATTTGAGACAGAATAAGACCTTCAAATGATGAGTGGTCCCCTGCCACAAACAGCAGGAATACCATAGAAGAGATTAAATGTCAAGCAACAGAACAGGCAAATTTAGGCTGCTGTTGGTTTTTCAAAAGGAACATAATCTACACTTTAATGCTGCCATGGGTGGATTTGTCACAGTAGCAATTTTATATAAACCTTTTAATGAAGGTTTGAAGTCTTGCCATGTATATGACATTGGGAGAGGGACAGCAGAAAAGGAGGTGGGAGGCTCTTGCCATGTTATGCCCTTGTCCTTGAAGGGATGGATGAATAGGAGGGAGATAGTGAGACAGAGAGATGGAAAATAGCTGGATCGATGGAGAGGAAAATGTCACAAAACAGTGAAACCCATCCTAGGGGGAAAAAAGACTCGGGGAATTGGTATGAAAGATATCTTTTGTGTATATTTGTGTGTACATGCTTATGCAGCTGCAGGTGTGTGAGTGTAAGGCCTATATTGTGGAGCAGTGGATGTCAGAAGCTCCACCTTGTTTTTTTATGGTGGTACATTTAGAGCTTTCTCTGATTTGAGGCAACGAAAAAAAGAGGAGCCAGGAGGCTGTGATGAAGGCAGACAACGGAGGTTGCAGACAACACGGAACAAGATGATGCACTGAAGGAGGGATGAGAGGCGAGGAGAGGAGTGGAACTGGGTGAGAAAAGAAGGAGTCACCTTGGGAGGGGCAACTAGAAAAATGGCTGTTCTGGCAGACTCAAGGATGACTCAGCTGTAATACAATTAAGGCCTTGGATTGTGTTTACTTGCTTTGGACCTGCATGTGTGTGCGCATGTGTGTGCCTGTACGGTAGCGTGCCACTGTGGCCAATGCAGGTTTTTTTAAGGTGAGGACAGCCAGCACACAGAGTCAAACTGTATACATTAAGGTTTTGCAATTAGGACTGTGTCTGTATGTTTAGCTAGAGGGTTGTAAAGCTAATGACCAAAAACAAAACAGCAGTAGAGTTTCACAGTTTGATAGCTGTGAAAATCCACCGATTGAAGTTTCCAGAACAAAACTGAACGTGACTCTGTCACAGCACCACCACCTGCTGGACAGTTAGCACATGGCCGGTGTCATTTCCTGATTTGTCCACAGGGGGCAGCACATCGCACTGCCATAAACTCTCTAATGTTTACTTCCGGTGTTAGCTCCCGTCTGACAAACGAGGGAAAGTTCAAAGTAAAAGCCACTAACTTTTTCACAAAACAGCGATGTAATGTCTAATAAAATGTGTCAACCACTTTCTTTATTAGATAGATGGATCCAGGAGAACAATGAGATGGTAAACAGATGGAAGGTAGGTAGTTAGCTGTTAAGAATCTCATCTTTTCAGCGTTTGGCGTTAGCCTCTAACACATTAAATACAACCACGTTAACTTAGCGTTATATAAAGCTGGTTATGCTTGAGAATAGATTAAGAGAAATAGTGTAGTCCTTGCTAACTTAAATCTACACTTCTGCTATTTAAAGTCATACTGCAGAACACTAAATACTAAATTTCCATAAACAAGACTGTCTTCAACTGTTGTGTTTGATGTATTGATTTTTTAGCTGTTGTATTATTACCAAAAAGCATTTATATAACTTAATGTTACTTAAGTAAATATGGCAATATCACACTATTAAAAAAGTCCTGCATTCAAAGTTTTACTTCAAAATGTTACCTGTTTATATATATAAATAAATAAAAGTACAAGTAGTCATTATGCAGAATGGCTCCTCTACGTTATATTATATTATATTACATATTGGATTATTATTACAAATGCATTAACATGTATACATCATTTTAATTTTCCTATATTTCCTATATTAGCAATGTGAAATAGTATAAAATATAAATACTCTAAATATAGTACCTCTAAAATTGTATTAAAGTAAATGTACTTGCTAACTTTCCAGTTTGCTTTCACTTCATTGTTTCAGCAGCAAGAAGGAGAAGATGCCTTGAGCAGAGACTCGATCCAGACCCATCTGAGATGGTGTTCCTCTGAGTTTCACAAACTTTTGAGGAAAATCCAAGGTGCTCCATCTCCTTCATAATACAAAGACCTAATTGTTTAAGGTGGGAAGTTCAGCTCTTACCTTAATGCATCTTTTACCTCCCTCCTTTCCTTCCCCCATGTCCCTCTCCTGCAGGTATCCCTCCTCTTGCAGACCACACACAGTTGGAGCTGACAGTGGTGTACAATGCCTGTGTGACCTATACTGCTCAGTCTCAGTTCTCAGAAGCTGAGCTGCTTCTCACACAAGCCACAGAGAGAGGTAGGGCTACACTGTGAAATGATGGCACTAATGCCATACATTCAGTTTAATGTTAGTTCAAATGATTGCTCAACTCGGACTTTTACTGCCTGCTCTTGTTCCCTACAGTCCTACAGATGACAGGAGATGAGCATGTTGCTTCAGGCCCTCCTGTGTTTTGGAGAACAGTTCTCAAATCAGTGGAAAACACAGCTTTGAATTCCTGCGTACCATACCTTCTCTGTCTGCAGTGGGCAATATGGCTGGCCACCTGCCAGCTGAAAAGTATACAGGGATTTCAGGTAAGATCCTGTTTGTAGGCTGTGTTCCCACCTAACGTGTCTGGTGTGGTTTAAGGGAACTCTGTAGCGTCTATTTTCTTTAGGCTAATGATATGGCTGTCATTTAGCCTCTAGTGTGGACCAAACCACTGTACTGCGTCCTCCAAAAATAAATGGGGCTCGTTTAGCTTCCAGGTGAATTCCACCATGGCGTTTGTTTGTGATGTAACCAACCAGATGGTTATGTGATGTGGATATTTGCCATATATATATAAAAATTCAAAAGCTATTTAACTCAAGACCAGACCCTTCTTTGTTATTTATGAGACAAATGCCTCATATTAACTACTATCAAGTGTTGGATTTATACTCCAAGCCCACAGAGAAATTACAAATGTTTTGTTTGTTTCAAGGAAAACAAAGAAATGCAAACTTTCTTCGAAACAATTCAAGTGCAGCTTTCCCCAATATCTCTTTTTCTGTCTCTGTCAGCACAACATTAAATGTATATTTGCCAGCATGCTACAGTCCCCAACTGTGTGGGATAGTACAGGCTTGATCTTGTATTTGATCTTATTGTGGATATGAGAATATTAAAAAAATAAAAGTATACTGTACTGTATGTTTTCATTTGATGTAGGATGAGCTGTTCTCTCTGGCTGAGACACTATCTACTGGAGTTAGGGATGACAGGAGGAGTGAGGCAAGAGGAAAGTCCTCTGATATTCCATTACTGGTGATGGACCCAAGAAGGCTTGTTGAATTATTGCATATCTGTACTTTCATTACCCAAGGTCAGCAACATTCATGTTTTTTGTTAATTCATATTGAAGGACCTGATACAGTTTGATGTGACCAGACTAAAATTTTGAATGAAGCTGTCTTGATGTCTTAATTGCTGCTCTGTGCTTTCTAAATACACGTTTCACCTTGATATAATCTATTCACTTTTCTGGACAGGTGCTACCAAAAGAGTACAGAGGCAGATAAACTCAATAGTAGTACAAGAAAAATATCAAATGAATCCAAACTGATGTATTTGAATGCTGATTATCAGAATCGACTTTTAAAATAGAAGTGCGTAAATTGTGAGTGCAGGCTCCCAGAGCCAGTATTGGTGAGTTGTTCACAGGTTCCTAAAAGTGAATTTAGAAATATTTGTTTAAACTGAACACAAAGATGTATGACAGTGATGTATAAATACACTCCTTGCATTTGTAGTATTGAGTAATTAATGTTGCTTTTTGCTGTGCTCATGTTTCATTAAGGTGCAGAGAGGTTGAGTGAGGGTCAGAGTTCAGAAGCGCTGTCTGATCTACAGACAGCTTCCTCCCTGCCTGCTCCAAGAACTCTAGTAGCACACACACACCTCCTCTCAGGCTCTTGCCTCGCCCATATGGTACACACGCAGACATGGTGTAGACAAACAAACAGCAAATAAAGCACAACAGGTTTGAGCATTTGCATGCATTGAGAGTGTGTGTTTGCATTTGTCTCCAGAGCCGCCCTCAGATGGCATTGCAGTGTTATCGTAAGGCACTAGAGACAGATTCCCGGTGTGTATGTGCTCTGTATCAGAGCATGCTCATCTACAGACAGCTGGGCAACACACAGGCTGAGATACAAGCTCTTCGTTTGCTGCACTCAGTGAGTAACACAAGTGTATATAGTACATACAGGGAAGGCAGAAAAAAGATGACAAATGTTTATCTTGTAGTTGTAGACAAATAATTTTTATTGTAAAAAAATTATATCCTCTGACTTTGTTGTAGTAGAATAGCCCTCAGCAGGTGAGCCAAAATGTGTATTTGGGACACTGACACATATTCATGTAAGTGTAGGCCTGCATTCTGAAACACGAAACCTCTCTTGGCCCACAGACTTTGATGTTGCCCTCTGCCACAGAGCTTGCTCTGGCTGGTACTCATCTCCTCTCCCCATCCTTACTGCTCCGCAGCCAATCACTGAGCAGCCTGCTCTCAGTTCCCTCTGCCCTCTCTGTCCTTCACAATCTGGCCATGAAGTGTGTGCTCCATGGGAGGTGAGAAAGACCAGCACGGAACTAAGAGTATCTGTCTTTTACTGGCACCTGACCACAACCAAAAACAAGAAAACAGATGAAGATGAGAGTAGTAGACTCATAGTGCACACTGTTGTTGATAAATGGGTGGTTTTACTGTTTCTTCAGGGTGTCAGAAGGTGTGGAACATTATTTGGACCTGCTGGCTGCTCTTCACTCAGAAGATCAACATGGGGTAAGACTAAAAAAACACTGACAGAAACATTTGATAATGTAACACTGAGCTTTGGATATATTTTTGTGCATGCTATGAGCTCATTTGTGAGCAGCCATAATGTATTTGCCTCAGGGAATCGTAACATGTTAATTGACATCTATTTGCTGTGTGTCTCAGGTGCCTGCCGAGGTCCCTCCCCTTCCCAGGTTGCCCGAGCTGTACCTGGAGGCTGGCACAGCCTTGCTCATGGCCCGGCGGCCCGCTGATTGCATGGCGCTGTGCGATGAAGTCATCAGCAAGACTCTGGAGCTGCTGCCAGAGACGTTGGTGTTGGAAGAGGAGAGGAGTGAGGCTGAGACCAGGGCTCAGTGTGCAGAGGGTGAAGATAGGGTGGGGATGCTGCTCTGGACCGGGGCTGCCTACCTCCTCCAGGGTCACTGCCACACTCACCTGACGGACTGGAAACAAGCTGTGACTCACTACACAAGGTCTGTAAGATGAGATTTGGTTCCTTTCTGTCATCAGTTTATTGTGATTATGAACAAACGCATACGATTGTACCCTGCATTACAGGTGTATCACCTTGCTGGTGAAGGTGCGCTTTAAAAACAGAGGTGAATACTCTTCTTACTTTTGTGATGCTTTGGAGAGAAATTTCTCTTTTTACACGCCCTACAGCTACTGTTACTTTGTGCATTTTATTCTGTTGATTGTTCAATTACAGGTTTCCCACCACAGATCCCCAGTGCAGATATGGTTGGCAAGCAGGGAACAAATCTGTATATCCTCCAGAGGCTGAAGGGGCTTTCACTAGCTTGTAGGGGCATCAGCTTCACCCAGACAGACCAACTGAGAGAGGCACTGAGAGACCTCCAGCTCAGCCTGCAGGCATCCCCAGGTATAAACACCACAGCTGTAACTTAATGATATATTCAGCAGAGCTTGAAGCTATTTGGACACAGGATTATTGCCATCACTGCAGCAACTTGGTCATAAGGTCACTTCTGGGAATTATGAACTACAAGTTGAACAGTGTTTTTCAAATCTTATCGTTGAGGTTTTTACACACAGCGCCTGCAGTCCTGTTCATGTATGAGCAAAGAACTATCAATTTGACATGAGTGTACCATAGGGCTGTAGTGAATTTATACTTGGTTTGCGTGGTCCCATCATGTCTTCATGCTTTACGTGCTGTCTCAGACTGTGTGAGTGCAGGGCTGTGGTGTGGTGAAGTGCTGTGGAGGCTTGGCAGGAGACGGGAGGCAGCGGCTTGTTGGGAAAAGACCTGGAGTGTCACCACACAACCCTCAGTAGAGTAAGTCACTGTCTTTCTTATATTCACTGTCTTTGCTAAGTTTGTGGTTTATACTGTGCAGTATGTATATACTTCACTACCCCTGTTCACAATTTTCACAAAAATGCGTCTTGGGTGACCTGGTTACCCGTGTACAGCTCTAAACACGTTTGAATGTGCCCAAAATCAACTGTGGGATTTGACTGTACAAGCCACAATCTGAGGTGGTCAGGAACCCATGTGACCATGCACTCTGTAGAGTGCAGTGAACACAGATGCATCCCCTACCACACTAAAGCAGTTTGTACTCAACTTAAAATGCATATAGCAAGACCCATCTCACAAAAACAGTTGATTTAAAGACAATTTTCCCCCAAGTTTAAAATACAGCAAAACAATGAAGCATGTAGTATTGCATATTATTTTTTCACCTCATAGTTGTTGGTATGCAGGGAAGATGTCATCACCAGGCAGCTCAAATATATCATTTACTTGGCCCAACCTTGAGAAATGCATGATTTTAAGGGGTTCACCACATCAAAGAAGCGAGAAGTGAGCTTGTGACCAGGATGTCGCTGTTTCAATCCCCAGACCGGCAGGATAAATCTGGGTTGGAAAGTGAGAAAGCAGTGCTTGCCCCTCCCTCATTAAAACCACTAAGCAAGGCCTTTAACCCCAACCGCTCCAATGGAACTGCTCAGTGGCCAGCATATCACACTGTGGTTGTACTGGGCAGCTTCCAGGTGTGAATGTATCTAACTGTGTGAATGTGATCAGGGCATTCCTGCAAAAGAGAGGCTTCCTCTCAGTGAAACTTCCCAGAATAAATAAAGATAAAAACAAACATTAGCAAATTTAACTGTAAGCTTTCACCTGGGGCATCAAAGAGGGTTTACTATATTATTCTCTAACTGTTTGATCAAGATGGCCATGTGCAAATGTGCATCCCCCCCCCCCTCTTCAGCAGAAGACACTGTTTCCCCACAGATTAACTCAAATGTAAACAGGGAAGCTAAATCTGATCACAAGTGGTTACTCAAAATGCATTAGAGATGCATTCTGATACCACATATGAACTGCAGTCTGTCTTCGTTGGATCTACGAGCAGGGTATTTTTATAAGAACGTAAATTTGAAGCCCCGAGTAGTTAAATAAGTCTGTTGTTCCTTTTCACAGAGCACATTTACTATGCTGTGATGTTACTGTCCTTCTAACTGTTATATGCCTTCTCTGTTGCAGGAGTCTTTCTCTGTACCTTCAGGAACCCCAGTCTGGCCCTTTGTTGGACTCCACGGAGCTGCGCCACAGAATACAGGAACTTGGTCCTACCTTGTCAGCCTAGAGAGGGACAAAAGAAGAATACCCTATCACTTACTAAACAGGATCAACTTTCTCTGGCCTGTGAACTGAAACCCATACCCACAACAAACATTTATCTACTGGGACAGTAAAATAAAGTATCTCGAAAGGGCTCACAGTGTTTGAGACTGAGCATGAACACATTGTGAGTGGTAAACCTGACAGGTGGTTTATTCATGAAATGATGCAAGATTACTCAAAATTATAATAATAAAGTTGCCCAATCATTGAACTTACTTATAGGTAATAAAATGTGTATTTTGGCCAAGCAAGGGTAATCATGACTGTTACTTTAATAATGAATTATGCTTTTCAAAATCACAATACATACTACTTCAGAAGATACACACCATAAACTGTGTTGCTGTTCTAAAATGCTAATTTAAATCGATTTTATTATGGCGTGCTCTTACAAATGGACTGTTCTTTACATATATGCTGATATTGTCAAGATCAATTTCATGTTTTCTCGATTCTTCAATATCAACGCGGTACATGTTTATTGGATAACAGAAGTTTGGTGGTAGGCTTAAACGTCCAATAAGAGAAAAGTTGATGAAAATAGGGACGTCCCACTCATTTGTAACTGGCCAGATTTCCACAATAATTTAGGTGACGTCAGACTCCAGATTCTTTCATTGGTTACCGAATTTGATGGACAACCTCCAGCCAATCAGAATGACGGATGCATCCAGCTCATGGTATAATTGTAAAGAAGAGCACGGAAACTGCTGCTCTTTCGTGTGAAATCACAGAGAACGTAGAGTAACGAGGAACCGGTTAAGCCTCTTAAACATTTAGCTAGAATTTCTTTATTTATTAACGGCAATCCAGGTGGACGACCATGGCTTCGGCAGGGGAGTGAGTAGAGATATCTTTCAGTCCTATTAAAATGCAGTTTTCTGAACATTGGCGATCAGCGAATGCCCTTTAAATGGCCAACGTCAGCTCAGAATACGTTAGTTTGTAAAAGTTAGCTCGATTGCTAATACATTACCGAGTTTGCTAGCAGGAGAGCTAATGGGGTCAGTTATTTCAGCCTCCGCACTTTTGTCCGTTGGTTGAATAACCTAACATTGCGAATCCACTGACAGTTGGGTATAATGCCGACGAACTAGTGACAGTAGTTAAACTGTTGTCATCCACACGGTTGTCGCTGGCCATCTAACGGGGTTGAGTTAGCTAGCGGTGTGACAGCTACTTCACAAAGCGCAGTCATCGCTGTCGTGTTTGAATGCTAACATTAGCCTAGCAACAGTGTCAAGGCCAAAGCCATCCACCATCACACCGACAAGTTGGCCTATCCGCAGTCTAATAGCCTTTCTTTAAAATTGGCTTCACACTGTAAATGGAACCGAGATAAATCTAAGCACCAAATGCCTTAGATTTGGATAACAGGCTAAAGTAACGTTAATGGATACACGAAAGATAACGTTAATCATCCGGATGGCGAGCAGTCTATAGCCACACAGTGCACCAAAGCTAGCAGGCTAACGGGGTCAGGTTATTCATTCTAAATGATCGTCGGTTAGCTAAACAGTTGTGAAATAACACATTTCCTCGTCTGATAACTGTATAGCTTATGCTTACGTTGGCAGCTAATGTATTTAAATTCACAACAGAACTGCAACGTCAGTATTTCTGTGGAGGAACCTAGCTAACGTTAGCTGACAAAGTTTTTTTTTTTTCTCCTAATTCTTTTGCTGTGTCATCTGGGCTCGCTTGCTCGCCAGTCAGTTAGCTTAAAGGCTACCATTAGCATGCTAACAACATGAAAGGGAAACTACGAAACCGGCCCTAGATTTTTCTGGAAATTTGTGGCAATTTGAACCTTAACGTTAACTAATGTTACTCGTTAGTATTTGACGGTATTTTTAATGTATGCATGATTGGGCGTATTATCCGTAGTTACCGTCAACGGTTAAGTTAGTCATTGTAGCATAATTAGCGACCTGTTTACACTTAACGGTTACAGCGAAACATACTTATGTATTCTTAGTTACTATTATTACTAATGATGCAGGGACATAGTCACACAATAGAATACTAGGTTACTAGAATTGAGTAATACCTCGTCATTTATAATTAAATTTGCAATTGTTATTGCTGGATGGGCTCATAAAAAAAACTACCGAGACAGTACAGTAAAAATACGCTAATAACTAGCAATACAAAACACAATCAATAGTCCAAGTACTTATGCCTGATCTCTCTCTTCAGACGGGGTTTGATCTTGGGTTTAAAATGATCAATTTTTCAGTTATGTGGTTAAGGGGTTCGCCAAATTGACCCCCTGCATGAGACCTTGAAGGAGCATAAGTATTTAGTTTGACCTACAACTTGTTTTATCTGTTTCTCATCATAGATCCAAAAATGATGATCTAGCCACTGCAATTCTGAAACAGAAGAACAGACCTAACAGACTGATTGTTGATGAATCCATCAATGAAGACAACAGCGTGGTCTCTCTCTCTCAGGTAGCCATTCAGAGGGTTTTAATGCATGGCTGATGTTTCTGCAAATTCTAAACCCCGTGATCTGTCTTAACAGATATTTGGATATAATTTTTCATCCGGATATTTTAAATGCCATAATACTGAGAATCACAAAATAACTTTTATTAAATGTCTCTTAAGACCAAGATGGACGAGCTGCAGCTCTTCCGTGGAGACACAGTGCTGATGAAGGGAAAGAAGAGGCGGGAGACTGTGTGCATCGTGCTGTCTGACGACACCTGTTCCGATGAAAAGGTTCGCATGAACAGGGTGGTCCGCAACAATCTGAGGGTCCGACTGGGTGATGTCATCAGGTAGAGAAAAGCACACACTTGTCTTAAATTATTTCCACAGCACTTTAAAAAAACAAAATAGAAGTGGTAAGTCTATTTCTCCTTCAGCATTCAGCCATGTCCTGATGTGAAGTATGGAAAGAGGATCCACGTCCTTCCAATAGATGACACAGTAGAGGGAATTACTGGCAACCTGTTTGAGGTGTACCTGAAGCCATATTTTCTTGAGGCTTACAGGCCAATCCGCAAAGGTAGGTGTAAATGTCCATTGTCAGGACAAACATTTTATTTTGCGTGGTTGATCAAATCGTTTTCATTGTGTAACATGGAGCTGTATTAGTGGTGAAATTAACGGTTTTCTTTTACTTTGTGAAGGTGATATTTTCCTGGTCAGAGGAGGCATGCGTGCTGTAGAGTTCAAGGTGGTAGAGACCGATCCCTCTCCCTACTGCATCGTGGCTCCTGATACAGTCATCCACTGCGAGGGAGAGCCAATCAGGAGAGAGGTGGGTAGCAATTACACACAGTGCATGGATTAACATTCACCAAAAATAAACTGCTTTGTAATTGTGACATTTTTGTGTTTGTTTGTTTTTTGGTGTTTTTGTTGTTTTGAACATGCAGGATGAGGAAGAGTCCCTGAATGAGGTGGGCTATGATGACATTGGAGGAGTGAGGAAGCAGTTAGCTCAGATCAAAGAGATGGTGGAGCTGCCTCTCAGACACCCTGCACTGTTCAAGGCCATAGGAGTCAAGGTAAGCCACCCTTTTAATCAGCATGGAGGAACATGCAAACGTGTTGAATCAAAACACTGCATCACAACATGTATGTTGTTTTCTGCTCTTGGTTTTGTTTGACTACCTGTTTGTGTTACGACGTCATTAAGACAACTGACTCAAGTGTAGAGGAATTTAGTCTGCCCTTATTTCTTACAAATGCTTTTAATTTTACAATGAGTTCTGATTTCCAAAATTGTTTTCCCTCTTTTCAGCCCCCACGTGGAATTCTGCTATATGGACCCCCTGGAACTGGAAAGACCTTGATTGCCAGAGCTGTAGCCAATGAAACTGGAGCTTTCTTCTTTCTGATTAATGGTGTGAACACCCATCTGTATTTATCCTCGATACACACTTATTCCTAGTTGAGGCCATTTTATAATACTGGGTTTGTCCCTGATAGCATTGCCTTGTAGTTGCTGTTGGTTATGTTTTTTTGACTGGTTAGAATAAGTATTTATTAGATTCTTATCAATGGTTGCTTAGATATACCTTAAGGAACAAAATAAAACAAACATTTCTGCATTATTTTAGATAAGGTTTTTACATGCATCTCTTAAGAATTAGCTGTAATTAGCAGGACTTTATAATATAAAACAGGCATTTGCTAGCTGCAGGGAGTGCAACTCACGTTTTGTAAAGAGATGAGAGCTGTCATCTTCTAGAAAAAGGGTTCACAGTTAAGAATTTGTTATGGTTAATACTCTTAATTCACTTTTAGTTTTGCAATGCATGTACTGTATACATTGGATTAAGTCTCACACTGTAGTGTGTTTAAATGGGACAGGGTTTATCTTGTGATTCATACATGTAATACTGTGAGGTTAAGTTTCCTCTGAAATCAACATATTTGCCCCTCCATTTTAAGGTCCCGAGATCATGAGTAAGCTGGCAGGAGAGAGTGAGAGTAACCTGAGAAAGGCCTTCGAGGAGGCAGAGAAGAATGCTCCTGCCATCATCTTTATCGATGAGCTTGATGCAATCGCACCTAAGAGAGAGAAGGTGGGCTGGAAGAGATGAAAACTAAATGGATTGCTGAATAACCGTACGGTGTCTGTTTGAGTGTACTTGAAATAAATGAAAATGGCTGTTAATATCCAGACCTACGAAAGCTTTGAAATTGCATAACAAGTGTAGTCTACTTATGTATAATTTTCATGTTTTGGTAATTCCGTCTGAACAGTAATCCTTCACACACTGACTTAAAATATAGCTTATAGGGGCATTGTCAAGCCATCACGATGACCAAGATATCGCAAAGGATTTCAATTCAGTCAAAGCACTAATGTATAAATACATTTTTAGATGTGTAATATATAATGTGTGTGTTTTTTTTTTTTTGTGTGTGTAGACTCATGGTGAAGTGGAGAGGCGCATTGTTTCTCAGCTGCTGACTCTTATGGACGGCCTGAAACAGAGAGCTCATGTCATCGTCATGGCTGCCACCAACAGACCCAACAGCATTGACCCAGCTCTCAGGAGATTTGGTAAGCTTTCAGTTTTAAGCATGTGTTCAGTTAGTGCAGTGAGAAAATGCATGTCTAACCATAAAGTAGGGAATATTAGTAGTAAAATGTAAAACCAGCTATGTATATATACTATGAAAGACAAATGTAATTTTTATAACCCAGGTCTCGTTGTTTTGGCGTTGTTCAATCAGTTATTAGGGACGTCTCTATCATGTGTTTTCCCCCTGATATTAGTCCCTTTTTAATTATTGAATTTAGGGGTGCAACTAACAATTATTTTAATAATCGATTAATCTATCAATTATCTTTTCGATTAATTTGATAAAGCATTCATTTCCAACCCTTTTATTCAAAAACTGAACTGACAAAATCTTCAGATGGGGTACAAACAGGTTGCTCCTTGAACATCCCTGAGCTGTTAAAGTAATAAACAAATGGACTAACACAAACAACATACACATGTATGCTTTACATCTGCCAAACATATAGGCTTTTTTTTTTAAATAATAGTGCACAAAAATATGTATATTTTTGTTTAAAGGGATCTGAGCTGTCAGAACAATAAATCTTTTTTTTTTTTTTTTTTTGAGGCTATGCTACCAGTTTGTGTGGTCATGTGACTGCATTGCTACGTGTGATTGAAACGGTTACGTGATAATTGTTTCTACATCTGATTGGTGAAATTGAGTCATGTGGTAGATGTACTGACAGCATCTCTCTGGCAAAAATAAAGAGTAGAAAAAAAAAAAAAAAAGTAACGAGTCAAGTGCAGCCCAATGTAGCCGCGTAAGAGCAGCGTTTCTTCACAAATCTACTCAAGTACAACTAAAAAGTGTGCTGCAGTAAAAGTACTCTTAGAAGTACATTGTTTTTAAAAAGTTACTCAAGTGTAACGGAGTAAATGTAACTTGTTACTGCCCACCTCTGAGATACACACACTCTCGCTCTCACTCCCTGTCGTTTTTTCATATCTTGCAATTAACACACTTTTTCGATGTATTTAGTGTGAAATGCTCCCACACCTTGGATGACTTGGGTTGTTCTGATTTCTCTTCCTCCGCTGTGCGTTTCAGAACAACGTTAAGGGTCTCTCAGATGGTCTTTCTGCTACCTCCACTCTTGTTTATATTGTTGCTCAGCTGCGCTTGTTTTATACTCAAACATCTCCGCGTCTTGAGTGGCGTAATAATCGCGTGACACAACAAATCGATACTGAAATTCTTTGCCAACTCCTTTTTAATAATCGATTTTTATCGATTCATTGTTGCTGCCCTAATTGAATTGAACACTATCAGTATGTAGCCAATGTTTTTATTTTTACCAACATCGTACGGTGCTCACATGGCCAACAATGGGCCTGCATTAAGATTTGTAAAGAAGTGTAGATATATTTAATTGCTGAATAGCTTTGCATTAAAATGTAGTCTGGTTTCCTGGAATATTTTGTCTTGTTGGCCTATAGTGTTTAGTGTAACTTTCATACACAGTGGGAAATTATTGATTCAGGAATCTCTATTCCTTTCCAGCACAGTCAAATGTAATTTTCAGTTACTACAGTAGACCCAAAGTTAGTCTTATTTTATATAGCCTGACACTGCTCTGCTTGCATGGCTCACTAAACTTGGTTAACATTACTTTTGCAACTCACATCAGCTGCATGACCATTGGCGAGAACGCAATAAGTTCCTGCAGGCTGTGCTCAGTTTAATCATCTTTTGAGGTGTGTCTGGTATGTGTTTTATTGCTCTTAGTCTGTTTCATTGGAAGTATATCTAAGTGTGTGTTTGATCCCTCACCACCTCCAGGGCGTTTTGATAGGGAAGTGGACATTGGCATTCCTGACGCCACTGGCAGACTGGAGATTCTCCAAATTCACACAAAGAACATGAAACTGGCTGACGATGTTGACTTGGAACAGGTCTGTACACAATTTTCCTGCAGTCAGGTAACACAACACACTGTCTCCCTAAAGAGGGGTAGAGTTATTAATGGCTGTAACTTCCAACTAAAACTACACAGGAAATGACTTCTAATTCTGTATTGTTTACTTGCATAGAGCACCTAATTTGACAGTGTAACAGCCATTCCAAATTAAATAGTTACTGTTCTGTCATTCCAAGTTTACATTTCTTCATTTCTTATGTAGTGGTCTGTGATCACTTGACCAGAGTGTGCAGCATCCAGTGTGTTTATTCAATTCAACATGATGCAGACATTCATTAGTAAATAAATACAAATATATATATATATAAAATGCACTTTCATATGTAGAGTTACTGCATTGCAGTAGCAGTTTCCATGGTTATACGTTATGAGGGTGTATATGTAGGATACTCGACAGCAAAGTGTCATTGTGTTCTCTCTTTATTTAGGTGGCCAATGAGACCCATGGACATGTGGGTGCAGATCTGGCTGCTCTCTGCTCTGAGGCTGCCCTGCAGGCAATCAGGAAGAAGATGGACCTGATTGACCTCGAGGATGAGACCATTGATGCTGAAGTCATGAACTCACTTGCTGTCACTATGGATGACTTCAAGGTAAGAGCTATAATATGGTTTTTGGTATATTGTCTTATAATGGCCTTCTGAGCCCTTACTAACATGCTCAATGCTGTCCTGCAGTGGGCTCTGAGCCAGAGCAACCCATCAGCACTGAGGGAGACTGTTGTTGAGGTTCCCAACATCACCTGGGAGGACATCGGCGGTCTGGATGATGTCAAGAGGGAGCTGCAGGAGTTGGTGCAGGTATGAACCTCCTCCAGAAGTAAAATCCTATCTGAAACGGATGTATCACAAATTAATGTGTTCATTCTGTTTTTTTTATTTTTTTTATTTTTATTTTTTTAATCTTTTCTTTCTTATTTCCCCCCCCCTCAAATTCAGTACCCAGTGGAGCACCCAGACAAGTTCCTCAAGTTTGGCATGACCCCATCCAAGGGTGTGCTGTTCTACGGTCCTCCTGGTTGTGGTAAGACTCTGCTGGCCAAAGCCATCGCCAACGAGTGCCAGGCAAATTTCATCTCCATCAAAGGACCTGAGCTGCTCACCATGTGGTTTGGAGAGTCTGAGGCCAACGTCAGAGAGATCTTTGACAAGGTAAGAATGTAGTTGGGGTCCGTGTCACAGAACTTGAGTGCAGAGAAGAATGACTTTTGAATGGTGTACATTAACCAGTGTTTGCAACTAACTTCACTCCACAGAATTAATTTCGTTATTGTTTTGTCTGTGATGTTTCCAGGCTCGCCAAGCAGCCCCATGCGTTCTCTTCTTTGATGAGCTGGACTCCATAGCCAAGGCCCGTGGCGGCAATGTGGGAGACGGTGGTGGAGCTGCTGACCGTGTCATCAACCAGATCCTGACCGAGATGGATGGAATGTCCAGCAAGAAGAATGTCTTCATCATCGGCGCCACAAACAGACCAGACATCATCGACCCTGCCATCCTGAGACCTGGTCGTTTGGATCAGCTCATCTACATCCCCCTGCCCGACGAGAAGAGCAGGATGAGCATCCTGAAAGCCAACCTCCGCAAGAGCCCCATCAGCAAGGTGACTGTGCTGCTACTCATAGTTGTACCCAGTACTTGGTCACAGTTTCTCAGGTGTTTGTGTACTTTTTTTGAAAATGGGTTGTGTGCAGGCCTTATCTTATTTTCAAGGCTTCTGTTAGTCATTGAACTCTCAGATGAACTGTTAACTCGAGTTTATATTAAAAAAAAATATCAGGTTTGCGTCATGAAACTTGAAGGTGCCCTGTAGAAGGATGACACAAAGTGCTCATAAATAAAGATATACATCAAAATATAAATATGTATTTGTTTCTGAACTTGTCCCTCCCCTTTTTGTTCTTGTAATATCTTTGATAGGATGTGGACTTGGACTTCCTGGCAAAGATGACCAATGGCTTCTCTGGAGCAGATCTTACAGAGATCTGCCAGCGGGCGTGTAAGCTGGCCATCAGAGAGAGCATCGAGAATGAGATCCGCAGAGAGAGGGAGAGGCAGACCAACCCGTCAGCTATGGTCAGTGCTTGTTCTGTCCCCCTTGCACATCTGAATGTGCAGCCACACACTCCTGCTGCTGTTTCAGATGTTTTGCATGTTAATAACTCTCGTATGTTTTTCTTCACAGGAGGTGGAAGAGGATGATCCTGTGCCAGAGATCAGGAAGGACCACTTTGAAGAGGCAATGCGATTCGCTCGTCGCTCAGTCAGTGATAACGACATTCGCAAATATGAGATGTTTGCTCAGACACTGCAGCAGAGCCGTGGCTTTGGCAGCTTCAGGTACATTTTTGACACTTTGTATTAGCATGAGTGTTCGTAGCTGTGTGGTGATTAAGCTTTTTGGAGAGACACCATGAAAGTGGAGTAGTATTCTTTCTGCATTGTTACACAAAATCAGCTCATCTGCTAATGAGCTTCTGTTCTGATTGGCAGCCATGCTCGACCAGAGTTAAATAAGAGCTGATTGGTCAGGTTCAGATAAGTCTACAGACATTAGACATAATTTACATGTTTATCATATCAGCCATTTCCTAGACTCACTGACTACAGAATGGCTATTACTTCACACCTCAAAGTACTAAAGTTGCCATAAGTACCAGTTTCCATGTCATTGGATAATCCCCCAATAAAAATACACAAATGACTTTTCTTTCGCTTTCAGGTTTCCCTCCAGTGCTACAGGCGGCACTGGTCCAAGCCATGGCTCAGGAGGAACTGGCAGTGGTCCAGTGTTCAATGAAGATAACGACGATGACCTTTATGGATAAATGTACACTGCCCCACAGTGGTCAGTACTGGGATCACACCTGTACAAATTCTCACCAGATTCCACATTTTTAGGACTTTGTGCTTCTTTCATGTGTTCCTTTTTTTTGTATGACTTCCCTCGGAGAAAGCATGTAGCCGCTTGGTTTGCCCTGGCTTTGATGTGGGTGGGGGTAAGGGGAAGTTGGAACTGGAAGGTGACTGACTGATGCATATTGGGGAGGGTGGG
>CM022476.1:17301850-17354350 GCA_011952105.1 Coreoperca whiteheadi
TGGGGGGGCGGGGGGCATTATTGAGTGGCCTCATTTTCAGTATATCACAACCAACTTTGAATGGCTTTAGTGACGGGATTCTATGCTAGATTATAAGACAGAAAAGAAAAAAACATTACTAATGACTTCCTCTTTTTTTTTTTTTTTTAAAAAAAACATAAACAGTAGCATATAATGTATTACAAAATTTGTCAAGGTTATGTTGTTGAAAATAAAATCTCACTAAATGGAAGTGTTATGGGCGTTTGTTTGAAACTTCATCAATACCCTGACTGTACATTAGCTCTAAGTGAATTTTAGGTACTGTTTTGTAAAATTTTTTTTGGGGGCATTTTTTGCCTTTTTCAGTAGTAACAGTGATTCAGTGAGGATTTACCCTTGAAAGAGATTTCACTTTGAAACATGCAGGCACCATGTGATCAAAGCTACATTGAGAGGCAGTTCTGTTACTGACCACATAGTGTCGCCCTGCCAGTGACTGAAACGTGAAGGCAGTTGAAGTCCCCCCCCACTGCAGTCTCAGAAAAGAAGTGACAAATGACAAGCAGATTTCTTGACAAATTTAGTCACTTAAATACTATTAAATGAATGCCATTCATCCCAAAGAGAAAGGAAAATACATTTTGATCACATTTAAGTCAGCTTAGAAATTTGGTTTCAATCAGCCTTTTAAAAGCACAATATTATATTCCTGGTGTGTAGACTCAGTAAGGATCATGGAAGGGGAAATGAGGATGTTCTGCATCTCTCCACACCCTCTTGCCATCCCTCTGTAAAATAAAAAAAAATGCTTGGATTAAAAAGACAAAGGGTTTGCATACAACATAAACCAACTACAAGTCAGGATATTGAACCCAAAGTCCTCCAATCCAGCTCTCTTAAGAAAGCGTATCCCCAGCTCCTATCAGAGATTCTAAGACCTCTAAAACGGACTGTTTCGTCAATGTGGTGTCATCAGTGAGTCTGCAGGAGTTGAACTTTAAGTTAATTTTGGACTGACACAGCTGTTGTACATGTAGAAGTCATTGGTATTATGGGCTTTGCTGGGGAAAGAAGTCCTGTTCAAATCTTGTGTGGTGTCATAAGATCAGTGACTCACTTCAACTGTTGGGACAATGAAGTGCTCGCTTCGGTTGAAGGATTCAATCAGCTTCATGTCGTCTTCGGACAGGGAAAAGTCAAACACCTGCAAGTTCTGCTGGATCCTGGAGGGTGTCACACTTTTAGGGATACACGCGACTCCCCTCTGCACATGCCACCTGCCAAAGGGACACCAAAAAGTTTACTCAGCTGTCAAAGAAGTCGGGGTTTGGTTCTGATTGTGCGCTTCACTTACTTGGCTGACTGTACACCAGAGTTTCAATAGATACTTTGATGTTGAGGAAGGTTTTGTGTATCACCTGAGTATGACCTGGGCAGGTGTTTTCTGGTATCTCTGGGCGATAGCTCCCAGTCGAGGATCCTGTAGTAGGCATGGTTCATCAGGAGAGGCCCAGGGTCTGTCCCCGCTGCCCAAAGGACTATAGGCTGTCACACAAACTGCCACTGACCTGAGGCACAGGTGTATACACTGTTACTGACACAATGGGAACAATATTTGATAGAATAAGAAAATAGCGTCTTGATGTGTTAAACTGCAATTACACTGACCGACAGTGAGACAGGAGATCTGCTTGAGACAAATAAGGATGGGATTCCACCTGTGGCACAATGAGGCACAGGATTTTACAGTTTTTGAGCCTATAACTGATTTACACATTCACTATTGTCAATAAAGCCATATCAAATTGATTTATTTTGGCATATGAGGAAGCCAGATTGTACCTGGTTCACCACAGGTTTGTGTCTGGCCATGCTGATGATGTCAACAGTCTGCCTGGCATTGAAGTTGGACAGTCCTATAGCTTTGACCAGACCTTTGTCCACAAGGCTCTCCATGGCTGCCCAAGTATCTCTGTAGTGTGTGTCGGAGTAACAAATACTTCCATCTTCCCGTCGAGGCATCAGCTCCTTCCCCCGCCTAAAACATCCACATACACAAAGACTGCTTCAGCTAATTTGATATGTCATTTTACGTTGATTCACACAATGGGGAGACAAATTGAGTCTATTGTGTGCAGCAGCTCACTGAAATGCCATGGGCCAGTGCATAAGGTACAGGTCCAAATAGGAGAGACCCAGGTGGGCCAGACTGGTCCTGCATGCTTCCTCAACATCCTCAGGGTCATGTTTGGTGTTCCACAGTTTGGATGTTAGAAACACCTCCTCACGATGCAAAGCCTGAAGGAAAGGATAATGTTCAATTCAGGGAAATACCGGACAGTTAAAGGTAGTTTGCGGTACAAGCATGAATCAGTGACTGAGCATTCAGCAACACTTGATAGGAACTTAACATAGTCTCCCCCCACAATTTACTGCATTTCTAGACTCGAGCAATCAAACCCAGAATGTATACTAAACTTCCATTCCAATCTCAACCCTTTTGTTAGTCCTAAACCCAAAACTATCCTTACTCCAGTTTCCAAACCAAAAATTAACCATATCTTAGAAACAGAATATCTGCACTGATATTGACTCTGTTTGAGTATTTTTAATTAAATAGCGCCAGTAGAGAGTTGACAGGAAAGTATCATGGGAGATGCAAGAAAAGCTCTCTAGTTGGATTCAAACTGCAGACGGTGCAGTTCATGGTCAGTGGCATAACCCATGAATAAAGGAAAGTTTGAACCTCTGCAGTTCCAGGACAACTAAGCAAACTCCATCTACTGATGAAAACTGTGATATGATTGAAAGCACCAGAGCAAGCAAGTAAGTGGATCTTCAGTTGAGACAGTTTTATTAACTTCTTGTTTCCAAGGTCAATAATGAACTGTTAAAATCAACATCTCATTCAAACTTAACCGGAGTTTCTCACCTTCCCAGGACCGACCCTGACAGCCAGAGCCTCTCCCACCTCCTGTTCATTGCTGTATGCAGCAGCACAGTCAATGTGTCTGTACCCAGAGTCTAAAGCTGCCAGCACTGCCTGCTTCACCTGAGAACACAGACATAGACACAGTCCAGACCCTACTTTTTGTTATTTTAACAATTTCCAGAAATGTTGGCTGTGTAAGGGTTTATAGTTCTATAGTTATAGTTAGTTATAGTTATAGTTATATACCTGTCCTGGAGCGCTCTTCCATGTGCCGAGTCCAACCGAGGGCATCCTCTGCCCTGAGGAGAGAGTCACGAAGGCGCTCATGTTTTAACTCTGAGGACCTGATGGAGGAAAGACAGTGACGGAGAAGTATGTGAGACGTTCACATGTAGACTCCTATGGAACCGGACCCAGTCTTCATGACTAAGTCCTGATACTTTGTTACTGATTAACGCTCACATCTGAATTCAATAACTCCTACACTCCAGCATGGGGTTGTGAGTTTTTTTGGTGACCTGCTTTTTCTTATTTTTATTTTTTTCACCCTCTGAGCTGAAACGTGTGTTTCAGTGGAACTATAAACCCTCTGCGAACCCAGCCTTATTGCCAGAAATAGCTGATACAGGTATATGGCATTAGTCACAGTGTGGTGCTACTGCAGCACATCTCGGAGCCTTCCCATGGTTCTCTAATTGTCTGCTATATCCTTACCGTGTGATGCGCACATACACACATACACACACACACAACTCATCAGCCACTGCAGTTGTTACACATGATCAGAGTCTCTTAACACAAATCACCTGCTCTGACTGCCTCCTGACCCAGCAGCAGCACAGTGTGTAATTGACTAATGCTCTAATGCAGTCTGAAAATGGTGCAGAGATTAAACATAAAGTACATTACTGTCTCTTTATTTTCCTTACCTGGGATCGCTCTGGTAGATGGACCAGTGATCAGCTGAGGTTAGCTGTCCGTATGGTTTTTAACAGGCTGAGGACAAAGTCTGCCTTTATTTGTTTATCTGTAACTCAAACCGATGGAAAAGGTCCAAACTCCACTCACCAAAATACCTCACAGTTAAAAATGATATAGTATTGCCAATGTTTGATCACAGGATTCCAAAAATGATTTCCTACCTCCTTTTGTTGTTTTCTATCTGATGGCAGATTAGTTAGTTCATTTACGCACACATTAGTATCTCAGTTTTGAGTCTTACTGATCTTTTTCATGGTGTGATGTTTATATAGGATATGACAAACCTGGTTATTCATATCCCTGTAAAAATGATCATAACAGTATCCAGGTTTCTGATCATCTCCATGCAGGTGTGTCATTCCTCAACATCTCGGCCACTCATTTCTGTATCAACAGAGAATGAGCAGTGGTGGAAGAAGTACTCTGATGCTTTACTTAAATAGTGCCAATACATCAATGTAAAAATACTCCATTACAAGTTAAAGTCATGCACAAATCCTACATAATTGTTATCAGAAAAATCTACTTAAAGTATCAAAAGTAAAAGGTATCGTTTTGCAGAAAAATGGCCCCTGTGACTGATATATTATTATTTATCACATTATTAGATTTAATACTGATGCATCCATGTGTAAGCAGTATTTTACTTTTGTAGCTGGTTGATGTGGAGCTTGTTTTAACTGCTGTTTATACAGATTGATTGTTTTGTCCACTGATTCTCAACTTCAAAAAGATCAATCTCAGGGGGTGTGAGATGATTAATGGGGCAGGAAAGAAGAAAAAACAGGTTCTGCGTCACAAATTTGCATTCATTGTTTGGACTTCTCTAATGAAATATTTGATATTTTGACCTTTTTGGGCCTCAAACAGGCACATTACATGAAACCATGTAAGAAGTCTAGAGGAAAAAGTCATGCCAAGTATTTTCTAATAGTATTTTTGAAGCGTATCAAATTTCTTATGTAAAATCTTAATCTAAAAAAGATCTATAACTGTGTGATAAATGTAGTGTAGTAAAAAATACAATATTTCCGGCTGAAATAGTGGATTAGAAATTTAAAAGTAGCATGAAATTGAAATACTAAATAAAGTACAAGTAGCTCAAAATTGTATTTAAATGTACTTAGTTACTTTCCACCACTAAAAATGTGTGTGTTTACCTGTGCAATGTTTCCCAGTTAAGCTCAGGGTCTTTAGGTATTCTTGGTTTCGGTTGCAAACACCTGATTTTGGAAACCTGAATTTGCTAGCTGGCTGGGAACCAGGATAATGTGACACCAGGTTTCTGGTCATTCTTTGTCATGTGTGCTGTTGTGTTGTCAACTCAGGTTACATGATATTTAACCAGTAAAATAAAACATGGTGAATGATATTATGATGATCAACACACTGAAATAAAGGGAAAGTCTGACTTCAGTAATGCAACACGCAAATTGTATTTTTGTTCTTGTTATCCATTATTAGTGATCAGGAAAATACTAATGCGCATGTAAACAAACAAACAAAATCTGAGGTGCACACCACACCAAAGTCATACTCAGGTAGCTGATCATTCTTGAAAGAGGAACTCAAATGACACAAACCCTTAAGTTCACACATTTGGTTTATTGGTTGCCATTTTGAAAAGATCATTAATATTGTCAAGTGCACATAAGCAGTGACAGTCTTTCAGCAGCAGCACATGTGCATTCTGGTTGTAGCCACAGTCCAGTGTCCCCGGAGGCTCTGAGAGGCAGGGCGCTCACACACACAGACAAGTCATTCAAGTCTCCCCCATCATCTCATAGTTTTGCCAGTATCTTTTATGACATAAAAGTGCATTTATCAGTTTGTTGCATTCAAACATTTTCCCATACACATGCTATATATGACCTACTAGGGCTGTCTGCAGAAACCATACTCATACATACCTCTCATCATTGCTGCAAACTACAGTAGGAACAGCTTTCAGAGCCCCCTGCAGCTGAGACAGAGAACAGCAGCTGCAATATTACAAAACCTGTTACCTAAACAGGGTTTTCTACTTGAAAAAACAGATGTAAAGTTTGATGTACAGATGTTACAGAGGACAGAAGCAGTTATCAAATCACAAACTGTGGACTCCAAAACGTAGACCCGAAGGGGGGTGTCCATTTTTGGCACTGCTCACAGTAGCACCGAGGCATTGCCTTCAAATGGCATAAGAGAAAGCAGAATATACAGAACAAAGCTGGGTTTCCCAGAGAAATCTCAACTATTTACTATGAACTTCAGATTAACCTACTGCTTACAATCCTCTTGGAAATCCAACCTGCACGTGTACGGCACTTTACAGGGATACATTGGCAAAATGAATCAGTTTTGTATCAAATCTCTCCCTTAAAATGTCCTTGCTTACATACAGTACAATATGGTGATTGACTTTACATTGCTTATTTAATGTTTTTCCAATATCACCAGCTCCCAATGGTAATGTCTAAAACAGCATAGGGCATCGTCTGTTGTGCACTTAACATGGCTGGTTGTATATATTACAGTGTGACCTGTGTGTGTGTGTGTGTGTGTGTGTGTTCACAAATGTGGTATGAAACTGGGCTAAGGCACCTACATGTCCCTCAGATAGCGAGCCAGGCTATTCGTTTCAGAGCAGCCACACAGCTCAGAAGGGAAAGCACCCATATTATGTGCAGATTGTAGGCCTATTATCCAAGCTTACACTGCTGTTACAGTATGTGATTGTCATTCCCAGATTCCCAGATCTTCAAATGCAGCTGAGATACGCTATTATTATTTGGAGTAATGCGGGACTTTAAGTGCGCTGTGACATTGTGCATGCATCGGAATACAACTGACTGTAGGGGAGACAGATCTTACTAAACAGTAAACGGCCTACAGACTGCAAGCACAATGCTTTATCAGACTGAAAGAAAGAAATGAGCAGGTGGCGGGGGGAGTTATGTTAATACTGGGGTTTGCACTGAACACACTGAAGCTGCTGGTACACTCAAGGTAAAAATAAATAATCCTATTTAAAACCGTCTTTTGGAAAAGAAAATCCTAGAAAAAATGTTTATTTTAAAAAAATATCTCACGCTTCATCCAATCACAAAGAGACAAGGATCAGGGAGTTGGACAGCATATAAAACCACTGATAAATCCGTAAAAAACAGAGATAAGAAAAGACGATCCGGTAAAAGCCACGATTGTGCTGAGCCCATCCTCAGCACCGCTCCACTGCTCGGGTGCTTGTGTGCGTGCTTGGGCCAAAAGACAAAACAAACACAAATAATTACATCCTGATACTGCCATTCTTCTCTGAATTCTTCCCTCATCATCCCACTGCGAAGTCCCTACAAACAACAGCGTCTGTTTAATGCTGCGTGCATTAACACAGGACATAGGGACTGGAAGTGGGAAGGGAAACTACAATGAGGGTCAAAATATGAGAGGCGAAGGAGCATTAACAGTTGGGTTTTCTGGGTTTGGGCCATTTAGTCTGGAGTCTGTGGTGGTGGAGGGGTAAAAGGTGAGTCTTCTTATGACTGGGGGAGGTGTTGTCTGATAATCTCTCTGGACTGAGGGGGGATCCTGTCGGGAAAACGGACAGAAAACTCCACAATGAGGTCACCGCGCTGTGACGGGTTCTTGGGGAGAGGTAGGCCTTCCCCTCTGAGTCGCTTCACCATCCCTGGCTTGATGATGTCGTGACAGGGGAGCGATATGATGCGGTTTTCCAGCGTGGGAATGCTAACTGTGCAACCACACAATGCCTGGAGGAGAAGAGAGGAGATTGAGAGGGTTAATATCTTTAGTAAGATTCAAATACCAAAGCTATGAATATCTCGATGAGTTAATGTTTCCATGAACTAAAAAGTTTAGTTTATCGTCCCTCAGTACATCATCCTAAGAAGTCAAACTTCCACGTTTTTTCTGTGTGTCTTCAACGTGTGTGTGTATGTGTATGTGTATGTGTGAGAGACAAAGAGACAGAAAGTAGGCCTTAATGGCAAATTGTTTAAGTATCGACTACAGCACTGAGGGGTCTACAGAACATTATTTGGAACAGGAACATTAGGAAAACATGACTTGGGAGTGGAAAAGTTTTCCAGTCTTTGTGTGTGTGTGTAGGTGGAAAGGGTGTGTGTTGTGTCAGTGTTGGAGGGGCTACACATTGCACAGGGCACTAATTTTAGCAACAGTCTCATAGCTGGGGCTAATGAAGTGAGGTAGGAATCGGCTGAGCTCGTAAATAGTTGGAGGACTTGTCAGATGGGCTGGCAGGACGAGGAGAGAGAACACACACACACAAACACCCACACACACTAAGCTTCACCTCCTTATCACAATGCTTGATGAATCCAGTCAGAGCGTAGAGAGAGCTAAACTAAACATGGAGACCTGCGGTTATCACGACTTCACAGGCTTTCCAGTGAGCATCACTCGCCAGATTTGCGCTGAATAAAAAGAACCATTTAAATCCGAAACTTTGTGAATGAACACCCTGATGAATAAAAAATGTATTTTAAAGGATGATAATGGGGGCATCTTGGTCGTCAAAGGGTTTGGGACACTGACGTGTCTGAACTGTGATGTTCCAGGTTTTGAGTCTGGCTGATGACCTTTGTTATATGTTATCCCCCCTTTTGTTCCCCTCATTTCCTTTGCTGTATACTCTAATAAATACAAAAATAACCCCAAAATCTAGTAATATACTGAAAGAAACTGTTGTATTACACTTTGCCTTGTTTGCCTTCTGTCACTTTTGCGACTGTGATGGTGCTTCTCCTTCCTTATACAAACAATAATTGATCACAAAAAAAACAGTGATATACCTTGACTTCGTCCAGGGCAGCTTTTCAATAATTACCAGCGGTCACAGCATTTGTTGCCATCTGAGTCCAACCAGACAACCAGCTGGTCTCTAAAATCTCTTCAGCCTCTGTGAGGCAGTACCTAAGCACAGTGGTGCTTTGAGCTAAATGCTAATGTCACCACGCTAATATGCCTTACAATGACAATGCAAACATGCAAATTTTAAGCAGGTATAAAAATACATTGTTAATCATCATATTTTAGCATGTTAAAATGCTAACATTTGCTAATTAGCAGTAAACACAAGGTACAGCTGAGGCTGATGAAGATGTCTTTAGTTTTACAGGTATTTGGTCATAAACCAAAGTACTGACAAATTAAAATTTTGACCTGATGATGGCGCTAGATGAAAAGTCAGGGGATCAGCAAAGGCACTGACTGACATTGCCACCCCTAGTGCCACGCTACTAGCATGGCTAAGAATCAGCAGTAAAATCTTAAAAAACAATTTGACAATTAACAGAGAGACATTGTAAAAGACTGCTGGATAATTTTCTTGTCTTGTCTGGCGGGTTTTTTTTTAACAAACAGGGATGGACATGTGGACAGTTGAAGTTCAGTCAAGCAGAACAGCTGCTTCAGAGGACAGACAGTTTTCCAGCCGTGACATCAGCATCCTTTTACCCACTACATACATTAGGAGGCGATTTAGCCTATGACTGTGATGGAGACTCGTGCTCATCCTGATATGAACAGTTCCATTCACTAACACAAGTCTTACACACAGAGACAGGTTGCCATGACGCTGGACACACACTGCCAGCTGATTTGAGGGCTTACTGATTGTATAATCCTCAGCTCAGACAACATAGCTGCAGAAACTGACACAAACACACACAGACTTTGATTTTGCTATATTTGTGAGAATATTCTGTAGATTTACAATCATTCCCTAGGGCCATATCCCATATGCTAACGTTAACCATCATTCTTACGTGCTTAACTGTGGCTCTACAGTTATTATCATTAGTTTTTGCTGAGAGGACCAGTTAAAAGTGTCCTCACATCCCAAAGTGTCCTCATAAGACTGTGGGCTGTCAATTCAGTCCATACCCTTAACACATGCTTGTCCTGAATACTGTTTGCTATTGTTGTATTTAATTAAACTGACAGGACTTAACCACAGCAGCAGTTGCTAAACACAACATCAACATCTTCTACCATCGCGGACAAACAGTATATTTGCCTTTCTAAATGATATCACAGGTGGAGCTGTTAAGAGCTGTCCACTTTGCCTTTAGAGCCCAACATCTACAGTTAGCACCTACGTGTGTTTGGACGTTGAGCTGAGTGCAGTGGTGACAGGAGCTTGAAATGCACTGCCACAGATGATACCAGCACATTACAGAGGCCAGAAAGAGCCAACCTATAGATCCTAGTATAGGTCTGTTTCAGAGAAATCAATGTGTCAAATTCGTACTAACTGCTTCTGACTGCTGTCACACTGAAGACATTGCAGCGCTGGAAGTTGCCTCTAGCGGTGTCTCCCAGGAGTTTATAGCGTGGTCAAACGAGCTTGGCAGCACTAAATGCAGCTGCTCATCAGGGCATGCTTCAGGCAGTAAACGAAATTGAGCAACCAAATAGCAGGGGAATCATACAGCAGTCGGAACACAACAAGACAAAACAGCTATATCTGCTAAAGCAATGTATTTCCAAATATCATTAAGTCTTAGCCTTCCTCTTCTGTTTTGTACTTTCAGCACTCAGCAGAGGTTGTTTTACCAACAGAAACAATCATCTTGTTGGCTAGGTTACATTATCTAGTGGTGCATTGCATAAAATTTGCCATATTATATGTTGCAGGTTGTCTAGTGTGCAGCATATAGCTGGTGCTGTGTTTTCACTGCAGCATCACATCTTCAGGGAAGCAGAGCAGAGTGGAGCAGTGGAATATGAGCTCTTATTTGCTTTGGATACTGAATCATCTGACCCACTTCCTTAATATTCCCCGGATACCCCCCACCCCCATCCACATCTCCCCTTCTCTCCCCCATCCCGTCTTTGGCTACATCAGACTTAAGTCTCTTATCTGGCTTCTGTAAGAGCAGAGGACTTAGCTGTGGGAGTTCTGCAGTGCAAACATAATCATTGTCCAGGTTTGATCAAGTACCATCTCCTGCTTAATGTGACTTAACAAAGTCTAATGTACTCTCATTAACTAGACTGTCTTCATAGTTGTGCTATGTGCAGGCACCCTTGTTTTCCCAGTGAATTGCTTCTGTGGAGATTTATGAGAGTCAGTGCTGCTTTTAGACGAGAACTGTTCAAAATTGGCTTGAGTGGAGTACAAACAACTCCCCTGACATCTCCAACTCTTTGAGAACACCTGCTATTAGGCTAACCATGTGGAGTGCAGGCCAGTGAGTGGCAGCTCTATTAGAAACATAAAAGCTTGTGTAATTCACAGACAGAGTAGAGCTGTGCTGGACCCGTTGCCCTCGTAGGAACAGCTAATTAAATGTCCTGCCAGTCTCAGTAATAACAGCCTGGATTGTCACCACTGTCACACAGTCCATCTTTAACTGAGTGTGTTTGCAAATATGCTTGAAGATGCAATAGTATGCACGCTTGCATACATGTTTATGCCTGTGTGTAGCTTTATGTGTGTTTGTGTTATAAGCATGTTCTAAACAGTGTGTTTTTACATATATATATATATATATATACATATATACACACACGTATGTATGTATGTATGTATGGATGGATGATATACTGTATATATACTGTATATTCAAACAGCAGTGCAGAACAAGTGAGGATGATGGCTCTGTGCCGGTCACACAAGGACACCACATTCCTGCTGCTTCACTCACACTGCAGTGACAGAGACTCTGCTCTTCACTGATCCTGCCCTCCAGCAACATACACACTCACTCCTCAATACATTTTATATGACCACCCACCCAGGACATAATCCTACTCTTAAATTACAGTCACACCTCTCCACCTCATCCAGTGTTTGCCCAGGTTGAGTGACAAGAATGATATGAAAAAAAGAGTGAAAAAAATGGGCCATGTTTGGATATTCATCAAAAACTTTGCAGCTCCATGAATCCATTACATTTCTGCCTTGTTTGCTCCACCGGGAATCAAACTCCCAACCTCAGCAGCATTATCTACTCATCTACATGCAGAAATGTGACAAAGAGAAAGGACTGAAGATAGATAGAAAAGCAGATAGCAAGACAGAAGAGAGAGAGGTTAGATGAAAAGGGACAGACGCACCTCTTTTAGACTGATCTTGCAGTTATAAATTATATTTGAACCGTCTCTCTTGAAGTGGGGGTGCCCTTTGTCTTTAAGCACAAAGGCTATGTCGGCAGGAATGTTCTCAGGGGTCTCGTCCCCCTCCTTAGGAAAGGTGATCTTGGTTCCCTCCTTCCAGCCCTTCTTGATGACAATGTTGAGGATCTTGTCCTCTGTCCTCATGCTCCGCCCATCCGGGTTCAGCCTGCGGCGGGTGATCTTCATGCGTTTGGTGCAGCCGTGAAAGATCTCCTCCAGCGAGACCTTCAGCTCGTGGACCACCGGAGGGTCCTGGTGCTTTCGCCCGGTCCCCAGGCGCTCTGACGGTGCCCCCCTTCTCCTGCGGGCCTCCCCTGGGAAGCCGTTGTTCATTCCCCCCGGAAAGCCAAACTGTCTCCCGAAATGAGCGAAGGGGTCATCCTCATCCACGTCCATGTCCTGCTCTGCTTCATGGTCGTTGTGGAAGGAGAAACCGTTGGAGCGGCTGTGACTGCGGTTGGAGCCAAAAAACATGTCGAAGGGGTTGGAGCCGCCAAAGAAGGAGGCAAAGGTGGCGTGGGGGTCTCCGTGGAAGGTGTAGTGGTACGTTGAGCTGCCAGGAGCACCTGAAGAGCTGCTGCCTCCTGTCTTCAAACCTGAGAGAGAAAAGAGAGAGTAGAACATGAGACCTCATATGCACATGCACACTCAAACACCCACCAGCTGAAAAACACACATTAATATGAACTCAGATACCAGAAACAGGACCCTGTTCAGAAAAGACCGTGTGTGGGTAACAGCAGCGAGAAGAGTGGAGCCCACGTAGGCGGGAAAAATCCCACAGCATCCCTGATCTTCCAACAGCGCTGGCGGTGGAGGAACTCATAAAATACCAGGTCACTCCATCCACTCACACAAATACACACACACCTTTTCAACAGAGACACATGCACAAAACACCCACAAATGCAAACTACAGCAGTCGCGGCTATTCATATCTCTACCACGTAATGATCTTAAGCCATCTGTCTGTCAGCTAACACACACTGTTATACACACACTACAATAGCAGTTAAGGTAGACTATAAGGTATTAGAGCTTGTAAATGTTGTTGACGCTAAAGATAACAATAGACAATCACACACACGTTTCTGCACATAAACACAAACATGAAAACATGGAAGAGACAGTATTATTACTTCAGTGCTTGAAGCCCACCGAGGTCATCCACTGTGATATTAGATGCAGAGTCTGTTCCTGAGCTTTTTCAATAACAACTTAATACATCATAACGCCTGTTTAACAAGGCCTCACTGACAGAGTACTGAAGCCTCCGCTGCCTGCACTCTGACCGCTTTCACTCACTTGATCCAACACAAACAGGGACAGACAGATAGGATCATACCCAGACATGAACCCCCTTCCCCCTCCTCACCTTCCTCTCCTAGCTGATCATACACGATCCTCTTTTTGGGGTCGCTGAGTACCTCATAGGCCTCTGCAATCTCCTTGAACTTCTCCTCAGCGTTGGCATCTTTGTTCTTGTCAGGGTGGAAGCGCAGAGCCATGCGCCGGTAGGCCTTCTTGATCTCCTCTTCGTTGGAGCCCTTGGGGATGCCCAGGGTCTTGTAGTAGTCCTTCCCCATAGCTGCACACACGCATACACTCTCTGGATTGGGACCCCCCTCTTAAGCTCCGGCCGTGGTCAGTCACTGGTGAAATACAGGGCTACTGTTAGTCTTATAATACTCCTCCCAGACGGATGCTGACCAGAGCGACTGACTATATATGTCCTGGCAGAGGTGCAGATGGGGACGCAAAGCTGGTTTTACTAACTGTTGCTGTGTGGATGTAAAGTCAATTAATGTGCAGAGGACATGCTCTCCCTATCAGCTCAGCGTGGCAGGTAAAGACCATACCTGGAATAATTTATTTCAAACGTTCTGATTTTGTGTTCTATAGATATCATTTACTTGACTAATTGGCTGATCTTACTGATGATCTGCACCCAGATATCTTGTGTTAAGCCAGCTGAGCAGAGACACTGCGGTGCCTCTGAACAGGACACAGTGATCCTCTATTTGACCAAGAGAGCACAAAAGTGGACGAAAAAGCCTGGTTACATCTATGACATTATGATATGCTGCTTATGCAGCTGTAGACAAAGAGATGCCGGTTCTCTATTAGAGTATAGAGCCCGAAATCCTAAATTTAAGCCAATAATGTATACCATAATTTACACCCACAATGGGGTTATATGACTGAGAAACCCGATGTATTTTCCATAATAGCTCATACAATGAAATTAAAATTAATTGCAAAAAGAAGCCTACACGACGGGGAACGCCGAGTAAAAAGAAGATACAGGACATGAAAAGGAAATAAAAAATTTTAAATCCTACCAGAATGCTCAGCAATTTATGAGGAATATCCCATCAACATGGTCCGGCTTCTCTCTCCCTTTCTTTCCTTTCGCTGTTATCTGCCTGTCTGCCGCCCGGCACTGCTGGGTCCTTTTAAATTGACGTCAGGACGCCGGGAGGATCACAGGCTCTGAAATAACCGGTGACCAAACACTGAGGTGCATCTGACGTTTCACTGGAAAACCTCGGACAACTGCCCATACAGCCTGCCATAAACCTACACCCGTCACGTAACTGCTCTGTTATTCTGTGCGCGCAGAAACCCCTGCGAACTGGATTTGGATAGAAAACAAAGCGCAAAAAAGTTAATCATCTTGCAGTTCAGTCAGTGATTGTCATACATATGAAATATTTAAAATACTCATACTCAATTCACTTTTTTGATACGAAGCTGTGATGCGAGGTTACAAACAACTCTATTGTCTACATTTAAGCCTATTCCCCATCCATCTTCGCTGTTTTTTTCCGATCCAGGCAGTTTTTGCGTAAAAACGCATTAAAAAGATTTGTTTCCTTACCGAGCCAGCTGTGTCGGATCCTGGTTCTGTCGATGTCTGAAAGTCCGTTTGCAGTCTTGAGAGCAAACCCAGCCCTCTCAACCAGCAGCCAGCAGCCAGGGCTCTTTATGTTCAAGGTCTGCTCGCAAGCACACTAAGACTGAGTTACATTTAGGGCCAAGTTTGACTGAGGAATTTGAATTAGAAACTGACCAGTGGCATTGCTTTAATTCTATCCTCTTGCAAGATTCAACAGTCTAAGCAGACATGTCGAAGGCTGTGGTTCACTGTGGGGGGAAACGGAGTCATATTTGGGGAGAGAGAGACACACACAGAGAGAGAGAGAGATCGAGCGAGGGAGTCCTGATAGCTGACAGAAGAACAATCACCTGATAAAAACTGCATGTGTCTGTGCGTGATCGTGTAGTCGTGCCTGGGGTGAGTTGGTATAAACACTGCTGAGTCATGTGATGACTCCATACACACACGCATTTTGAGCTTCTATCTTTGTGAACATTTATTCAGAGTCACATCCTACGTTTCAAACAACACACCTTAAAATGAACCCCCTCTTTAACTATTTCCTGGAGTCTAAACTTGCAGTCCCCCCAAATGACCCACCCTGCCCTCAACTCTGACCACTGTTTAAGTCTTGACCTTAGTGGTAGACCTCACCCCCAATTTATATTCCAACAGCAACCCCAAGATCAAACCCAGAGATGCTGTTAGACATTTTGGCACTGAAAACCTACTTTGAAACATTCTACTTTCCTAACTCTAAACCTTAAAGTGAACCCCAACATTAACCATTTTCCTATCTTTAACTCAAATTTTAAACATTTCCCCCAAAACAACCCATCTAATCCCGAACCTTGACCCATAGACGGATTAGTCTAGGGGGGCCTGGGGCAAAAAAGAGCTGCTGGCCCCCTATCAAACCTAAGGTGCTCCCATCATCTGTGCACTGAGTTAATTAAACACAAATCAATTTAGGAATATTTAACACATACAGTATGCACTGTTGGGAGAGGGCAAAGGTCACGGATGCATCCTGCCAGTGCTCCCTACCCAGCCAGCCATTATGAGAAAAAAGGACTTGATTTAAGGACTGAGACTGAGAGACTGAGCATCCGCCAAAAAGGGGAAGATGGCTGCATGTGTAGGGGAAACAGATAAATGGGCCCCTTCCTGTAATTTAAATTAACAGGATGCTCAGCCTGAAAACTTAACTGCTTAGCATGATGCCTATGTGATTGAGAAATTGTTGATTTGAAAAAAGTATTTCAACTCATGATGTTCAGAGAAAGAAACGTATGTTTTGCTTGCGTAGATTAGGTGTGTTTAATCTGTACCAATGAACGCTCTTTTAGCTTGTTTCATGACCATATATGAAAACCTTTGTTAGATTTTGGTAAAACCCCTCAGCTCTAGTGTATAAAAGGAGTAGTAATTTAATCTTTTTTCTGCTCTTGGTTTTTTGTTCTCCTTTTGACAGTTTTACCTTTTGGCAGCTCTCAGACATTTAGTCTGATTTTGTGCTTTGTAGCTTTTGATTAGGAATTTTGTTTGGTTTCTTTTCTCTTTTTATTCTCTTTTCTGCTATCTCAGCATATTAGTTTCTGGATGTAGGCTTTGTATGTTTTTGAGGTTTTGTAAATAAAATTAGGCAAATCGTTTTGATTTATTGAAAGATTGAGGATACTCTGGACCTAATTCTTTGATCCATCCATCCAAGGCTTCCTTCACAATGGTTTGGTAAGGGCCCCTTGTTTTCTAACAATTCTCTAAAATGTTAGGAATGATAATCTATGTTTCTCATGAGAGGGACTAGCGGTAAAGGTAGTTGGGCAGGAACTTGAGGAAGGGGGAGACATCTAATTTGGGGGACATGTCCACTAGTTCTCTGTCAGATACTAATATTCTTTAGGCGGAGTGAGACCTTGTAACACATACTGATATACATTTTCTCCAGTGATTAGAGACACTAGAGTAGGCATTCATTCCCCTTCCCAGTATTTTTTATCATGTCAGCTGATTTTGTCCTTCAGTGGTGCATGTTCCCAAACAAATATTTAATTAAAATATTCCAAAACAGTTGACATGTAAGGCTGGACATTGGGGCAGTTGGCTGCTTTGCCTGGATGGTAATCCAGCCCCTAATTTGACTTCAATACTACACCTCAGCCTAACTATACAGCCTAACAGTAACGCAGACCTCTTGGCCCCAGAATCACCAGTCCCACAATACAGATGTAAACCAACACTAACTTCCTCTGTCCTCTCATTGGAGGTTTATAATCATCCTTCACTGTAGGGAGATATGGTTTTTGCAACAAACTGAACACACAGTATCTCCTGAAGGCAAACATTCCTCCCAGACTACTGTTCTCAGTCAACAAGCAGCCTACCCAGATTTCTAAAAATCACATTCATTACACCACCGGTGGAGGTCTGAGTCATTATTGATGACTTTTACCGTTAAGTGCACAGAAAGGTACACTCAGCGGGGCGAAGCGCTTCTCCTCGGCTGGGTCAATGCGAAAGAGAGAAAAGGAGAGTAATAAAGACTCATTTAAGCTTGAGTCACCGCTCCCCACCGGACTGGCGGGGAGGTGCGAGAAAAGTGGGTGTTCTCAATGGAGGAGTCTGTCTGACACACGCAAATATACCCATGCATGTACTCACACACACAGACACACACAAACTAAACATTCAAAACAATGGAAGCACGTAGAGAAGTCACTGTGTTGCATAGCTGTAGAGGATAACGCAGAGAGAATTCCTGTGTGTCCAGCTGAGTGTGTGTGTGTGTGTGTGTGTGTGTGTTTTGGCAGCAGGTTGGGATTTTGGGCCAGTGCAGCTGTCCCAGAAGAGCAACTGGTCAGCAGTGGGGTGTTAAACTCTGCCCAGCCTGTGACGGACACTGGACATGTTGAAATCAACTGCAACGCACTGATGGAAACAGTGGGTTAAAATGGGATCAGAAATCTGCATCCATCTGTGCCAAGTTAACACACAGGTTATACAATAAACATACTCATTACTGTCAGAAGTTCTTGCACAACTAGTCAGTTTTCAGAGAATATAATCACATTTCTGCAAGCTGCACACTGTGTTTGTTTTATGTCTTCATCCTTTTTGCCAGTGATGACTGAGGGGAGCTGCTCCACGAGCTGCTCCAATGCTGGGTGTGCACTGAAACAGTCTAGGAACAACTATTCCTGACCCGATGCTGGGTTTCCATGGTGACACAGGAATCTGCCAGACAGTGATGTGTCTGCCTGGAGTACTCTGTCTCAGCAATGGGTCTTCTGAGCACGTGTATATGTATGTGTGTGTGAGAGATTGCACGCAGGGTGAGTTAAGGAAGAAATGTCTAATGAGGCTAACGTTTGAGAACAAACTGTCACATAAATATCGACTGCTTCTGTGTACTCCACCACCTGAGCTGAGAGACGGGAGAACAGAAGGTCGATTTGATGGCAAGAGACAACAGAGGAGGGGTTCGCAGAATACCCCTGAGGCCGTTTTCGAGCGTGAAGAGGAGGCAGCAAAGAGCGTCTGTAAGCATCTCCCACCTCCTCTCTCACAGCCTCAGAACACCCCGTCCTTTCCACCTCCTCTCTCACTTCTACCCTTCTTGTAACCATAGAGACCACCGTTGCCTGAAGAGAGGTTTTCTCCCAGACAAACGTGGTGGTGTCAAATGAGGATGCTAAGCACACAGTTTATAGAGCCCCTCCTGAACAGCCTTTTGTAAAAGCTTCTTTCAGTTGGGGACATTCGCACAGATGCAAAGAACAACAAGATGCGGATGCCAATCAAATTACACGCTTGTCAGAACAGGCTTCTTAGACAAGGAAGCTTTAATTTTAGTTTGACCATCTACAGCGTTATACATGGAGAATGCAGATTGCAGGCTAGATTTGTTGTAGAGGTTGCACAATTTATTCTGTATTACTGTCTGGATCTGTTTGTTTTTTTATTTGTTTTTTTTACAGTTGGTGTAAAAAGCAGTGTCTCACTTATATGTCCCTCCACATGACCTGTCCAGGGAGTATAGGTACTCTTCCCACTGTCAGAGCCTCCATGTACTACATATGGTCCCCAATCACTGGGTTGAATTGGTAAATTCCAGCTGTTAGACAGACATTCAGTTCCTTTTATTGCTTGGCTCCTTTGTGCAGCCCAGTTCGGTAGCTCCCTCCTCCAGCAGCCCTCGAGACCCATTCCTGATCACTGACTCATAAAAAAGAAATGCTTTTGACATCAACAGTCACCACATAACACAGGCAATAAGGCGAGCTACAGGCTGCAGATTATGATAATTATTAAGATGGTACAGGGCAACAGAAGTGAACTGACACGGGTAATTAAAATGTGAAAACTATCTCGGGTGAACAGTACAGTCTGGAGGTCTGATAAATCTTAATTGTAATTTGCCTTTATCCTCAAATCACCAATATGTGCCACCATTTGTGTCCAGTTATATACTAGCGCCAACAACATGACGTCCATGCAGTTTTAGTAATATCAACGGTGGCAGTAACTTGTATTACAGTGCACACACTACTTTATAAGGAAGCCAAGTGAAGTGGCGCAGCGTAAGTGGAACTTAGTGCATCTTCTAGTGTGTCTGCTTTTTCAGCCCGTGGTTTTTGCACCTAACAGAGACAGATGAAACAACCAGAGTATATGGTCAAGAAGATTTAAGCAGCTGAGCAAATTAAAATAACATCTCTTTGGCAGAAACAAGAAAAGCACTTTTGGCTGGACATAAAAATAATACTGGCAAATGTTCTGTTACTAAACATGATCCCTTCATACAGGCAGCCACTATATTCATCTGTATGTGTACAGTAGATAGCATTGAGAGATTTCAGATTGTAGCTAGATGCTAGCATCAAAAGCTGATTTAAGGAGTTGTATGAGGCATTGAACTCTGTCTACAACAATTTCTGGTATGCCCCCCACCCCATTTTAAGAAGGTACTACTAAAAATATAGGCCTGTCCATCAACTTCCTCCCCTTGGACCCTTGGACTTTTTTTCTGTAAGATTCTACATACAGGTGTGAAACTCCCAGCTGAAGCCCAGTGTTGAATTATGATTCATGAATTCTGCTTCAATAAATTTGTGCAACTTCCTCTAAAATCAACAATAGAACAAATGTGCTGAAAAGCAACAGGCAAGTTATATAAAAATAAGGGATGCACCGATTTTCGCCTTGTTGACTGCCGGCAAATAGGATGACATTCACCGATGGCAGTTGCTGATGTTTATCTGTTGTCTCATCAGTTTTGCGCTGGCTAAATATAGTGTTATTTGTATTGGCTGTACAGCAGCTAAAAAGGCTTTTGAAGCAGTGATAAAAAATAATCTTTTTCACGTGAAAGGTTATAGTGAAGGTTGTTTTAAGAAATTCCTATGATTGAATTTGTGCTTGTTCAAAGACAGTGTAAAGAAGGGCTGAATGACTTTAAAAGCAGTTCAGTTATTTTTTTATATTGAAAATGTCTTTGTTTCCCTGGCACAAAAGGGGGAATAAATAACAACAAAAAAACATCAGTATTGGCAATCGGCCAAATTGTTATTTTAAACATCAGTATAGGCCCACAATTTCACAATCGGTGCATCATTAATAAAAATCAACAAGGCATAAACATGACAGACAAAAGCAAAGTGCGAGTAAAGATTAACATATGACATTTCTTATGCTTCTGACTGGTTTTATGACTCGTCATTGAATATTACCAGTCAAAAAGTATTTTTCACAAATGCACAGTGTGGTCTGATGAACAGTTTCTGTCACACAAAGCCCTCAGCTGAGAAGACATGTAACTCTCGCTGATACAATAGCAATAGGGATTCAGTACCAGTGTCACTACTTGAGATTGTGTTCCAGAAAGATTTTCTTTGGGTAGAACAGAGGTTTACCATCATTGTGTTTGGCACAGAAGACTAACGTACTCTCGGATCTCCAGCATGAATGTCAGGTCATAGTTAACGGATAATGTGTAGGTATCTGAGGTCAGGGTATAGGAGGTTGGCTAGAAGGGCCAGCAGTCGGGGTCCATCTCTGAGACAGTGTCCTGGATAGCGGATGAACTGGACAGCTTTATTCACAGTGTCCTCTAACTCAGTGTACTGCTTGTTGCTGGGCATGGCCTCCAGCATCCCCAATGTCTGCATTCACAGAAAAGACGAGAAATACAAGTTATTTTTAGGAGATAATTGCAGAATAGAAACACTGTGTTTGCAGTTTTTGTTGCATACTTGCTGTGCTTTGGCAGAGAGCTGCAAGTCACTGGTGGGTTGGATTCGAAGTTCGGTCTCTGATGGAACCTGGACTGACAGGAATGCTGCCAGACTGCGTACCACAACCCTGAACCTGGATATACAGCAGACATGCATTAACAACAATGATACATTTATATTTCACGCTATCTGGCCTACAAGTGTTTTGATTAGCCAATAAAATGCATGTGAGCTTACCTATTAGAAACAGGAGACCTCTTCCCCAGGCCGATAGCTCCTAACAGCCCAGAGTTCAGTCTTTCTTCTCCCAGCTGAAGCAGCCTGGTTTGCAACCTCAACAGACCCATGACGACGCCGGACACTTCAGTCTGGCCTGCCTGTGGCTGCAGCTGCTCCGCTGACAGATTCAGAGCTTTGTGCCACCAAAGAAACAGCTTGGCTTCATCACCTGGACCACTGGACACACAAAACCCATCATAGCATGTAAAATACACTCACAAAGCACACATACTAACATGCTAAGTGGACATTTAAAAGCCATAAGAGGCAACCAAATGAGGGGGTCAAACCTGGGGAAGACCTGATTGGTCCATGTGTTAATTAGAGCCAGTGTCCTCCTCTCATTGGCTGCTGTGTGTTCAGTGTTGAGGCGCTGCAGGATGAAGGCATAGAGCGTCAGGAAGCTGCCTCCTGATTGGCTCTCAGAGAGGAAGTCATCCACTGTGAGCTCAGGCACCTGCAGCGATGCCAACACAGGACCCCAACCTACAGACTCCTCTTCAGCTGAAATGAAAAACACAGACAGTGGGTAGAAAAATACGTGAATCCTTGATATCACATTAAATTATCTATACTAAAGTGAGAAATTTAAAGGACTAAACCAACTTTTTGGGAAATTGGTCAACTTAAAACTTGAATGAGAAAGGACTGTCTGGACTTAAATGTCTATCTTATATGTAAGACAATAGTAGTTTATGTACAGTATATTACTATGTGCCTGGGTGGATATGAACGGGACAGAGATATCTACCAGAGGAGAACACTTTGCTCTTAATGTAACAGTAAGCTGTAACTACACGAGCTGAAAAACTTTCTAAAAAACAGTAGTTGTTATCCTCAGTTAAATAAAACAGCTGCCAAAAACCTGTTACTTTGGTTACCGTGGTTGAAGTATGCTGTAATGCATGCCTCCATGATGCGCGTCATGTGCCGTACTGATGCCAGACAGCGGGAGCAAGCCGTGAGAAGAGGCAGAATAGGAAAGCCCCTCCCCTTCCTGTCCAGCCAGGTAATGACATGAGCAGCTAGTGCCTCGCCTGTTGAAACACCAACTCCATTCAGCAAAGCCAGAGTATCGCTGAACAGACTGCAGAATGCCATGTGCCTCTGCTCCAAACCCATCTCTGGAGAGGAAAAAGGAGGAAGTTGCACTATTGACGTGATTAAAGAATTTATTACTGATGGTTGATAATGTCGTTGAGGAAGATGGTGAGGAAAACTCACCTGGTGGGCTGAATGTGACGATGCTCTCCAGGAGTGTCTCCAGCTGAGCCTCCAGGCTGCTGAGGCCGATGCTGCCTCCTTGCTCCAGAGTCACCAAAGACTGCACACACCAGCACACATACGCTCCAGCCTTCAGCGTCTCCTCCTGACAGATGGAAAGTAACAGAGATTCTAGGGTTTTTTTTCGATGTTTGGGTTGATGCTATTGTCGCACATATTATTAAAGATATTCCAAGGCACACAAGAAGTGTAATAACTAACCAAAAGGTCCTCGCTCTGAAACTGTTCTATTTAGACATTATAAGTACAGGACAAGACAAGACAAGTACAATTTGGGCATTATTTGGATTATCTCAATTAATATTTAAGTATTAGAGCATTTATTAATTATTTCTGGGTTATATGCAATTTATCTTATCTAAAAATAACATTTTCAAGTAAAGAAGAAATGGCTGTCAAACGTTAGTGAAAGGTGACTCTTGCAGTAAAATGTGTTACCAAAGACATTGATTGAATTGATTAAATCTGATATTTACAGTAATTTTAATGTTTTATGTTGGCATGAATCGATCTAATTTCCACAGCTTCTCAGGCATATTTTTGCTATGATTAGTAGAACTGATGTTTGACAGCAAGGTTATTTTTAGGAATGGTAAAATTAACGAGAAAACACATGCTGGATCTTAGAGCGGACTTGTGTACAGTATAGCTGGGAAGTGTCACTGTATAGATTTAGCAAAAATCCGTCTACTTTGGAACATTTTTAAGTGGTATATCAAACTGTCTTCTGCTGCTCTACATCAACAGCTGTAAAAATGTAAGTGTTACATTTAACGTAATTTGGCTGAGTGATACAGAGCTGGCAAAGAAAACTGAATTGTTTAAGTCTAAATTTAAGGTGGACGTTCCAAGCCTCCCACCTTTACACAAAATCAGAACCAGAATTGGCTTTATTGGCCAGGTATGTGTACACATACAAGGAATTTGACTCCGTGGACATACACAGCAGCAGAAGTAGGTATGGTTAAAAGGTATTTTTGTGCAAAGTACAAAACAACAACAAAAATAGCAACAGTTGCATATAGTAAACAGTATGACAATTAGTGCAATGGTGCAGAGTGCAAATGGTGCTGAAATGCTGAAAGATGTACCTGCCTGGGGCAGTGGAGATATAGGAGGTGCATGATGTCTTATATTCTCCAACATGTAATATACAGCTGTTCATATCTGGTATCTCCATTCACCCTATACATTGACTCAAATGCATCATTGACTTAAATCTCAGTTGTAAGTGGCTGAAGAATTTTTCATTCATTCTTTTATGGAGTTACAAATGAATGTAGTGCCCAATTTATAAAATATACTGCATGTATACTAAATCCTCAGTGGGTATGTTCTGGGATACATTTCTGGGCTTGAACCTTGACTGGGCTGCCATCTACTACATACAGAACTTTTACGTTTGGAAGATTAAACCAACGTTAATGTACTGTAGCTTTAACTCGAGGTTCACAATGCCTTATTTAATCTGTAATTTGACTTGTAAAACAAACAGTACTTATTGTCTCACCCTGTGTGGAACTTCATTAGGGCGGGGGTGGAGCCCAGCAGCACTGCGCAGTGATTTCAGCAGCAGGTGAGGCGCAGAATCAGCACTGAGCAGCAAGGAGGGAGGGTAGTGGGTGCTGATATATCCCAGAATGCCCTGGTATGAGGACAGGTCCACTTGGTGCCAGGGCAGAGAGGTGGACTGGACCAACAGACTGAGTAGAGGGGAATCCTGGAGGTTGAGGAGGAGAAAAATGAAGAATAATTGAAGAAGGAGCAAAAGGTCTGACCCTGATGTGAAACCAAAATATTCTGGACTTACCTGTTGACTCAGGACTTGTTCCTCCTTTGCCAGAAAAACTAGCATGTATAGTAGATAGACTAACATGGTGTGTGACTTCTTCTGAGTACCCATGTCCGGTAGAGTTGGATATGTTGTAGAGGTAGGGGGTGTTTGTAAGTGGTCACTTAGAACGCTGACCCAGTTAACTTCACATAACACCTCTCCAAGAAAGAGGAAGCAGCTCTTGGGACTTCCTCTCTCCACCTGCAGGTACCAGAAAGCCGAGAAAATAAACCAAAACCCACTCTGTGAAAACACAGAACTACAAACAAAACAAAATTATTTGGTTTCAACTGACTGTACTCTGAATATTTAACTACTACGTCTGATTAAACATTATACACCTGACTTCTACTTAATTAAAGATGCACATTTATGTGCATGGCCCAGGACTGGAGGGCACTGCAGCAGGTGATTAAAACTGCTCAGAAGATCATTGGTACCAACCTACTGAGCGTCAGTGGTATCGATGAGGTGAGGGGCCTGCGCAGAGCCCAAAGGATACTGAAGGACAGTACCCACCCCAGCCACAGCCTGTTCACCCTGCTGCTTTCTACAAAAGATACAGAAGCCTCTGCTGTCGTACTACCAGACTACAGAGCAGCTTCTTCCCTCAGTCTGTGAGACTGCTAAATTCATCCTCAGCACTCCACCATGTAAAATAATTTTCATTTCTATGACCGTATTCACTGATCTACTGTATAGAATTCTTATTTTTTATGAGTAGCATAAAGGGAACTACAAAACAAAATCTCATTATACAACCCTGTGTTGTAGAATCATCAATAAATCTATATCGTGTCTTGTATCTTGAAAGTTATCAGAATAACCTAACTATAAATCTGTTGAAATTTATGTAATTTAAATTTGGGAGAAAATACTTACTGCTGTAGAAAAAGTAAATGGTTACAGATTTACTTGCAGAAGACAATTGGCAAAAAATTATTAAAGAGATCTGTGTGATGAAAAGATAAACTTTACTACTACAACTGAAAAAATGATCTACAGAATACAAGATGGACAACATGGATGATATTTTTGTATGAATAATGAAAATAGAAGCTGGTTTGCCTTCCCTTTACCTCCTCCTGCTTGCTACGATCCCTTTTTTGGTAAATTTGACCATTTATGGTTAAGCAAATATGATTATCAGTCTTTGGGATTTCATTTTTTGTCTAAATGACTTTCGATTTTTTTAATTCGTGCAGATTCTGTATAGTAGCCTCTATGGATCCATGTGGGTCTTGAGAGTCAGGAGCTTGCTTCCAGGAACACGGTGTTGAGACTAAAATTACGAGAAGTCAGGCTAATAATAGGAGCGAGGGGCCAAGGACCCAGGTCTCAAATTAACAAGCTCCCCTGTGTCATGCATGTCTAGACTAGTGAGCAGTGCTGGGGTTCAGGGGTTAGGAGTCAGGGTGGAGTGTCTCACATTGAAGAGCTGCTCCATTAGCTGAGTGTCAGGGTGCAGGTGTCTCCAGAGCAGGCTGCGGAGGTGTGTGTGGTACAGGTAGAGAAGGTACTCGGGTGTACGGGGAGAGGTGCAGCTCTTGCAGTACTGCATCATACACAGCCACAGTGCACCTCTCTGGCCAGGGATCAGACGATCTGCAACATCCACACACACGCAAAGTTGTAAATAACTTTAACAATACAGACAACAAAGAGGAGCAGCACTGAAAAAACACTCACTCATGTCTGAGCACAGGACTGCTGGGAACCCACCTCTGAATTTGTGATGCAGTGTGTCAGTGAGTTGAGCGTACAGGCCAACCAGACATCCTGCCACACTCGCATCTGTCTCCAGCCAGGGGTAACACTTGAGGTTACTGAGACAAAGAGACACTGATATTGACATTCTCTTTGTTTTTTCCCCCATTTTCTCCACCCTGGAAAGCAACTGCTCCCTCCGTGTATTGACTAGAAGAATGACAGTACGAACCTCTGGCCACATGACTTAACTGTGACATGGTAGACTTATAACTCACAGTCAGAAGTAAACATCTAAGGTTTTATATTCTCTCAGAGCAGTGTCATGTTTGTGGTTTGTTTTGTGTAATGTATAGTGTGGTTCAGAGATTCCCATAGTTGGCTCAGTTAGGTAATAGGACTACAACAACACTGTAAGCATTTGCTATCCACCTGCAAAAAGAAGCAAAGATTACATCTGGAAATGTTATTTTTAATCAAACTTGTGTAACGTGATTATTTTTGATCTGCTGCCCTCTCTGGAGTCTGCTCTCTCTGTGCTCACATATGTTTCACATCTGCCTCACTGACAACAGTCTAAAACCAATGACTGGCCGAGAGCTGAGGGTATGCCATGCTTACCCGCCATCATCGGTGTCCAGAGGAAAGATCCAAGGCTTAAATAACTTCACAATCTTACTGTGTAGGTCCTGCAGAGCTGTGAGAGTGCAAGACACATTTCACTTTCATAAAAACATAACAACAAAGCATATGCACAAATCAAGTGAATTGTATTAATGATCCCAATTATTCCGAATCTCAATATGTGCTGAAATTTGAAAGATACCTTTCATTATTTTGCTGCTGCCCGCTGACTCTCTGGCACAGCTGCTGAGCTGCATGTTGATTAGACAACCAATCAAATGGTCCCAGAAGGAAACAACTTCACTGATGTAGGGAGTCCAGGCTGAGTAGAGGCCGAAGCTGCGGAGGTCTGGCTTACTGAGACGACTCCGCAGGAAGTAATCACTCAGCCAATCAACTGTCTCATCAACCTGTTTAGCAACCAATAAAATCACATAGCGAGGTTGGATTAATAATGAATGTTTAAGCAGCTTACCTGCTGCACTATGACATTAGCTATTATCAGACAGAGGTTTGAATCTATTAACACCAACACAGACATCAGTTACCTGCTGAGGGGAGAGGCTGATGGGGGACCTGTAGGGAGAAGCTGGGGGTCCGACAGCACGGCCGGACACATCAGTGCTGCTGAGGGCTTGTTCAGCTTTGCTCTTGGTATTGCGGGATGGAGGTAGGCAGCCCAGTACTCGCAGAGTCACCTTCCAGCACTCTGGACTCAGTAACTGGTTTGAGGAGCCTGACGAGGTTAAAAAGTCGATTGTTAAAGAAGTTGCAAATCAAACGCCTAAATCCAATATTCTTGATATCAAACTACTATATCAGATCTTTGATAACTGATTTATCATGTGTACCATTTGGAATCATTTTAATCTCACAAATGGACACACACAAAGGCTATACCCTCCACATGTTTTAAACTCCTGTCTGATTCAGTGGATTGGTAGAATGATTCACCTAACTTTAGTTTTGTAAATTAATTAATTTCATCTTTTGTTGGTGGGAAGAAGAGTAGGAGGAATTCTTGCAGAAGGATGAATGTCTTTTGATGAATCCCTTGAATGAGCAACAGGAGGACTTTTTAAAAACAGTCCTTGCTCCGAAGTGTAACATAAAAAAATAAAAAATGAAAATATTTTTTTTTTTAATGAAAAAGATTGACCATCTCATACTGTACACCTCTTTGCAAGTTGGTTTTCATTCTGAACCAGTTTTTTGTCTAAGGTGGTCTAACCTTTCATTATGTGATGTTCTATTGGCAAGAGCGCAAGGGAGATTAAAAACCAAAAAAAACCAAAAAGGGTGTTTGATGACTTGATTGAGTAAATGATGATTCAAGCTGTGGCTTTAAGAGTTAATAATTATTTGAATCATCAAATTCAGTTGGGCAGCCTTTGTACACACACACACTTACTGGTCATAAGCAGACGCAGGCAGTCACTGTAGTGATCAGGGAAATGGTGGTGTAAAAGCCAGGTCCAGTGTTTGGTGAAAAGGTGAAAAGGCGTGAGAAGTTCAGGCTCAGGGTCTCGACCGCAGACACAGAGAGCTCCATGGATCAACTCCAGCAAACGGGTTCTCTCCGAAAACACAGGATGGGCTTCATTCAGCCACTGGGTCAGGTCAAACTACAGGAGGAGAGGCAGAAGTGGTTACTGTAACTGGACTGCTTTAGGTGTATATCATATTTCTTCAATGTGTTGCATTTGTGTCTAGCCTAACCTTTGTGAGCAACATGAAAATGACATCAGCACGGTCAAGATGTAAGGATGTCACCACGTCTTGGTAGAGAAAGACGAGCTGATTGGGTGCTGCATTGGGAGTGAAGAAGGGGGAAATGAGTGGGCAAAGACGCCTCTGCTCCAGGATGGTCTTCAGGACACTGCCACATTCCTCTGCATTGCCCTGAATAAACACCTAGACACAAAACAAGAAAGTAAAATTCCAGTCTGTTAATTAAAGGAGTGAACATAAAGACAGTGAACCTGCCCCTTTTAGCAATCAATTATGTCCAATTGGTTACAGCGGTGTCCCATTTAGTCCCTGAGTGTTTCTGATTCAGGTTAACGGAGGTGAGGGACTTAAAAATGTAACTTTATTTGGGCATTGTAAATAAAGCTAAACAAGACATTTATACTGCTATTTGTGTGTGTGTGTGCGCGCACCTGTCCCAGAATCTCCACACACGATGAGAGGTACTGGCGTGTTGGGGGATGTCGGAGTGTGTCTTCACATACGTAGGAGACCACCTGGTAGAAGGCAGACACGCCAACATGCTGCACTGCCGGTGATTTCTGAGCCTTGTACATATTCACCAGAGCCCTGAGCATATAAAAACACATTAGTAAAAACATCCCTATTGTAATCTATCTTTTTCCAAATGTGTTTGCACTTCTATTTATTGTGATGCAGTTCTGTTTTATATTTCGTTAGCATATCTGTTTACTGACGTGATAAAGTTCTCTGTGTGGACAGCAGCCTGGGCCAGGCTTTGAGGGGGAGGAGCCATGGAGTCGGTTTGAAGCTTCTTGATGTCCCTGCGCAGTGACGTTATCTGAGTCTGCACTGCCTCCTGTCGCTGGACACGCTCACACTAGGCGGTTACAGAGACAACACACAAACACATTAATATTTCAGGGCAAAGAAATCCTAAAATGCACAAAAATGTGGCTAGTATGCAGTTTTAGTGGTCGTACTGTGACAGTGATGTTTGCCGGTCCCTGGCATGGCTGCCCTCCCTTCCCTTTACACTCCAGGGCCATGGTGACTTGCTCTGGTTGGTTCTTATACAGCAGAGGAAGGCTCTCCAGCAGCTCCTGCTCCATCGCCACCTGCTGGGCTTCGCGTGCCACTGCAATCCTGACAACAAGATGAATAAGTATTTCGTAATCAGTGCGTAGCTTTGTATATGTTTTGATGTGTATGTTTGTGTTAGTTCAAACAAGTGAGTGCATTTCCGTGTATGCATATGTGCACTTTGTGCCCCTGGTGATGTGGAAATGTTTTAATGCTTCTATGATCTCCACGTACCTGGCCTGGTCCTGCAGGATGCTGAGGTCCTGCCGCACCAGTTCAGCAGCAGCTTTTGAGTCAGTGAGGCAGGCGATGGGAACTTCAGCTACTGGAGCCTTCTGCTGCTGCAGCTCTGGAGCTGGACGAGGAACTGGGTGCTTCTGCAGGTTGGACAGAATACGCTCCCTTGCTGCACCCAGAGAGACACAAAGCACAACGTTTAACTGGTGAAAAATGAAAGAAAAAGTCTACATTTTCATGCAAAAGGGATAAAAACAGGATTATTTTTGTTGGTGTAATATATTTATCTACAGTCTATGAACTACTGCTAGATGTATGAATTTGTGTGCCTTTATGTTTCTTGTGGTTATCAATATCAATACTTTTACATTTGCCATTGCATGCTTGCTGTGGTAAGACCTTTACTTAATCTTTTAAATCTAGAGTATCAATTTTGGCTCTGTACCGTTGTTGAGGCTTGTGTAGTCAATGAAGCCAGGGTTTTGGGCCTGCAAGAAAGTTGGCTCACTCTGCACCTTTTCCCACAGAGAGAGAACCTCTCTCTCATCATACTGCAGACGATCCTGGTCCACATACTCCAGCCAAAGTTCCTACAGCAAAACATGTCAACACAAATTCAAATGTATGAGCTACATGAATTAACACACCACAAAAGAGATTTGACAAACCGGTTGCAACCACTGTACTATGTTTTTCAGTCATAAATGTAAACAAACATAAAGACAAACCCACCTGCTGCCGCTGCATGACCTGTGCCAATCTGTGTGGTTCATACTCGGGAGGAAGAGAGGGAAGGTACACTTCTTGCTTCTGCAGGGTCTCATCATCCAACCATAAAGAAAATACACCAAACAACCTGTAGGCAACCAATTAGCTGAGATCTGAGCGCTGTTAACAAAATAATGACTTCTACTACCTGCTATACAACAGGAAGGAATGTATTTGAAAGCATCAGTGACCTACCTGACCAGCTCTGTGTGTAGCTGAGGAGAAGTGAGGTAAGGGGGACGGGGATTGTCTGGGCTTTCGTCGCCCTGGCTGTCTGATGAAGGCGTGTGTGGTGGGGGCACCCTGAGGGCCTGGCTGGCAGCATGGTGGAAGTCAGACACCTCCTGTAGTCTCTGTCTCAGGTCTCGGAGTAAAGCGGCCTGAAAAGTGGCCTGGAAAAACCTTCGGCCGATACATCCACCTGCAGCCAGCCTGGTGGATAAAAAAAGAGACATGGTACTGTCGTGGAAATTATCTTCACATGGATTCTGCCTATTTCTATGGCTATTTCTTGTTTCTCTGGCTAGGTATAGTAACATGTGTGCGCATCTTACCCAAATTCAGGTCCTGGCTGTCTGAGGTAGAGCTGTAGGAATTTCTGCCAGACCAGAGGAAGGAGGGGGTGGTCAGGAGGCGTGGCTAAGGCCTGACATGCCCAGCGATACACCTGCAACCGCTGCAGAGATGGTGCTACCGGCAACTTCAGCCTCTGTTGCGCCTTCTGGCTCAGAAACAGAACATTATTAACGCCATCTACATACAGCACTTAGGATTATGAATCAGACAACCAAACACTTACTACCATGCCACTGATCTTATTCTGTAATTGTGTTTGTTTAGTCAAATGTGCAAAATAATTTGAAGCATTATTTTGTCCTCTACTTACTGTGTTTTGTATTGTGAAATGTAAATTCTCAGTGACAAGTTATACTGAATGCATGCTATAAATAACAGTAATCCTGACATTTCCACCTCAACAAAAGTATAACCTTTTGTGTATGTGTCTTTATACCTTTAAGGCTTGTTCTGGGGAAATGTTGGGCTCTGACAGGAGCTCATGTTCAACACAGCGTCTCAGCTGAGAATCTTCCTCAAACACGCTTTCCATGTTGAGCACCAGCCAGGCGAACCAAACCTACAAACACACAGACAACAAGTCTATCAGGACTGAGAACTTTACCAATGTGATCAATAGTACTTGAGCATACTGTTGGTGCTTTGGGGACCCTTACCTCCACACTCAGGGATTGGCCCTCTATGAATGAGGGTGTGGCATTTCCAGCAATCCAGCCAACCAGAGAGGAGAGCAGACCTCGATCTCCGTGGTAACCCAAGGCATTCTGTATGAGGTATGAAAATGGAAAAATGTACAACTATTGTTGGTGTCACTGTGCTTGTTCAGCCTTCTTCAGTGGTACTAGCTCTGTGAATTTATCCTGATGGAAACATTCCACTGGTTACTCAAAGTTGGCATTCTTATTCCTACTTTGGCACGGGATTAAAACTCAAAGCTTAATGGTTGAATGGTGACTGTTCAGCATCCCTCACCATCAAGCTCTTGCTCTTACTGTAATGTGCCACCCATTAGATATTAATGTAATATTTATCTTTATAATGTTAATGAAGGCAGTCTGCAGTGCTAAATTCAGCATCTGCACCTGTGAGACCTATGAGTAAATACCTTATGCTGTTGGTACAGAAGTTTTTGCATGCACTCCTCCTGATGGTGAGTGAATGCAGCACAGCAGATCTGATCCATGAGGAACAGGACTGTTTTGTCCCGGTACCACAGATTCTGCTGAGTCAAAATCCCCACCCAAAACTCCAGCACTGCTCCAGCACCGACACGACTGGGCTGTGAACTCTCCACCACATGACTCTAGAAGATAAAACAGACACATTTACACATGTCCTCAATGGAATTTAGTTTTTTTATGTTGAGGAAATGTTGAGTGACTAACACCTATATCACTGGTTAAAGGTGCACATAAGCCCCATGTAGTGTTTTTTGAGCACAAGGTACTAGTATTTAAGTCAAATTTCCTTTTGACTACTGGCTTAAGATATTACTGACACCTACACAAAGTAAAGACTTTGCGGTCTGTTCTTCCATACTTACAAATTCTTATGGTTTCCATCTTTTTTCTAGCTATTATAAGAATCCTGGATGTTAACAATTTTCTGTGATGGCTGAAGACCTGAAACACATTGTTGTTATAAAAGCTTGTGACGAACCTGAATGACACTGTTCAGCAGTCGGACATTGTCTCCATAGGTTGTTCCTGTGAGGAGCGGTGCTACCCGGTGAGTGACCTGCTGTGTCACACCTTGAGGACACACACTGTCGTACTGCAAGAACAACTGGATACAACTTACAAACCTGGCATAAACAGAGGGACGACAGTAGAGACAAGAGTAAATGTAAATGTTGGAGATATAGTAGCTGCTATAATATATATCTTTCTTTCTGGTCTTTTATAGGCTGTGTGTGAAGGATGTATCTTTCTTACTGAGAGTTGTTGAGCAGGTAGAAGCTGAGAGGGTAGGTTGGGGGTAGGATGTTGTCCAGAAGATGCACAGCAGCTCTTAGGTGGTGAGATTGAATTAGCGTCTTCAACAACCCGACTCCATCGGTACAAAAGTGTTCCAGACTGGAAAAACACACAGAAACAAAATCCACAGGAGATTAACTTAATTGAAATTCTAAATATAAACCAACCATAAGTATTAGGCATAGTGTGAATGAGTACAAACCTATGTCCCACTGTTGTCATGGCAATGGACAGGTAGCATCCAATAGGGATGCCTGCTTTTACAGCCCTGATAACAGAGTGCATGCTGGGAGTGTGTGTAAGCTCTGGAGGTGGGTTGGATGTCAAAGCAGGAACCGACCAGGCTCCTTTAGGGTTCTGGGCATTGCCATGGAGCTTCAGCCTCAGCAACAGTTGCCATGCCCACTGACTAAAGGATGCTTCAGGAGATACACCCAAACGAAGGACACTGGCAATGTAAGAAACCTGAAGGGAGGAAGTAAGAGAGAAAAAGGTGGAAAAAAAACCCTACAAAGTAATGCTGGATGCAGTGATGAAGTCATGGTGATTAAATGTCTGTGAGCAAAGAGTGGATGTGTCACCTGTTTGATTCCCTCTGATATGAGGCCACTGTACGGTTTGTCAGTAAGGTACTTCTGGTAGGCTTCAGCCACCAGCAGAGCCACTTCACTGTGGAGAGATGAAGACAGGGCCAAGGAGCCATCCTGCAAGAGGAAACAGGTTTAGCAACAAACTCACTGTACTCAAGATATCTGGACACACAACTTCAGCGACTACCTGTGTGTAACCCCAGTTCAGTCCCTCCAGTATGACACAAGCCAGCCGGTTCTCCACAGCAGACAGGGGATGCTGGAGCAACCAGGCTCCGATCACACATAGTTCCTCCGGCCGGGGCCGCCACAAACTCAGAGGCAGCTCTTTGCACAAGTACAGAGCCACCTAACACACACGTACACACAACAAAAACCTCATGAATTTAAGCTCTGCCAAATTATATATTTTCCTCTGAATGTAGTCAACGATATGCAGTTAAAACCTTAAAGTCTGAACAGAACAGCAATACCAACCATTCCTACAGTTTGTATGGTTTCTCTCAGTCTCTCCAGGAGCACAGAGATAACGTAGGGATGGACTGTTGCTATGGCAGCCAACAACTCCCTCCCCACTTTAGAGTAAGTTTCTCTGGTAGACACACTCACATAAGACACCTGAAGCAAAATTAAGAAAAGAGATGTCAAAGAACAGCATAGGTACTGTATGTTTTCTAACCGAGAGACCAGGGTGATGAATCTTTAACCACTGTTACAAATCATTGAAACTTTGTTTTCTCTGTGCTACCCTCTTCAGTATTTTCATATTGGTTACTTATGTACTTGTGTCTCTATATAATATCTGAGTAATGCAGTAGCTTTGTTTTGGCATATATACGATACTCTACATCTTTATACACGACTCTTCTAGTATTTTCACTCTCTGCATCATCTCCTTGTCATACCTGGTAAATCAGCAGAGTAATGGTTGTGATGAATGCGGGGTCTGAGTGCTGAGTCTGTGTGGCCATGTGTGCTAGCGCGGTGAGGAGGGAGATGCCATCAGAGCTATTCACTTCACACAGCCAATGCTCAAACTTCTCTTGGTGCTCTGGGTCTGTAACAAACACATAAAATAAAATAAGAAGGTGGCAACTGTCAACATCAGACTGAGAAGAAGAATACAAGCGCTGTTTTTTAAAGATAAGTAGTTTTGAGAAAAGTTAAATTCAAAAGTGTTTGGGGCATTAAAACTGCCTTCAAAACTGCATTTAATGATATGTTGTGCAGCGTAAGAGCATATACTTGTACCTCTAAGAGCGTGAATGCAGGAGTGTGTGTCACTGGAAGTGCCGAGAGTTTCCAGTCCTGCTGTCTCTGCGCACTGCATAACATAAAGGACCTTCCACAGCATAGAGCTGGACAGAGTCCCATACGGCATCTCGGACATAAACAACCAAATGCCCAACCTGTGAGAGACGACCACAGAAAATAAATGTGAAGCCCATGAAGTAAATCATTTCCAGTTAAAATAGAAACTTGAGGCCAATTCATTACCTTTTGTTTCTGAGTACATGGAAAACAGCTCTGAAGAAGAGATGGTCGTATTCCAGCTGAAGTTTGTCCAAAGACAGAGAGTGTGAGCTGAATCCAGCAGCATCAGTTAAACTCACATACTGGGCCCAGTGATCACTGACATAACACACTGTCATTCTGAGGAAAAAGAAAGAACATTATGAATATTTAATGTTATATACTGTATATGTAATTATTTTGTATGTGTTCTGATCTTAGCAGCTTACTGTATATTATCGGTGCACTGACCGTATGATGTGTCCTATTCGTTTGACTAGCTGTCTGTATCGTGCCCTGTTGTAGGTTTGCAGTCCGAGAGCGAGAATTTCGATGAGTGAGGAAGCAAAACCAAAAACGCGCATCATCTTCTGACTGGAATGGGCCTGGGGTTCATACACACCTGGAGGGAAAGTGGTGTGTCATTTCATACAGTGAGTGATACAAACCACCAGACAGAAGGACAGACAGACTCCCTTACCCTGCTTGCTCATCCCCAGCATGTGTGAATAGAGCTGCTGGAACGGGAACTGGGTAAGCAGTGAGATCAGATCCTCCTCACAGAGCAACAACCAGCTGCTGTCTGGGTCCTCATCCTAAAACGTAGAGAGAAGAGAAGGGCAATGCAGTTAGAGGTTAAATGACCACATACTGCACTCTTAAGAAAATAAGTCATGTCAATAAGGCTCTATTTCACACTTGTTTAAACTGCTAACAGTTTTTTAATGCAAGATGTAAAGTGGAGGCTACTTACTTTGTATATAAAATGGTAATAACAGACCATTGTATTAAAAATGTGAAAATGTAAAAATATTCTAGAAATACTTAATTTACAGTATCTTAAAATGTTACTGCTTTGCAAAATAATATGTTTCTTGAAGGTTCTCAACACAAAGTGGTTCCTAAGCAACACAATAGTACTGGCAGCATGGTTTGTAAGCCAGCAAACTGATTTTTAAATGGTCATGTTCATTTGGCACCCTTTTTACAAAAGCTTTGAATGTAACTCAGTAGGTGAGAACAAAGACCAGAACGTTCTGATTTATAAAATCAGAATGCAAACCTCAATGACACATCACATTTTCTTGAGGGACATAAAGATGGGGTATTTTTCTTTTCTTTAAGAAAACAAAACAGATACTGTTTTTACTAATAAAATAAAATTATCCTTATTATAAATCAAGTTTTGGACTTATATTCAATCCATGCAATCATGTAGAAAAAAAATAGATTGGTTATTTGCTTTTAATTTTCACCTCCACTTTCCTTTTCCCATTCCATATACGCACACCTGAAACTGTCTAACATATTAACATACCTCTTTGTTTTGTGGAAGTTTTGTTTCTTTTCTTAAAATGCAGTCATTGTTTCCCTACACATACCTCCTCCCCCCCTTCATCAACTAGCGTCCAGTTGCCAGACTCAGGTCCAGAAGCTGCTGAGCTCTGGCTCTCACATGGTTTCAGATGTCCCAGAAACTCTGCACGGTGTCTGAGTCAAAACATAGAAGCCACTGTTTAGAGATGTGAGGCTGTTAGACCCTGAAAAGATGACCTGGATTCTCATGGAAAACCAAAGACATATAGCTAGAGTTCACAGTCAGTGGGTAAGAAAGTGTAATTGCTAAAGGGGCTCCTATATTTACCTGGCAGGCGACATTAGGACGGCCAGAGCTTGCATAAAGTGCTGCACTCCACAGGTGTTCCTCCAAACTTGGATCTGAGGCAGAAATTGGGAAGAAAACTCCAGTCAGCATATAAACCATTGACATGACAATAATAAATGTCCATAACTAACCTGAAGGAAGGGTGCAGCCCACTTGCCAACCCCAGCAGGACAGCAGAGAAGATGGCACAGCAGGTAGAGGTGCTCTCCTGCCCCTCCAACATGCAGCAGGACTGCCACCTGGAGAGTGGACCAGAGCCATGTGAGGAAACAACAACAAAATACCTCGAACAACATGGAGTACGAAAAGTGGTACAGTGTGCGTATACCAATCTCTCCAGCCAGTGATGGATGTCTGTCTGGAACTGTGTGTCATCCAGGACTCTACGTGTGAAGCTAAACAGGACGCTGATGGCCTCTTTCAAGGGTTGGAGAGAACAAGGCTGTGTTTGGCTGCCCGAATAATCTGATAACAAAAACAAACAAACGTCAAACTGATGTAGGGTATGTACTGAATATTATTATTATGCATGATAGTCATGTTTGTAACAGGCATGGTATGGGCACTTCAAGTTCATTACAATTAGAATTAGCAACCACCATTACAGTCTCTCACCTTTTAGTAGACGATACAAGTATGATTCCACCTGGAGGCGTGACAGCAGAGCAGTGTACGCATGTAATGCCACCTTCTGATGGAGCAGCTCACTGCGAGCTTCGAACAGTCTCCTCAGCTCAGTCAGCACACTCTGACTGAAATCTGCCTGCTGGAAGCGGTGGTACCCAGACACCTTAGACTGATCTGCACACACACCCTGTAAGGAAGAAATCATATTAAAAGTGTCATTACAGCAGAGTGCCATTAGTTAATAGTTTTCTCCACACACTATATTTCTGCTTTTTGTTTTAACTATCACACCTGAAGTGTAAGCTGTTCATCTCTGAAGCTCCAGAGACGATTCTGTGTGCTCTTGCAGTCAGACGACTGTGTATGCAGCTGAGTGTGTGACTGGGTCAGCTGTCTACGACAGCGCCAGTAGTTCTGCAGCAGTTCGGTCAGTTCGTGGTTCTCCTGCCGGGCTAGAGCACAGAACTGGGCTGCACACACTTCAACACCCTCTAACCAAGCTCGCAAACCTCCGCCTGGCTCCCAGACACTCAGCTGCTCCAGTGAGAACGGCTGCAGAAGAAAAACATGAGGTGAGAGAGGTTGTCTCACATGGTAATGCATGTATATATGCAAGAGCACAATGAATTTAGTCACTTAATAGCTATGTTATTATCTGGGTCTGGGCAAAATTGACTAAATCAAATATCACATATTTTGACCGTAATGTTTATATACTAATATAATGTTAGGGGAATTTTGTAGAAAGAAAATCACTAATAATGTGGATACCATAAAAGGCTCAGTAAAGGCAATTATTGTTCACTCAATTAGACCAGTCTAGTAAGCTACAGCCACTTTAAAAAAATTAAAGTTTAATTCATCCTATATACTCACAATACAATAACCATAACCATACAACAATTAGCTATTCTCATGTTAATATATTGCGGGCAATTTCAGTTCAATGTACCAACAGATTGAAAAGCCTGCTGAAATGGGGAATTCATGTGCAATTGCATTAAAAAAAGACTTAGCTAGCTTGTGAATGCCATTTTGCCACCACCAATACATTCTCAATGTTTTAGAAACACTGAGAAAAGGGAAAAACATTGATGTTCTTTCAATACTGTGGCATTCCACTACAAACACAATGTATACTAATTAACACTGTAATTAAACCCGTTCAGTCTTTTTCCATTTGGAAAAACCCCAACTGTTCTCATAATTTAACTTAATGTTATCTCCTTTTGTATGAGATTACCTGAATTTCTGGAGCTGTCTTGGGTAATTCTGGGTAGAGTTTGCTCCTAGAAAGTTCAGCAACTGACTCCAGAGGCTGCAAACCTACAGGGGAAGATTCCTGCTCAGGAAGCGCCAACACTGCAGGTCCCTTTTCTCTATTTTTCACAGCTTCCTCACAGAGCTGTATCACAGGGCCCTCCTCCAGTGCTGGGAGAGAGGGGTACAGTGCAGGGGCACTCGGGGCATGTGGGATCTGAAACTGAGTTGAAACACAAGGCTGATTCCATGACTGTGTGTCTTTTACCAAGTCATTGGTCTGAGATGCAACTGTAAGCTCAGCCCCCTGAGCTGCCATTCCACCACCGTCCTCTGTCACTGTACCCTGTGACTTCAGAGATGACTCTAAAGTCTTAGTTGACACTGATGTGGATAAAGTATGTGATGAGGAGGTCTGCTGATTCTCAGAGGGCAGATGGGATGGCTGTGCTATGGTCTCAGGGGGCTGAACAGGTTCCTGCTGCTCCTCCTCTGGCTCCTGATACGGAAGACTGAGGGGGATGTCGGTGAAGCCAGAGGTGGAGACCTCGTCGCAAACAGCGGAGGGAGCTGGGGCTCTTTTGTCTTCCTCTGCTTGCTTTTGCTTCCTGTCCAGCTGAAAACATAAAACAATCAAAGATCAAATAAATTTTTCTTGGTTAACTGGGTTGTCCGGTATCCACTCCCCCAGTTTTCTACATTTTACAGAGTGCATGTGACTAAAATGTGGTAAAACTAATAAATTATGATGTCTCAGCACTGTGTCCCAGTGATTAGTTCGGTCATTTAAAATCAAGATTTCTTATTCGCTTTTGGACCCTAGGCTTCAATGTGAAGTTTCCATGTTTTGCAGGTTTTCTAGTTTCCTCCCAATTTCTAGACATAAAAGAGGCATGTTGAAACATGTTGGATTGGATACTCTAAATTGTCCATAGTTGTGAGAAGGAGTGTGTTTGTAACATTCTTGTTCTGTGATGTGCTGGAGAGACCTGTCCTGTCTCAAGACCAGAGAGCTCAAAAGCAAAGTGCAGAACAAGGTGAAGAATTAGTCTAAAGGGCTTGGTTTAATCACCTGAGATTTTCCGCTGGTTTTTGCCTTGGTCTTCTTTGGTCTTACAGCCTCCATCTTTATATTATCTGGTCTGCCCACACCAGCTTTTTTTTTCGCAACTCAGATCACATTGAAAAACAGCTGACTGAGGTGTCTCCTGGCGGAATCGATGCTGATCAACTTAAAACGAACAGTCCTCATACGTAAACTAGCTACACACAAACAGCAACCATTAGGAGGGATAGCTAGCTGGGTCTATCCTGTGATAAGAAGCTAGTGGCTGCCTGTGCTGTCAAGATAAACACTTCAAACGTCACGGATTGTAAACAAAACACTCCGGTATGGCCCGTTGAGAAAACTCGGATAGCCAGGCAACAACTAGCATGTCTCTTAGCGTAGACACAATAACCAAAGAATATTTTAAGAAAAAAAACCCAGCTTGTGATTTAATTTCTGATTAAAACTCCTCTTAGCTAACTTACAAAACTGAAGAGGCTCTACCAATGCTAAGCTAAGCTAACGCGTAGCTCTGAGCTTGCTACGCTGTCTTTCCCCTCAGTAATTTATTCATCAGCGGCACTAAGTTTTCCATATTGTCGCTCAGTTGATCAAAATAAGATCTCAACACGTCGACGCAAGTGGCATGGGGTGGTAGCCCCGTTTGCTGGTCAGCTGTCATTTGTTTTGTTTATTTCAGCGATCGCAATCTTTGATCACGTGACTACTCCACCTATCTACGGAAAGCCAGAGAGCCCAAACTGTATCATACGCACCAAAAGTGACAGTGGAAGTTTTCTGGAAGGTTACAAAATGTCACTCATTAACTACTGAATGTAATATGACCTTCTTGATACCTGGCTGGAGTTACTAAATACCAGTTTAATCCATCAGTCAGATTTCAATTCAGCTATACATTTTGTTTAACTTTGTATTATATTTAGTTAGTTAAGCTTTATTCATTCAAGAGGGCTTATTGAGATCAATATCTCATCTGCAAGAGAAACATGACAGCAAATATATATATATACATACACACACAAGATCAAAACAAGACAAGTCAGTCACACAGGAAAAACCATCACACAGACACAATAATTAAAATTCCTCAGTCTTGAGGAAATGTACACACCAGATGACATGCTAGAATGCTAGACAGAGAAGAAGAAAGCAAGAGTGAGGAATTGAGGAGTACTGAGTTGCTGGTATGTGAAACAGTTCATAGGCTAAATCATTTTTAAAGTCCTGTATTCGAAGTAACAGGTGACACTGTGTATCATAATATATACACACCGCTATACACTAACACAATATCCAGAGAATACATTAAAAAAAAACAGGTTGTGATTTAATTTCTGATTGAAACTCCTCTTAGGTGGCAGAGCGGTTAGTGCACTGCCCTCCCATCAAGAAGATCGTGGGTTCAAATCCCGGTGCAGACAAACGTCACACGATCTCTCTGGGTGGAGTCTGCATGTTCTCCCCTTGCAACCATGGGTTCTCTGGCTTCCTCCCACCGTCCAAAAACATGCATGTTTAGGTTAATTGAGGACTCCAAATTGCCCCTAGTGAATGGTTGTGTCTGTCTATGTGTCAGCGAATTGGCCACTGTCCAGGGTGTACCCTGCCCCAAGTCACTGGGTTTGACTGGGATAGGCTCCAGTCACCCGTGACCCCCAATGGGAACAAGCAGTAGAAAATGACTGACTGAAACATAATTGAACATAGTGCTCTTCATACAAAAATAGATAGATGGTCGCATCTACAACTCAACTACATTTCCTGCTAATTGATTTAAATAATTTGAATGCTGTATTTCTTGTGGTTACCGTTGCAAATACATTTCACACATCTTTAAGTCTTTGTTCTATAGTCACAAAAGAGTGTTAATAAGGTTAGAGCATTATTAATACACAAATTAACAGTTGTACAACTCTCGCAGTTACAGAACTCTTACAAAACCTGAAGACCCTAACCCTAACCCCACCAGAGTTAGCTAACAGCTAATTTACATCTGCTGTCCCTGGCTCAGATGACAACTTTTATCATCCAGCCTGTACCTTCTGTTTCAGTCTATTAAAAGTTATTTAAAGGCACATAAGTCTGCTGTGAGCATGGCGAAGGACTGTTGGCAGGCATATGTTTGCCAGAGGTTTGACAGACTGTTTGCTTTGTGTCTTCTTGGACGGTTGGTGAAGGACTGCAGGGTGGGGTTATCTGGACTTCTGTGCCCTGACTGTGTAATGTGTGTAAAGGAAGTTGTTCTTGCTTGTATGTGTGACTCGGCACCTGGCTGAAGGCCTCAGGTGTATGGTGAATGTATGCCTGACTCAGAGCCAAGCTGAGGATCTCTGTCTTCTCCTTGTAGAAGCGCAGCTCTATGCCTCGACGCCGGGCCAACAGCAGCTCCCTCTGTGCCACCTGCAGCTCCTCCCCGAGTCGCCCCGGTGACCTTTGCTCCCGTCCGAGCCAATCCAGAGCCAAGCTGCTGCGCATGTACTCATCAAGTCCTCGCTGAGAGTAATATGCAATCACATGCTGAGAGGGAGAAAAGACAATATGCAATCATCATTATGTAGCAGCAGAGATACTGATGCTTAATAAAAGTTCTTGGCTAGTCCTGTACCTGTCGAGAGCACTGCCTTTCCCTCAGAGCCTTCAGTGTCCCGTTCCAGTGCAACAACTGGAAAATTGTCATCATCTCCTATACAGAGAAAGATAGGGTGAGAACGTGGGTGAGAATGAGACACAGAGAGAGAAGTGAGAGAGAAAGTCTTGCGCAAGCCCATAAGTAATGTCTTGAATAACAAACCCAAACATCCAGCTCTGTGTACGTAGGTCTGACAAAGATAACATATTATGTGGATATTTCTTGAACCCACACCTAAACTGTGGATGATTGGTTTGAAAGGATATTGTAAATTTTTAAGCACCAGGTATGTTTCACCCTGTTTTTTAAAACACTGTCTGGCTGAACAGCTGCCATGTGTTAACAGCTAGTCACATTAGTGTTAAACAGAGAGAGTCTATACATTAACTGAAATTGACCTAATGAGACACAGATGGAAAATATGACACGTACGTTGTCTGGGGTTGAAGACCATGTTGTACCGGCCTGCCTGTTTACTCTGTTTACAACTGTGCAGTTGCTCTACGCTACTTGCTTATGACCACCAAACTATCTGACGCCTCCTACACTGACTGCATGTATAGATTATACAAAGCACTGACAGCTGCATAGATATGGTTGATGCTGCTGAGATTTGAATGTATGTGTATGAATACATTTCACTGTCTGCGTATGTACATGTGTGCACATATGGAGGTGTGTGTATTACTTTGAAGCTCTTCATCTCTATGCGCCATGCTTTAGCAGGAATGATAATGAACCCATTTCCCTTCTGCTAATAACCCTCTGTCTGCAGACATATGTTTATTTACACAAAGGCAGAAATATTAGGTGTTGCATACCATGACTCCCTGCCTGGGTCTAACTGAGAGTGAGAAGGAGTGGGAATAAATAGGCAAAAATAAACCAGGGTTGCAATGGAGGGTGGACTTACCACCCAGTGGTTGTGATTTACAGTATGTTATGTTTTGCTTAATAATTCCTAATTATGTAAAATTAGAATGCTTTACCACATTATTTATGAGCACAGTTACAAGAAAAATACATTTTGCTAAATAATAATAATAAACTTTATTTATAAAAATAGGCCTTGGCTCTATATTTTACCTGGAACTCCAGCATGGTCCTTCCTATGTAGGAGTGGAGCAGCAAACTGTAGGTTCCTATACTGGTGCTTGGATCACATGCATCTTCTATTGAGACCTAAAGAGAGTGCAAAAGTGCAGGTCAACATTCATGTTGAGACTAAACACTCGCTTTCTGTGTCATTCCTATAGTCCGCCTTGTAACAAGGTGTAATACTGTGTGTCTACACAGGTTCACACTCACAGCACTCTCTGTGGCTGCCTGCTGCAAACTCTGAGTGATAAACTGAGGGTTGATGCGCCGACATGGCAGCTCGTTCACAAGTGAGTTCATCAGAGCCACACGAGCTGCATCCCTCCGAGCCTCTGCCTGAGTGTCACACACCTGAGGATGAGGAGGTGATAAACATGAAGGGTTAAAATGACAAAAAAGGAGCACAAAAAGAGAGGGAAAAGATGTGACACTTTGTCACTTCAAACAGAAACTTCAGGGGTTGGTGATATGTGAGCCTAAGTTTTCTAAACGGACACCCACTCTTAGTTCCATTTTGATGATTTTACACTTCATTGCAGCTAATCATGGGATCAGAACTTAAATCCACTGTGAGATTAGGACATTAGAGGCATTCACAGATAACCAATCACATGCCTTCTCTGAGCTGGGGGCTGCTGTCTGGGTCACAATGAGCCCATTGAGAGGCATTGTAGAATTTACTGTAAACCGAACATCATCAATTTAAAACAACCTTAAAAGTGTGTGTTACTGTGTGTTTATTCCCCACTGAATGGCCTTCAAGTGTTTCTGGTAAGAGCCTACCTCTGAATTATGAAAGTTGATGGAATACAGCGTGGCACATATTCAAATGCTTTTGGTCAGAAAAGTAACAGTTTGTAAGAAAACTTGAATCTTTGGGTGTTTTACTTTACGATTTAGTTGAGATCTATTTTGTGCTGCTGCAGAAAAATGAAGAGAAGCAATTGCAGATTAAAAACTATTATTAGCATGTATATATGGTAACTAATAGTTCATTTGAAACACCAGTCACACCAGCCATTTACATAGAATAACAAACTGTAAGGTTTTACAACAAAATGTACTATTGATGTTACAGTTTCCATGCTCTCTACAATTTTACCATAAAGACAGAAACATCACCCACAACACCAACAGCTAGCTTATGTTCGGTCAGGTATGTGTACTCACCACATGATATTGTGGTGATATTTCTAACTTCACATGAAGGATAACTAGTGCAAGTTCTCAGTGACAGTGCAGGCATGTAAGAACCACCAAGTGTAGAATTCATGCCAGACAGCACTGATGATGATAAACACACCTTATAGTTGCCAAAGCAGCTTCCTCCAGGCAGGGTGACGTAGCAAACGTATGGGAGACCAGGAGACGGTGCAGACTCGTATAGCAGCAAGCTCTCTGTCTGGATGGCTGCGTCCCCAACAGAACCATCTGATTCACTGGTGGAGCCATTTAACTGACTCATCTGCCTCTGCTCCCAGAAGCTATGGAGCATGACCACTACATTCACTACGCACATATAATAAGGAAACGTGTCAAAATGAAGACTGACATTACTAAAAGCATACATGAAATTAATGCATTTCATCAAATTACGCAAAACATTTTGCTAACTCTTCTCTGATGTCCTCAGAAGTGAAAAGTTTATTTTAGCCTCACTCTGAGAAAACCTGTAAGAATATGTGTTAATGTTAACCTAAACATAGACATCTGTAAATGAGCATTCCCAGACAGCGTTTATTTAAGTGGAATTTGGAGCTGTAAGCACCACCCCATAACTTATACAAATCTGCATTTTGAAATCGGTTTAAATGTTTCCCGTGCCCTTCACTCTGTGTCAAACCATTCACTGCAGCCCAGTCTATGGCGGCAGGGATAACATGAACTACACTTGCTGGAGGCATGCTTTGCAGGAAATATGAAAAAAGTTATGAGAAACAATGAATTGCTTTCCTGTTTTATTTTAATGATCATTGTCAGGTCAGTGGTTATCACAGTTGTAAGTTGTAACAGTTTGATTGACAAAGGTGTGTCTATTTCCTGTTGAAACTAACAGTAGGTTTCTCAGTTACTCACGGTCTTTGGGGTTGGTGTCAGTCTCACTCTGTGACAGGTATGACATGATGCTCTCCTCCATTTTCACTTTACTCATCATCCTTATCCAGTGTTTGCTTCCACAGCTGCCTCCAACACATTCAGTGCACTTTTCATCAAAATGGTCCAACAAAATGGCACACATGGTCCTAGAAAGAAGCAACCACCAGCATCATCACAGCTCAGCAGCATAAGGAATAAACTCAAAATCTGAAACCCCCTCCACTCTCCCTTTCTCCACCTCCTAAACCCCCTTTCTCCCCTCCTCCTCTCCTGTGTGAACATCTCAACAGGGTTTCTCTTTTGAAGCGGACCACCTTTGTCGCCATCGCCGCCAATTAGCTCAGTGGGCCCCTCACTCTTTCTACATATGCGCACACACACAGAGGTGCAGAGCTGGAATGCTGAGCCCCTCCCCCCGCAGCTGGCTAATCCCTGAACAGACTCGGACAGTTAAAGACCTGCACAAAGTTGCCAAGTTGAACCATAGACAGCACAATGTATCCCCTTGAGGAACACGAAAAATATGAATTGTTCTGTGGAAATTACAACATATTACTGGATGCTTCTTTTTATATGAAATACTCTCAGTATCTATCATATACCCAAAGTGTAGTGTCTAAGATGTGTGGGGATGGGATACTTTTGACTCCACACACTAATTTGAACCCACAGAGCCCAGGGTCTGAGCTCCATTCACCCTCTTCAATATGAATGGCCATTGTTCGAGTCTGAATTCACCCACTCTCTGAAAGCCTCATACACATAAATGAACCAGATCCTGAGAAAGAAGTGGTTTCTTAGCTCCCAATTCCTCTACTCTCTCATCTTTTACATGTCATGGCCTCACTCTGTGCTGTGTCAGTGTGACAGAGTGAAAGGGTATGCATGTCTATTTCCTGGACTTTTTCATGCTGAATGTATCAGTGTTCTGGAGCACGTATGTTCCCACATTCTTGTGTCAGGCTTTACTTTTTTGATTGCTTGCTGGGAGGGTGGAGGTAGCAATCTATCCAACTATTAATTAATTAATAAATAAATAGTTAGAGATCTTGGAGAACCATGGGAGTTTAGCATAAATAAAAGCTCCCCATGAACTCAGTCAGTCATTTTCTACCGCTTGTTCCCATTCGGGGTCGCGGGTGGCTTCGGGCCTTAGGCGGGGTACACCCTGGACAGTGGCCAACTCATCGCAGGGCTGACACATAAACAGACAACCATTCACGCACACATTCATCCACCAATTAACCTAATGCATGTCTTTGGGAGGAAACCGGAGAACCCGGAGAAAACCCACGGTAACACGGGGAGGACATGCAGGCTCCACCCAGGGGGGTCGTGGTCTGGTCCGAACCCACGATCTCCTGATTGGGGGGCGGGGGCGCTAACCGCTCAGCCACCGTGCACCCCCCCATGAACTTGTGTTCTGTTTAAATCTTAAATCCACATCAGTCACTCTGTCTTCAGTACACCCAGACCTAGGATGAACTTGAATCTACAATAGCAGAAGTTACTCAATGGGTCTTTTGTAGAGGTTTGCATATCAACCTCCTCCATCTTGGAGGTTGATATGCGAGTATCAATGAAAAAGAATGGCTCTCTTGACTGGCAAACATGTTTAGCATAGGTGCATATGATGTCCTGAAAGTAACTATTTCATTTTACTCATTTGTTAACCCATTCTTTTGACTAAACAGATAAAAACACACCTTATTAGTAATTTTTAAATGGTTTAATTATCAATCATATGGCGTCATATAATAAGTAGTCGATATTTACATTAGACTGTATTTTGAACATGATAGTTCACTGCAGTTCAAATAAAAAAAGAAGTTAGAAGTTTCATCATTCTTCTCTCGTGTATTTTCCACAACAGTATGGAACAGTTGAGCAACAGATTCTCTCTTGCTGAATTTTTCCATCAACTCTCCAAAAAAAAGGAGCAACCAAAAGCATGTTGACGTGAATTCTGTCCATTCATCTCTGCAGTCCTATTTATCCCCAGAAGGTGGCGCCCTCCATACTAGACTTGATGTTATTTTGGTTCTCTCTCCTGGATTTGGTCACCAAGTTGGCCTCTCCCTTCTGCAGACGTCTCCTCTGTGCTGCCTTCTGCTGTTTGGTGAGCTGCCTCCTCACCTTCTGACGGACTACCTCCTGTAGCACAAACAAGAACAGCAGCAGGTTACTACAGACAAATGAACGCTGTCTGTCTCTGCGAGGCACAGACAACAGTATATAGACATGTTGTTTTTGCTACAAGTCACCTGTCACATTCTTTGACAAACTGCAACACCATGTAGAAGCTCTTCAGCAACATCTACAGAAAATTCCAGTTTTTCTCCAAAACTAGAAGCTAGAATTGCTACAATGTCTGGAGAAATGTCCAAATTGTCATACTTTCAAGGGATCATCTCAGTCAGAGTGCATTTTGTAATGGTACTGTATTAGTGTGGCTCGCTCTCACCTTGATCTTTGTACAATACACTTAAGTGCAGATGGCTGTGACTCTTGTGTTTTACTTACTGGTGGTATGGTAGAGCAGCTCCCTATGCTGCCCACTGTGGCCTCACTGTCTGTCCTCCTCCTACTGTGTTCTGCCATGTGTAGAAGACTGTCTGAGTCTCTGCAGGAGAACACACAGAAAAAAATCAGTTACTTTTATGGCACATTTTACAACAAAGCACAAAAATGGCTGTGGTGTAATTTGCATGTTGTTAAACAACCACGCTTAATTTGACATAAATGATGCTATATTTTTGTCAAATGCCTCAAGTTAATAAGCATTCCCATTAACAGACCTACATTTATTTGTTGGCTCTGTACCACAGCTGCAGGTGGAGTGTTCAAACTTGGCATCATCTTATCAAATGTGCTTCAGTTTGGATATTGGATTGTGTTAGGTTTCCATTGTGTTTACCTGAAGGGTTTGAAATCTTTGTTGGAGGTAGAAAGGTCTGCCAGCTCTGGACACTCATCCTCTGCCTCATTCAACCCTTCCTCCAAGTCCTTCTCTGTCTCTTCCTCACTTCTAGCAGTAGGTGCTGTCTCAGCCTCTGTTCGTTCTTCCCCCTTTTCACTCTTGACGACCTCATCTTGTATGGCTGCATGCGTGTCGCTGACTTTCAGACCTTCCAGTTCCAGCATTGCGTGCTTATATTCCTCCATGTCCAGGCTCTCTACTTCTTTTTCCACTTCCTCGTCTGTTGCCTTATCGTCATCGCTCTCCTCTTCATCATCTTCCTCTCCCTCAGGTCCAGCTGGGTGTAGCAATGCACCATCTCTCTCCAGGTCTTTGGTAAAGCCGCTAGCTGAGACTTCGACATCTAGAGAACAAGAGCGCCTGTAGGAATAAACCGTGAAAACACAAGATCATGTAAGGATTGCTTTTCACCTACAAATCACACTTTTAAATTAAGACAACTAACGCAAAATGAAATATTTCTAAATGTTGGGATAAATAGTTGTTCAATTTCATAACACAGAGAAAACAACACAATTTTCATTGTATTTCAGGAGTTTTATAGCAACTGAAACAGATAAATATGAGCAGTTACCTGATGTCTTTGAAGGTTGGGAAGAGCTCGCTCTCATAATTGAATCGTTTTGCAAAGAAATCTCTGATACACTTGACATCTCTGTCAAAATACCTATAAACAAAGTTTGGAAAAGTGAACAACAGATACAACTTTTTGTTAGCTTTATTAATTTTAGGTGTTCTTTTACTTTCAATTGTATTACAGAGACACCAACCATTCAGCATTATGATGTGAAGTGGACACCATTTGAGGGAAGTCAATCATAGTTATGTGGTCGTGGTCATCCAACATAAGGTTGAACTCGTTAAAGTCTCCATGAATCAAGCCGTGATTGGCTAGTTTGACTATGAGCTCCATGAACTCACTATACAGGCCTGGTATATCCTGCAACTCATGCACCTGACATCTGAAAGAGAGAGACAATACTCAGAAATTACAGAAGGAACAGAGTAGGAAGAGTGTACTTTTACTATTAGTAGTGTTATATTTAAAGCAAGAAAGAAGGATGGCTTGTTTACATACAGTGGATATCCATTGATGAGCTCCATCACTACAGCATGTCTGTTATAGTCCACAGGTTTGGGAACGGGAAAGCCCCGATCATACAATGCCTGAAAAATGAGGACGTGACTCAAAAAATGAACCGCACAAAACTGGATTCCTGCAGCACACCTTATGAATTCTGGTGACATTTCACCAGACATAACATTTCCACATAACTTACATACTTTCTCTGATTTGTTCCATTACCTTCATGTAGGCAAACTCCTTCATGGCAGAAAGGCGAGAGAGGTACAGCCAGGACATGTTCTTCCTGTGTTTATGGTAATCTCTCTTGTTCTTCAGGTTCCTGAAGGATGTACGACCCAATCTGTGAAGCTTCAGAGCGTACTGCTCCCCGTTTGGACTCGCCACAATGTATAAATCTACAGGGAGTAAAAACAAAGAAATATTTGTAGGAACATGAGCACGAGAGTTTCTAACCTTGGCTAAGCAGCCTGGAAACCTGACAGAGAAAACAGATAATTTACATCAACACAGTACACACTTGGGTGCTGCTGAGTTAAACTACTGTCTTTGGAGAAACTACAGTTTAATAGACTTCTCTGTATTTCTTTATGGTTATGGGTAAGAAAAACAACTTCCATCCAGACAGTTCAATATTATTTACAATTGTCTGTTAGAGTAAACATATTTTAATGATATAATGATTTAGTGACTTTTTCTTGTTATACATTTGATTTCATTTTTTAGTCGTACGCCGACTATTTAGAAATGGTGTATTTCTCTGGGATGAATCTAAGTTTAAATACACACTTTACTTTTCTTGTGTGAACCATATTATGATATATACTGTACATAACAATAGAAATGAATTTGTGCCATGCCATTGATGTCAACCAAATCACGCATCCCAAACAAGAAGTGGCTCTGTGAACGTATGCAGATATACAGTTTGTAGATAATGTATGTGATTTGTTTTCTTACCTGACTCTTTACCCACACCCATCTGGTTGCCAACTGAAATGACCACTTCTCTGGAGCACAAGGTCTTCAGAGCCAAGTAGTCATATCCTCCATAGTTCAACCTGTAACCCTGCACAGCTGAAATCAACATAGACATGTCACATTAGAAAAATAATCTACATGTACCATCTCTACAAGGACTGGCGAGGTTCATCAAGCATTCCTGTGTGTTTTCTTACTCTTGGTGCATTCATAGACCACGAGTTTGTGTTTGACAAGCTCTCTGAGGATCTTGTTGCAGCCACCGTGTTTGAGGTTAGCGATGGTGGACAGGAGTCGCACTGGAACAATCTCATGGTTCTTCATCCCCATTTCAATCTGTGTGAGTTCACAGGAAGAAACCGAATCTGATCATGAGAGTGCTGAAATTCAGTGACAGTGTTACAGTCCAGTATGGACAAGAGGAATGACCACAGCAATCAATAACACTTTCAATGTATATATAGGCATGTACATATTGTTTTAAGATAAGACTTTAAAAAATGTGTAGCTATCCTTTAGGATGAGGTGAAACACAAATCGATAGGGAAACATACTTCGACACAACAGACAGTATTGGCTCCGTTAAGGGAAAATCAGCTTGACTTGATGCTAAAACCTGAGATCCAGTATCTGCCACTGATGCTTCGATTTTGACCATCCGTTTTACATCTGCCTCTTGTGAGTCCCCCAACTCACAAGTACAGTGCAGTGAATTACTCTTTTGAAATCCTTTTCTATTTGTTTGAATTATGAACAGTGAATGCCTTTACCTGCTTGGCGATCATGTCCCCATTACGAATATAGAGAACTATAGCTGTTGTTAGCATCATAATCATACCCAACATGTACCCACATGTTTAACTTATATACCACATGTTTTATATGTGGCGACTTGTGTTTTACTCCCTACAATGACAACACTGACGTTATTTTACCCACTACAACGGTGACATATCATCAAGCAACGGTTTGAATTTAGACAAATTCTAATAAACATTGGATGATGTATGTACTGTAACATTAGGTCACGTTGGGTTAGTTGCTATAATGACAAACCGACCAAAGCTAGCCTAGCACAGGCTAACTGAGCTGGGACAGAAGAGACAGTTGGCTAACGTTAGCTCGCTACTTACCGCTGTCAGGACCCGGAAGTCATCTCGAGCTAAGTATCTCAACACCACGAGATTCAACTTCCCCATGTTTCAACCGGTCAGTGTGTTTGAAATATTATTACTATTAATTCTAAAGTTCACTTGTCCACATTTTCAGTAAACACGCGTGCAAGGCGGAAGTTCGGGGAACGGGGAATACGTCACTTCAGGTTTACGTTTGACGTCATCTTGACGTACCTATACATCCGTACCTGGAATACGACACACACGAGTTTACGCAACCTATGTTAACAAAGTTTGAGCGTAGGCTATTATTGAATTTGAACAATTAAAACAGATAGCATTAGCATTTACATCATGTAGGATATACAGTAGTGGACCATTTACTACCACCTCATGGTAAAATTAATTAAGTGAGACTTTTTCAACACAATTGATCTTTTCATAGACATTTTAATTTAACTGCAATTAATTACTGGAGCAGTCATTAATGTTATTAGTTCCACCTGTGCTTTTCCTATTATGACAAGTCAAAATGTCTGCTGTGAAAAAGGTCTTGTTGT
>CM022476.1:17359350-17373798 GCA_011952105.1 Coreoperca whiteheadi
TTAGAGCAGAGGAAAGGAGATCTACTTACTCTGCCTGCTGCAAGTCTCCTAAACAATAATCTGCTCTCAGGTGCCTATACAAACTGCAAGTAAATGAGTAAAGGAGGGGCCTGAGGAGAAATATGAGGAGGCAAGGCATAACCTGTTCCAAGCGCAGCTGATATAGCTTGAGAGACAGGTACAGATACACACACACACAGGCACACACACAAAAGACTATTTGCTTCAATTAGCCAAATAGTTCTCTCTTTTTGAAGTTCTTACAGTATGTTGCAGTATGGGTGTGGAGAAAACCCTGATCACCATTTCCATACAATGAGGTACAGATGCATCATAAATACCATGAATTTTACGCAGAATATTTTGGCACAAATTATTTGCAGGATGTGTAACTGTATGTAAATGTTGCTACTTAAATGAACATACATTGTTAGCTATTCACATATAAGATATAAAGACAAAGAGAGTTTAATACACACTGAAATGTATGTACTTATAAAATGTATGGACACAGATTTAGTTTATACAAGGTTTGCACCTAGGTTTTAGCTCCATGGTTTATTGAATGTTTGTCACACTGTTTGTGTATATGTGTGTGCACTTGCAATTTATGTGGATGTTTGTGTAAGTACAGTAAGTGATGTATCATTTAACTGTCTCAGTCTGAGCTGACTAGACTGGCTGAATTGTGCTCCACTGTTAGGCAGGTGGCCACTCTCCAGGGTGTACCCCGCCTAAGGTCCAAAGTCACTGGGATAGGCTCCAGTCACCCGCGACCCCTAACGGGAACAAGTGGTAGAAAATGACTGACTGTTAGGCAGGCAGGTTGATACTGCAGAGGAATAACAAGGTCCTGGGAGGGCAGATTTGCATAGAGATAAAGAGTAGTACAGTACAGTGTATACATAGTACTATGGTGTTATTCTTACAGGATCCTGTTTAAATACTTTAAGAAAAATTTTAAAATGGTGTGAGATTGTTATTCATAAATGCATTGCATTGTTTGCTTACATCAAGATCTGTGTGTGCATGACCAGCAAGCTGTTAGTAATCATGATTTTTTATTTGGCTGAGCTCTTCATGTTATTAAAGTAAAGATATAGTGTGTAAGTAGGTTTGTTATGGTTGCACTTATCTTGAGTTTTTGAACTTCTGAGTGAGGATGTTGTAAAATACTAGTATCACATCTTTAAGTGACTTGTCTAAGATTAAGTCTTGGGTTTAGGGTTTTAATTAGGTTTATGTTTAGGATTTGTGGTTTTATGGGAAGTTACGTGCTGGAAGAATTTCTTGGCCGGGTGCAGTGACTTTCTTTGATTTCTTGTCATCACAGTGAGGTTGTCAGGCGACCAGCAGAGATTCCACGAAGTAAGTCACTGTGTCTGGTCAAGAAATAGTCCCAGCACGTAACTACTCCTAAAACCATAAAGTGAAGTTTTTACATTTCTTTTTAACCTTTGGATAGAGCCAGGGTAGCTGTTTACCCTTGTTTTTAGTCTTTCTGCCAAGCTAAGCTAAGCTCTTTGCTCCAGCTTGATATTTGACGGACAGACACATGACTGATATCAATCTTCTCTTCTAACTCTCGGGAAGAAAGCAAATACGGTTATTTCCCAAAATGACAAACTCTTCCTTAAAGGTTAAGTACTGTATGTAGTGATGAGGAATATAATAATAATAATAATAAGGAACCAATTTGGTCAATGGAGTGCCCTCACAAAAATATCAAGACAAATCTTTGTTAGTGTGTGCGCGCATGTGTTTGTGGTTGCACGTGTACATGCATGTGTGTATGTGCACGTATGAGTGATTTAACATAGACTCTAGCCAGATAATAACATGCCACAGTGATAGAGAATGCTGCTAACTAACAGGAGTTCTCAGATGATCCTCTCCATCACACACACACACACACACACACACACACACACACACACACACACACACATACACAACCCTCGCTTGTCAGACCCCTGTAATGGGATCACTGAGGGATTGGTCCTGCATCAGTCACAGCGCAGGTGCAAATGTGCACTCACACACAAAGGTACAACCACCCACACACGCAGTCACACACACACACATCATCTGGAAGGTGAACATGGCTATGGATCACTAGAACAGGAAAGCTGCTCTCTATCTCAGAGGTTGCTGTTGTTCAGACCATCAGATAGGAGCTACATCTTGTGTATGCACACATATGTGTGTATGTGTGTTTGAATCTGTGCACATTTAAGTTTATCTGTGTGCCTAGTTTAATAGCATTAACTCCTGCAAGCGTGAAATGAGACAGTCTCCCACTATCTGTCTTTAAGAGCAGGGCTGAGAGAGCAGAGTGGCTGAAATGAACTGATGGATCATGCAGGCTTCCAGTCAGATGAGCCTGTTAGCTCTAACAGAAACTGTGCTGGTCTCAGTAGAGACATCTCACAATGAACCACCAAAAATCATTACATATTGTACCTTCTATATTCTATATAGTCTTTAATTTAATTGACGTGATTTGGTTGCATATTAGGGAACACTTCCCTCAGCTCATTTCAGAATCTTTAGGCCACTGCTTTAGTCTTTAGGAAAATGACACTGATGGTCACCAGGGAGTCAGCTAATCAAATGCATGTCAGCACAGAAAGCTTTATTGTATTTTCCTATTACAGCTAGTGTAGATCAATATGTATTAGGATTCCGATTGCTGAAAGGAAGGCATTTTGTGTGAAGTTGTTTTGCACTTGTAGAAAATATAAACACAAGCTTGTTAGATTCCATAAATTCAAACAAATGCTGGGATACTCTTCTGGATGTCCTGACAGCAGTTTTGGCTGGCGATCAATAAGATTACTTCATAAAACCCTGAGCATGTTGTCTAAGCCTCGCCTGCAGGTCAGTGGGAATGGGAACTGTGATAACTGCCAGAGATAGCAGATATCAGACTATCACACAAAATCTGAAAAGCAGATGCTTTTTTTCCTGTCTGGTAGTTTTGAATCTCACTTGTTGTGTCCAAATCCGTCTTCCAGTTCTGCATGAGCTGTTGCCTTGGCAGAAGTAAAATAACACACACACACACACACACACACACACACACACACACACACACACACTTTACACACAAGCATCAAAACTGTGCATCACAGTAATCACACCGCAAGGGATGCCGGGTAATTTGGTTAAAGATGTCAGGAACGTAAATCACCTCCAATCAGTCCTTCTTTCTCATTGGTCAATCCTGCCAACTCCAGAACAATGTCATTGGTCAGTCGTCTACTCGGATGTCTCTGTATGTCTCATACTGTTCAGCTGTTGCTCACCAGGACACATCAGGTGTGAGACTTAATTCAAGCTCTAGTATGAAAATCAAAACAGAAATAACATAATTCGATATGATTGACCCACTAACTTCCAAAATTACGTTTTTACACTAGTACAGATTAAACAAACAAGACATAACCTGTTAAATAGTGAGCTTTAGAGGTGCTTGTAGGTGGATTTTGTTACCTTTGGACAGAGCCAGTCTAGCTTTTTCTCCCTGTTTTTCAGTCTTAGTGATGAGCTAAGCTAACCGGCTGCTGGCTGTAGCTTCATATTTAACATACAGACATGAGAGTGGTATCAATCTTCTCATCTCTCGACAAGAAAATGAATAAGCATATTTCTCAGTATGTTGAACTCTTTTTTAAAACTTGTCCTCTCCTTAGAAGGTGGCCGACTTATTGCCTGCCTAGCAGTTTGGATCAAGCAGGCAACAACAAAGTGTAGTAGAGCAGTCAGGGAAACCTACATGACAATACATTCTGTGTAAATAAGTGTTTGAAATTCACTGTGCATATTCTCTATGGTTTAACTGCTGTGTCATTTTAGCTAGTGTGTGATATTTATTCAATTTCAAATACATGTTCACTCTCTCATTTTCAACAGCGTTAACTTTGGAAAGCAGTTTGTCTTACTTAGATGCAAAGATCGAATCAAATTTTTTAAATTAATTGTACTCTCTACCATATGTTTCACATTATAAAACTCAGGTGGTGGAAAAGTTTCAACACCCTGACTGTAGCTTTACTGGAGCATGTATTTTGGTCTCTGCTATGTAGTGGAATGGTGGGCGAAGGCTTGTCATCTGTGCACGCACACACAAACACACACACACACTTATATACACACATACTTTAGATGTTCAGGGATTTGATTTTCTTTAGTCTGCACTACAGGGTAGACAGCTAGAGATCTTCAAACAATACCTGGATAACACTCTGACACCCTCACTGCATATCGAGGGCTAATGATTACTTGTTAAGCACAATACACACACACACACACACACACACACACGCAGGCCTGAGCTCAGAGTTAATGATTCTGTGAACGCTGCATATCTCAGAGCATTTTCCATTAGCTCCCTCTCCCCTCAGGCAAGGACCTTCATCACACCACCGACCATTGATTGGGACGATACACAGCATTAATAAGTTAAATGAGTGCATGTAGAGACAAGAAACATGCACACAGGTAGAAATATGTATGACATTCCCAAGTCTGAGAATGACGAGAACGTCAAACTGTGGCGGTGAGTGTTTGCTTTAGTGGACGGGGGCAGCGGAGGTGATGGACAGTGAAAGGAGCATACAACTGAACAGCCACCCACGGGGAAAATCATCCCACCTTGGATGCTTACTGTACAGGGACTGCTCTGTGTGAGACTGCGGTTCTCAGTAAATATTCCTGGTATGTGTGTATGTGGTGGTGTACACGCCCAGGAGGGGGTGCTATGTGGAGTGGTAGAAATGCAGTGAAAGAAGAGATGCTCTGTGTGTGTGTGTGTGTGTGCCTTGTCCAGGTGGATGTATTCTAGGTCAGGCTGTTTGTCAGGGCTGAGACCAAATCGATGTGGCTCTAATCTAAGGCAGTATGATGTGATTGATCACCTCATATTCTGAGACCCGGCACATAGACCTCCACCGGGTGTGATGGACACACACACACACATACACACGCACACGCACGCACACACACACACACACACACACACTATGGTCAGTTCATCCAAGCAAAATAATAGATTGGGATGAAATGAAATAAGAGCAGATTGGTTTTGCTGGGCACAAGGCTGGACAGTTTATCCAAGAGGGTCAGGAAAGATGATGGGAGCAGAAAATGTTCATTGATACCATCTTTCATGTGTGAGAAGTTGATGTGTGTGGGTGTATTTTCTTCCTTAAATTGGTTTTCCTTAGCTGCATAAACTGTGCTATTTTTTGTCTGTCTCGCTCCTCTGGATGTCTGCATGTCTGTTCATGTAAATGTGAGATGTACCCGATGTTGACAAGATGTTTGTTTTCGTAAAACCGTGGAACACTGACAGATGAGAAAACAGTTCCGTCTGAGCAGCTGGAGGAGTGTGTTAAATGAGCAGAGCTGCTTGCCCCCACAGCGTGGCAGGGTGTTTGCATAATTTTCCATGTTTTAAATGTTAATGACACCTGTAGGCTATGTTATAGTGAATCCGCTAGTAAGTGAATGAAATTAGATAGTGATGTGTGCATGTAATTATGGGTATTTCTTTAAGTTACCGGATTTCAGCATGTGTCTCCTTGATTTGTGTGTGTTGGGCTTCAGCCTCTTCTCATTGACATGCATGGTGTCAGGAACTTTGTTTGAGCTACTGGTAACGGGCTTTGCTGTGTGTTTGCCTGCTGGGCTGTACTGCCCTGTCTCTTTTGAGAACTATGGTATTGTTTGAAAAATTCACCGCTCCTCATGAGCCCTCCTCATTTTCATTGAGGAGTGCAGCCCTCATATTTTCTCCACTTGAAGTAAATGCAAACGTTAATTATTAACATGTTGATACCAAATTTCTACCATTAAAAGCACTAAGCAATATTCTTAAAAGTGGGTCTGCAATGGCCTACAGCCATTTAGGTCTTAGGACTCATTTAAGTTGTTCAAGCAATAGTTTGACATTTTGGGAAGTACCACTCTTATGTCTGTTCAATTTCAGGTTATAGGCAGCTGCCGGTTAGCTAGATTAGCTTAACATAAAGACTGGAAATACTAAGAATACTAAGAAATACTCCTGGACTTAACCCCTTGCAATGTGTCATTTTTACACGTTTTTGTAGATTAACGAGATACAACATGTGAATTAGTGAACTTTGGCAGTTACTGTAGGTGGATTTTGTTCCCTTTGGACAGAGGCTAGCTGTTTACATATGTTACGCTAAGCTAACTGTCTCCTGGTTCCAGCTTCATATTGAACTGACAGAGATAAGAGTGGTATCAATTTTCTCAAAAGACTCATGGCAAGAAAGCAAATAAGCGTATTTCCAAAAATGTCAAGCTGTCCCTTTAGTGTTGAGGTTAATTAACTGTAAAAAAAAAAAAAGGGCCAGTTTGCATTCGTCTTACTTGTGATTGTGTTCAGGTGAGCACAGTCCAAGTCCTCACTATTCCCTCTATATTATCTCTACAAAACAGCCAATCACATACTTTGATGTGTGTTAAGGTCGGATGGAGAGCATCAGACTCCAGTATGTGGTGAGTCCATTTTCAAAGTCTGTCAGCTGGATTTTGTTCTGTTCCTTATTAGCCAAAGATTATATAAAATGCTCTTGACTGTATCACATTCAAGATTACATGTTTGACGCTTTTCATCTTTCCTCATAGAACAATGTCTTTTCTGTGACAGCTATTTAAATATATGGAGGACCTCAAATACAGCACCACAAGAATCCGATCACAGCTCAGGTTCAGGTCCAACCTCTGAGGTGGACTGTAAGCGCCTCTTGGCCTAAATACATATCTCTATGTCTGCCCTGTAGCTGTGCAGATCTGCTCCCTCTCAGCCTCACAGGACCACACTCACCACATGCAAACACACAACTGAACACAGATAAGGCCACTCTGCTGGATTTATCACAGCTATTTTCTTTCGCCAAATGTGTGAACCACTCCCTGTCTGTCCCCCACTTTCTCTGTCTGTGACTCCCCTCTTCCCCACTTTTGGACCTGCCTCCATAGCTCCATATTGTCGTTTTATCTCTCTCCCATTTCTCCCCATCCCATCCGTCACTCTGCCTCCATTGCACCATGGGAGGAGGAGGACGGTCCTTCATGTTGTGCCCAGGTTTGCCTCTCTGAAGTAACTGTGTGTATGTGTGTGTCTGTGCGCTTGCATGGGGGCCTGAAAGAGAGAGAGGGAGCATCAGAAAACACCATTACAGAGCAGGTGTCCTTCCATCTGTGCTGATCACAGTTAACTTTTTCCTCTTTCTCTGAGTCTATCTCTTTTTGTCACACACATACTGTCCTCACACGACACACATTTACACAAAGACATTTGCTACAGGGCAGCATGACATTCCCGACTGAAAATGAACAAATGCAAATTAAGTAAAAGCAAAGGAAGGGGGGGGGGGTAAGGAAAAGCCAGAAGGAGGGACAGGCTGGGAGGCAGAGAGATAAGGGACAAGAACAAGACAAAAAAGGATGCTACTTAGAGAAAATAACCAGTGTTTACAGGGACTTAGATGAAAAGGAACAACAAAGAGGTGTTATGTGGAAGTAGAAATATGTGTTTGAATAAATAAATGGGGTGTAAATATTAAGAGAAAGGGGGAAGCTAGGAGAATTGAAATGTGGCAGAGCCATTGGTTAGGTCACCACTGCTGATATACTAGCAATTTTATGCAGTGTTTGATGTGTGTGTGTGCATCTCAGGAGGGCCAGAGGTGCCTATAGTTCAGGCTCACCATTAAAACATGTCTGAGGGCTGCAGGAGGCAGCTGAGCCTCTCCCAGGGGAGAAAAGCTCACTGCCTGGATGGATGGACAGATTCTATAAATGTTTACGTGGACGTATGGATGGATGAATGTTAGTCAGATGTTAAGATGGATTGTCAGGATGGAGAGACTGATGTATAGATAGAGGTGTCTACCTGTAGATGGATGGAGAGACTGGAGGTTTACTTAATATTATGCTATCAAAGAAAGATGTCAGTGTGGTGAGTACCCAGTAGTCAGAAATTATCATCATCATTTTTTTAGCCCTGTCGGAATATCTGTCATTCACAATGCTGCAATTTTTGAACCAACCTACAATGTTCACATGATGCATGACTGAACATGAAAATGGCAGTCCATGTTTTGTGGTGATAAGTGGTCCTTCCTGAGTTGTTTTTGCATTGCAATTCCTAGAGATCAATACATTTTGCCATCAAAAATGATGACTTTTCCCCCTGCATTTTAGTTTTCTTTATGTTTGGTATGCCAGGGTTTTACTTTGTCCGTCAGTCATGTTGGTCATCAGTAATTATACTAAATACCCAATACTCCCTTTATTTAGTCCAGATAACTGCTGTTGCTGCTGCTGCCATAATTACTCACTGAATCAATTTTTTTCAAAGATATACCTAAGAACAGCAGGCACAAATAGTATGATGCACAGGTTGACTCTAGAGTGATACAATCATTGGCAAACAGACCTAAAATTAGCACATTTTTATTGTTTTAGATCTAAGTAGATAAACAGAGAGGCCTTACGGCTTTGGGGAAGAGGCTCACATGTTGGATCTCAACCACTTCTCCCACATCTATCCTTTATTACTATTTTGGATCAGTGACATCAATATAACTGATATCTCTGTTTTCCTGGACGGATATTCTCCCATATATGTATCTCCTCTGATTTACTGATTTCAGCTGAGGCACTTAAGGCTTCCTGTCAGCATTTGAAACAAACCAGTCAGAGACTGTTGGGGCTGTGGCTGCCTCTCATGAACAAGTTCAAAATAAAATGTTCAGCTTGATGTTGTAAAGATGTATTTTGTTAAAAATATCTGATAATTGCTTTGATCGGTGGGCATGTTTATGTCTTTGAAATGTAGGTGAAGTTATGCTGGACTGTGAGCAGGAGTTTCAGCTGGTTTATGAGGTAGAAGTAGTAGAGTAGTAGGTGTACAGGTTGACCTGGAAACACTGACATGAGAGAAAAGCTGCACATGCACATTTGCCACACAAGCAACCACGATTACAATGACACACTTTCCCCTCCAACGATGACAGCCAGGCACTTGACCCACTTTTTTGCCCATTTGTAAAAGGGTGCAAAGGTCTCTCATACAACCACCAATCCAGACACTGTTCCTGTAACCTCAGAGCATCATGGTACTACACGTGCAGCTCTCCCCGGAATCGTGTCGGAAATCTCAAGACTCCAAACAGCTCCGGGTCACCCAGAGGCCATCCAATCAGAGGGCTTGTAGTCAAGATCTTGCCAGACCCCACTGGCAGAATCAAGCAGCATAACAGTGTATCATATTAATCAGACAGACATCTGGAGAGGGTGAGTCTGGAGCTCCTACATCCGTCCTGCCTCTGTGGTTTTATGAATGGTGTAATTATCTGTTATGGTTGCCCCTTATGTCTAACACAACACCTTATTTGATCTGAATTATCACACGCTCAAGGGAGCAAAAGGGGAATAAGAGTGAAGTCTCACTGTCTCTGTCTGTCTCCCTCGGAGGTGATTTAAGGAAACGAGCAGTACTTAGAAGCTATGAGCTCTGGAGTCAGACGCCTGGATGTATCAGCTCAACCATGCATGCGTGTTATGTGTATTTACGTGTGTGTGTGTGTGTGTGTGTGTGTCTGTGTGTCTGTGCGTATGATTGAGTGCGTAATTCTGTGTGATGTACTGTAGCAGGCACCTGCTGATGCACTTTTATGGGACTGACCTCACAGACACACTCTCGCTGCGCTTCAGACGCAGGTTTAGTGCACTCAGTATGTTGGTGTTAGTGAGATGGAAAAATGGCCCATGCAGCCTGAAAGCAGAACTGTTTTATTTGCCACCATTGTGCAAACAGGTTCCCTCATTCACTGTTACAGACACAAGTGTATTATTACTTGAAAGTGATTCTTGAAAGAATACGCCACTGATTTAGCATTGCGTTCCTATAACATTGTCAGACATTGTCATGATGGACAGTTTAAAAAAAAAGATTAAAATGGATGCAGCAGAACCAGAGTTATCATCTTTTTTATTCCATGCATTCTTCCTAGTAAAACCTCATATAGGTGTGTTATGCTCCTAGCTAATTATGTAGCCTCGAGACGCTAGCCTCAAACAGAGATGAGGAGTGGTTTACAAAGGTCTGGTAAGCTCACTTCTTTCTAACTCCAAAGATTTGTTTCATTTTAAAACTTGTGGCCTTCAGACCCAAGTGTTGAAGACCCAACATCACTTGAGGCAATTAGCAGATTTCACATAGGTCTCTCTGGAGCCACAAAAAGCTTTATACAAAGTTGTTTCACATATGCAGTATAGTACTCCCCTGTAAAACTCCTTTAATGTTTAAAATAGGTTGTCTTTTAATGAAAGTTGCATTAGGACATTATTTGGCCTTATTGGTGTTTGACAGTGATTGTGCAATTGATTGCATCTATGAGTGTTTTCATATGTGGAGAAACTTTAATAAGAACATTTGTCACGACATATGCCCTGCAGCAACCACTTGGGACCAATCACTGCAATTAAAAATTCCATTATGGAGGAGAAAAAATGAATTGCTGGAATCTAATGGGAATTTAATTAATTACACATTTTTATTACAGCAGTTAAAAAAAGGGACTAGATAAGCTTTGAAATATGCACAATGTTTTTGAAATGCTGCATCATTCCTCCACGTTTCATAAAAATAGGGCTAGAAGTTTTCTAATTGTTTTTGTGCACGGGGAGAAACAGATGAATTGGTCCCCACTGCTCTATCAGTATGGGCGCAATTAACACATTCTGTCTTCAATCTTGTTTGCAAGTATTTTTCATTTCATTTGTATATTAAGATGCATTGTGTTGGTACAACATTGTGTAAGTGTTTGTTTATCTCAATTTGTAAGCCTTCCCAAAGGCTAATGGAGCTAATTTGGTGTCAGTATCCTTTTCAAATGTCAGTCAGTCCGTCAGACTGTCTCTCAGTAAAACAGAGAGACAACAGCGACATGTTTCTCCTGCTCTGCTTTCATCCTGAGATGTGGCACCTGGCAGATTACACTGTCCTCGTTTAGCCCATCTGCCACCCTGAGCATCCTCTTTACTCCTTCAGCCCTCTCCCATCTCCTCAGTCTTTTATTCAACCCCAGTTTACCACATTTCCTTTCCTTTCCTTTCCTTTCCTTTCCTTTCCTTTCCTTTCCTTTCCTTTCCTTTCCTTTCCTTTCCTTTCCTTTCCTTTCCTTTCCTTTCCTTTCCTTTCCTTTCCTTTCGTTTTCTCGCCTCAAATTCTCCCCCTGTCTGCTTCCCTTTATTTCCCTGCCTCTCTCCTCTTCCCTTGGTTGTTTGGGACTCTTTCAGTCCCTTACATTGCCGTCTCCCGTCTGACAGCCTCAGAATGGAAACAAAAGAGAGGGAAGAAGATGGAGGGAGAGAGATAAAACTGCAAAAAGCCAAGTGAAGTCATACTTTCAGCCTTGCTGCTTTTTTCCATACTCTTCCTTACTTTGCTGTCCTCTCTTTTGCTTAATGTTTGAAAGAGCTTTTATTCCACAAATTCTCTGCGCTCTCATGAATAACACATGAGCATCAGTGGCAAACTCTCTCCCTTCTGCTTTATACCCACCCAATTCTGCTCTCTCTAAAATACACACACACACAAACAGATACACACTCTTACACACACACTTCACTCACAGATGGCCTGGTCCAGGTCATTTCCTCTGTGGATAACTGGATTTACCAGTCTGTTGTGTTCTGTTGCTCTGACAGATCTGTTTATGGACAGAAAAAGGCAAAAACACAACCAGCTAATAAACTGTACAGTGTGCGCGTGTGTGCGTGTGTGTGTGTGTGTGTGTGTGTGTATAAATCCTTGAGGACTTTTACGTCTGCAGCAGCAGAACCCCTGCTGATGAGCACACTGCCCCTACAGTTCAGTAATAGTGGTAGTAGTTAATAGCATATCAACCACCTTGTGACAGTATAATGTTTAGTTAATGTGTTTAGCAGATTATTCCATTATGGCCCTCTGTGTTTTCCTGAGAAGGCATAACGGTGTTATTTCTCATTTCTGTCACTGTGTGTGGTTACCATTTTTTCTTGCTTTATGTGCACACAGTCATCCATGCACGTTATATTACTTCGCAGAAAAAGCTATTTCCCCATCAAGTCTGATAGAGTTTCCAGTGAAACTGCTAGTGCTGTTTAAAACTCAGATATGTCATTTTGCAGAAAATGTTTCAGCCTCTGAAAAGTAAATGTGCTACATGCCTTGGAGCTGAACGAATAAACTTCCCCAGCAGGATGCTTGTATCCATAAAACACTTTTTAAAGCTAGAAAGGAGCTATTTGGCTGTGGTGGTTGTACACTCTTGTCATTTTCTGTAGTGTTTTGTAGGATAGAAACTGGGGTTTCTTGTCATTTAAACACCTGACAATTATATTACAGTGTTTCTTTCTACACACAGCCTAAGCATATTGTTTTTACCGTACACACATGCTCATGGAAGCTACCTGTTTGGTCTTTTAAACATGGAAGGAAAAAGTAACATCTGGCAAAGGCAGACTTTATGTTTATATTTAGCTTTTAGCTGGTGTGTGTTTCTGTATATGTGTGTGTCTGTGTGCTAGATCCACGTCTGCCTGTGGAAGTTAGTGTTGCACGGAAATAACCGTATTAATAATAATAAGTTGGCCAATTAACTGCGCGTGAAGTCATCAGCCCACACAGCCCCGTTGCAATTTTAATGCCCCCGTGCTTCAAAATAAACACACACAGGCGCATGCACACACACATGCACGTCTCCAAACTAAACAAACCATTAAAGTTAACTATCCTTCCCCAGGGTGTCGTCTGTCGGGAGGTGCTGAAACATAACATATTTCATGTTTTTGACTTAAGCTGTCAGTCAGCTGCCAGCTTTACTGTAAGCTGCACCGTTCCAGTCTGAGATCATGGATCAACCGACCGGTGGGAGACACAAAGACAGACAGGCCTGCGCTGCTGGAGATTTTCTCTTTTATAATTCAAACAAGGAAGGTGGCATGCTGTGAAAAACTAATTTAGACATCATAACGCCCCTGCTTAAAATCAGTTTAGCTGTAATTAGACGGGGGGGACATCTAGTTATCACAGCTCCACTTCCTTTGTTATTTGCCTGACATGGCTTGATGGATGCTCAAAAAATGACCCATCCGATTTGGGGATGGTGTTTGTGTCTGTGGATATGTTGTGTGCCAGGTGGGGACAGGACTAGTTGAATTCAGATTGATTACTATTTGTCCTCCGAGCACCTGCTTAAACACACACATGCACACACACACACTCACATGTAGCGGTGGATGAATTCCCAGTACCATGTTTGAGCTGCATTACAAATGCATACGTAGTGTTTAGAGTGGCACAGAGCTCCTTTCATATGGAGATGCGTCTGACAAGTCCAGGCTTCGACCTGACACTGCCTATCTGGTACAGGATTACATCCACAGCTGCCCCCTCTGTCTTTAATATATGTCTTATCCCTTCCTCTCTTCCTCCACCTTTTGGCTCGTCCTCTCTATGTCTGCTCCACATATCATAATAACCCTTAACAATATGCACTGCAGAGGAACTTCTATTAATAGTGATGACAGTGATGCTGCCCCAGTTGTGTGCCTTTGTTGGTAGCCTAGATACTAAATTAATGATTCTAAATTCAGGGACTGTGAATAGGGCTGTCTGCTAAAGGACTGAAATGTAAATGCATGGAACTGAGAAAATGAGAAGAAAAGAGCTCCCAGAAAGCAGGGGCTACCGCGTTTTTCCAGTGTGCCAGCAGATAAATATGATGGAGATGAATGTCAGTGAGACTCATTGTTTGGCTGCCATGGGAGCTGTAGACAACTCATCATGTATGTCAGTGTGTGTGTGTCTGTGTGTATTAATTATATGTAGCTCTGAGCTCCGGTCTGATTGTCAGTCTGACGTGCGCTCACCTTTGTCTGAAGGAGGAGAAGGAAGGAAGGAGGGGGTAAGGAGGAGGAGCGCAGAAGGAGCACAGTGAGAGAGACAAAGATTTGGAAGAAGTTTAAGAGGATGCAGGAGGGTCTGATCAAGCTTTTGTCAGAGATGTGTGTTTGTGTGTGTGTGTGTGTGTGTCAGACAGAACAAGGGGAAGAAGCCTCGCCATGACAATATATCCATTGCTTAGCAGGTGCAGTCTGACCTGCCACACTCTCCCCCCACCTACATCTCTCTGTGTTTTTTATTCCATCTTTCCCCTCTGCCAAACAAAGGCAAGGAAGTCTGTTTCTACTGATGTCAAGCTGAACAAAGACACAGGATGAAACGCTCTTTCGTTGTAGCATTGCCTTTTATGTGCACACTACTTCAAAACACATTTTTACTTCAGTGGCACCCCATCACTGACTATCATTTTTACTGCCATATATATATATATATATATATGGCAGTAAAAATTATATATA
>CM022476.1:17373823-17376323 GCA_011952105.1 Coreoperca whiteheadi
TATATATTCTATTTATATATTCTTAATGTAGGGCACTGTCGAAATGTATGTGCTACATTTTCTGATATAACTGAGTCAGATTTAACAATGTTTTAACAATGCAAGGTTGTGCTGGCTTCTACTTGACATTTCCACTTTCTAAAATGGGAACACCTAAACTGAACATATAGACAGTCGACACATATATTTGCCCTCCAACTTCCTTCTCTCCCCACACACACAAGAACACACAGAAACTCGCACAGATCAGCCATTGATCTTCTCTTTCTCCCCTGCCTGGGCAATTATCTCTCTAATTATTCAGAATCCATCTTCTGCTCAGTGTAGGCCATCAACCAGGAAACTAGGGAGTGTGGGTGTGTGGGCGTGTGCTTCTGTCTCTGTTTGTGTCTAGGTGTGTGAGGATGTGTCGTAGGGTGAGACAGAAACTGTTTCCCTAATTGCTTAAAAAAGACAGGGAGCCTGCTCTGGCTGACATTTGCTTGCACCCTGCAAACAGCAGCCTGCAGTGTAAATCAGGCACCAGTGTATGCACAGGCCTCTCTGCTAGACATGTATACACACACAAGCACAGGACGACCACATGGACAGTATGTCAAACTTGTCATATTTAGAGAGCCATTAAGGAAGAGTCAGCACCCCGGCTCTTATTAATGATGTCACTGTGGACAGTATGTCGTATTAATGATGTCACAGCAAGAAATGAGTTACAGCAGCGTATATGTGTGTGTGTGTGTGGCGTGGATGGAAGAGGGGGTAGTCAGTGCTTCATTTGTAACACAGTCCGACCTTGATGCCTGGGAATGAATGATGGGGGAGGGGAGGAGAGTTGGTGGAAGAGGAGGAGGAGGAACAGAGAGGTGTAACATCTCTTTGTCATCACCCCTCTCCTGTGGTTTTCCACTCGGCCCTGACGCTCTGCTCTGTGGTCCTTATAGTAGTACAACCTTGCTTTGTTTGCATGTGTAGGAGCTGCTGTCCTTTGCTCTCCATGTGCGGTGTGTGTGTGTGTGTGTGTGTGTGTGTGTGTGTGTGTGTGTGTATACAGGCTCAAAAACCAGAACAACACTGGAACATTCCTGCCTGACTGGGATTACACCATGCACTCATGCAGAGCGAGGGAAAGACAGAATAAAGAAAAGTGTGAGAGAGGAGAGTTTAATCAGTGGGTGTGAATATAAGAGCGTCTTATTACTGCTGCAATGTGGTGATGTTGCAACTGTGTTGCATCAATAAGAGCTGAGGCACAAGAGCCAGTATTCTTACTATATGAAATGTTTTCTAACCAGACACAAAAGTGGTTTCATTAGATGTTCTGGACTCTAAAAGCTGATGTCAGAGCCTCACGTGACGCTGATGTCAGTTCAGAGGAGTTTAGAGAGGACACGGGTCAGGTTACCATGCGTGTGTGTTTGAGAGGTTATGTGCACATAGGTGCTGACTGGACTGTTCCACGCCACACCATGGGCTGGATTAGTGCGAACAAAGACAATTTACAGTGATTTATGCCTTGACTCACGAGGACAAGGTTACAGAGAGGGCTCCCTTTTGTGGCTTTGAACAAGCTGGACAATAAATGTGTACACAATTTATTCACTCTCACCTTGCCTCTACTTTTTATTTTGCCACTTTTATAAAAATTCAATATCCTTCTTTTTGTGTAAAAATGCTGTTGCTACCGTGTGGGTGCGTGTTGTGTGTGAGAGAGAAGTCATGTTCTTCCTACTGTGTGTTCAGTGATTGCCTTGGAGTCTCACTGGGGCCCAGAACCCCTGCTGGCAATAGTATTAGCATCTGGAAAACAGTGTGTTTGTAAGTGTGTGTGTGTGTGTGTCCTGCAGCCTCAGACTAATGATGTTTTTGACCTGCTCTTTGTCTTGAAACAAAGAGGTGCTTGTGGCCATGCTCTTCTCGGTCACACACATAATACACACTTATTGAAGAGACAGCTCCAAGTGTGAGAGTGTGTAATATGTGTATGTGTTTTTGACAGCTGTGTCCATGTTGAGAACTCTTCATTGAGATGCATTGAAATTATTGGGGATGCTTGTGTCTGAAGCGGCTCTTCAAACAGCCCCAGGCCCTGTCAAATCACCCTTGCTTCAGTGTGTGTTTGTGTGTGTGAGTAAGAGGGTGTGTATGTATGTGTATTAATGCATGAAACTAGTCCGGGGATGTAATCTCCATAAGTGATGACATGAGTGTGCAGACATATTTTGAGCCAATTATCTCTATTGGTCAATGCTGCCTTACCACACACACACACACACATCCAGTTGGGTGGGTAATGCGCTTAATTTATCACCAAAGTTAAACCTGAGCTGTAAATATCACAGCAAACAGCTGTGGACAAACAGAGATGTGGACTCACTCCCAGTCTCATTCACACATTTAGTGAGTGAACAGTCACAAACACACAAGCCTCATTACACACATGCATTTGCAGACCCACGCAAACACACACACACACACACCAGCTGACAGTAAAGTAAATACAGAT
>CM022476.1:17381323-17426346 GCA_011952105.1 Coreoperca whiteheadi
CTATCAGATCAGGGGGACGTTTGAGGAGCTGAGGTGCCAGGCAGGAAGTCTCACTTGTACAGAAAAAACACCAAAATTTCCACCAAAGAGTACTTCAAGCATCACACAACCATAAAACATCAGACTTTTCGAAAACACTTGAAGAATCACGTTGATGTTTGCCACATTTCTTTCTCCTCAAGGTTTTCTCATGCTCAGACGTTCTCAGGTGCTCAAACAAATGACATGAGAAATGGGTTTCCAGATGGTTCGAAGGAGCCGCACCTTCAGAGAAGTTCTTACTGTCCTGCAGAATATTTGTCAGACATTTCCTGGACTCTGGCATGAGGTTTTAGCTGTTTTTAGGTTCTTCCACATGGAGTTATTTAAAGTATTTCAGTAAAATAAATATTTTATAAGTAGGGATACAGAGGAAAGCAAATCGTGTTGCAAGAAGTTACAGGAAACATTTTTGATTTCAAGAAAATAAAACTATCCTGTTGTGAATAAAAGGGTGAGCAGTATTGAGCAAGTTACTTGACAAATGTAAATGTGTAATGACACATATGTATGTAATAAATTACTCAGTGCATATTGTTTATTGAAAAAGTAACTACATTTCTTTACTAATTACTCAAAAGCAATAGTAATTACTTAGATTACACATTACATTACTTTCATTAATCAACCCAGTTCCATCAAAGGTGCCTTTAAACAACTCTGAATCATGCATACCCACAGGTCACATCTTCTGTATTTAACACATGTAGAAACAGAAAAAAGGTGGTTAACAAACTGCCAGACTACGTTTTGGAGGTATTTACTGACCATTAATATTAGCTTAACGTTAGCCACAGCCACTGCGCATAGCACAACAGGAGTCCCGTCCTCAAAGTGAAACAGTGGGGTTCACACACCTTACAACTTCGAACAATGCAATTGATGTATTTCTAATTGTAATTCCAGACACTATTTGTTTCTGATAAAAGGTAATAAAATTACAATTGCAGCACTTTAGTAAGTAATGCGGTTCTGCCAGTGAGTGACTGGTTTATTATGCATACCTTACTAACTTTTCACCTATATGTTTTTTTAAATAATTGTATTCATCTCCCAGGGAGGATGCTGTTTTCTTTTCTTAGATGTCATTGAATTGAATGCAAAACTCTCAAAACTGCAACAACGACAGTACTCAGACTATTGCGGCTCCTCATCACACTTATCAGCAGCTTTCCCCCCAACTAGTGATATAATTCACAACTGTTTTAGCAGTGACACAATACAGTATTTTCATGGGCAAATAATGCTGATAGTAGTTTTGGTTTCAAACAGGAATACCACTGGATTTGAGTCTTCATAATTCTCTTCATAATTCACTCTGATTTTAAAGAGAACAAAAAGTTTCAGAAGGCTAGTTTCTGGTTTATTGTTTCAAAACACAGAAAGAATAGTAACAAATATTCCAGGGGAATATCTGGAAGTAACAACTGAAATAAAGCAGCTCATTAAACTTTGCTAAGCTTAGTAAATCTTACATCATGATGTTATCATATTGAGCCTTTGCAGCTTTTAAAAAGAAACATATTCATGCTTTTATTAATAATGTAAAATGATTGGCCTGTTCTAGGAGAATAAAATACTGTGAAACTACAATTTAAAAAGAATCCCCTTGATGTTACTCCCAGCTTTGCATTTGAATGTGTGACTGTATGTCTTTGTGTGTGAGTGTGTAAATGCCAAATCCAAAGTTACAGAAAGACTAACACACGAAACACAGTTGGTTGCATTCTTACTAACAGACTAGCTGATCACATAATACACATACACTCACATACCAACCACATGAGCCCAAGGAGTAGTTATACACAGTATATCACACACACATAAACACACACACATGCAGTAGGACCAGGGCAGAGGTCAAAACAAATAGCTTGGAGCGACCTTCATCTGAGGTAACTGTTTCCCTGTGGACTTCCTGCCCTTTTGCAGCCAGCAGAATGTCTCTGGAAGAAGACGCTCGCAGCGTCATTATTTTCATCTTCCATGCAGGAAATGGAACACTCAGGAAGCAAATAGCTTGACACAGCTGGTATCTTCTGATCTGAGTTGGGGGTAGGCTAATCAATATCATTGAGGGAGATCAATCCTGCTGTGTGTCTCTCAGTTTTTTTCACACTGTGTGTATGTATGTGTGTGTGCCATTTCCCAGGTGGTCATACTGTTGTAGCTGTTATAAGACCTAATGGGAGTCCTCCTGATGACTGCTGTCAGGAGCTACAATCTGCCCAAACACTGAGTTTGAAACACAATCTGTTTGGCTGTGGGAGACTGAACAAAGATAGGGTATGTTTTTGTCCTTGTGTGTTTTGCATATGAACATGTTGGGGAATGTGTCTATGCACATATTTCTGTATGTGTGTATATCTGTGTGGGTGTGTGCATGTGTAAGAGTTGTACCCAGGTGCACTGCCTAAAGGTTGGTGGGGTGAATGGAGGGTGTGTGTGTGTGAAGGTATGACAGGGTGTGTCAGGAGGATTCTTCTCCCAAAATCCTAGAACACAAAATAAGGTCAAATTCAAAATATCGTGTCAGAGGGAGAGGAGGGGGGAAAGTAAGAGAGCTGGAAGATATTTTTATGTAAATTATGATCTTCTACTGAATTAGAAATGTAGAATGCAAACTGCACATTTCAGTAACAGTCTCTTAAACCGTAGTGACTTGAGTTTTTGTTGATGTGATCTACACATATATTGATAATTGCTTTACATAAATTTAAATTTGTACACAGCTACATATCTAGGCTTAAAGGAGCATTTTGTAAACCCATGCTTTCAAGACATGGCTCTGCTTTTGCTGATATGTATCTTTGTGTTTATGATTTAAAAACAATTTGCATAAAATGTGTTCAACAATTGTATGAAAGCAGAGCTGAAACGAAAGCTGGAGAGGATAATGAGTCACTATTTAAATGAGGCAAAGTGAGTGAGACAGAGTAGGGAGACACCTGAGAGGCCGTTTACCTCCCCTGCTCAGTTATTTCGTTTAGCCCTCAGGTGATTGGGCGTGTGTGGGTGTGAATACGAACTTGTAGAATAACAGGAGAGCAGCTCCACACACACACACATACACACACACACACACCTACATACACAAACACAAGCAGACACAATGGTGTCTGAATATTTCTCAACACTCAGGCCTTGAGGAAAGCAGGATAAATCATGTGTGCAAATATTTGGTTCACAGCCCGAGGTTCTGAATAAGCCATCAGTTGGACCTGCGTGTGACATGTGAATATGTATGGGTCTGTTTCTGCTTTGTGTCTTGTTTTTATTTGTGCAGAAACATGAACTGCAGCCTTTAGCTTATGTTTTTCACCAAACTTGTCATAAAACATAGAAAAGTTCCTCTAAAAATGTTGAAGCTTTTAAGAAACCTGAGGGAGATGAAAGGAGGGAGTGTGTGCTGTTAGTGTTATCGTGTCATTTCATCTGGAATAAATGATAATAAGTAATAAAACGTAATGTGAAAAAGTGGAGGAATATGCTAATTATGAATGTTAAAAAAGAAAAAAGAAAACAGAATTTTCTTAGCTAAATCTGCTGTCGACCTCAGCTGTTAAACTCTCATTTGGCCCAGATTTTACTTCTTGATATAACATTCGTTACAAATCTGTCTCAATTAATTTGCTCTTATTATCATATTGCACCAATGCTTCATGCTGATAAATGGACAGTCATCAATGCTAATTTCTGTGGTCTTTTTTTAAATAGAGTTTAAATAGAGTTAAATGAGATAATCAGATGGGAAAATTATCCCTGATGGATGATTTCTTTTGAACTGTGATCGTGAAGCCATGTCCTACTGTCATTAAACTGGGCTGCTTCATCTCTTATGTCAAACACACCAATCAAGCATTTTCAGTTCAATGCTATGGTAGATAAACAAGATTGTATGACTTGGGGACCCACACTGTCACAACTGACCAGTTATTCGTGTAGATTTCATGTCTTTCCATATTCTGCTGCTGAACCAGTTTTTACTGTATCACAATATATTTTTTATTATGCAAATATTAATTTTAAGCATTTTGAGTGTTTGTTTTATCTCAAGAGGGAACATTGGCCTAGATTATACAACTACTTTCATGTCCACAGTTGTTTCAGGATATTTCTACCTCTAACAGCCAGATTGTTGTTAAATGAGTCTTGGACACTGCACCCCACCCTTCACCCGGCCTAGGTGGGCCTGTCAGCAGGGTGCAAAGCAGGGTGTCTGTGTCCAGTGATGTGAATTGACATGCTGTTTAAAAATGGATCCGTCTAAATTATTCAGTCTGTTATTTTTGTGTCAGAATTCAGCGGTGATGTCTGGTTGTCACGGAAACACAGTCCCATGATCCCAGTTCCATAGATGAGTCCCCGGAAGAAAGAGAGAAAGAGATGCAGTGTACCAGCCTGATCACTTCCACAAGAAAATTAGGTGAAAGTAAACACTGTCACTCCAAGTCAAAATGTGTATAAGAACACAAAAACCTTCCTATAGAGAGAGAGAGAGACTGTTTTTATTTGACCATTAGCAGAGAGACAGGGGCCACAAAAATGATATAAAATGTTATGTAGTGTATACTGCCAGTAGGGTGTAGATGAAATACAATACTTGTCTGGAACTGATGAATACATACAGGCGGTTTTCTGGCTCTGTCATTCTCTCTCTGTCGGTCTCTCTCTTTCAAACACACACACACACACACACACACAGGATGGGCCCCAGGCTGTGCCGGTCAGGCTTTATGGATCTCCAGTGAGACATGAACACATGGAACAGTCATCTAGCTTCCAGCTGCTGGTGTAGCGTTTCTCTCCATCTCCCAATGAGGTCCTCTCTGTGATGAGAGGCTGCATCTGGGGGCTGGCACTTCACTCACTGGACACTTGTCTGCAAAGAAAAACTCGGTAAGCTCTCCATGTGCATTTGTCTGCGTGTGTGTGTGTACAGTAAACATTTCTTTGTGAGCGGTCAGGCTGTCGAGGCAGAGAAACGGCTGTGAGAACAGCTGGGGAATCAGACGGTGATTCTCTCGTCTACCTAAACGTCAGGATTTACACACTAGGCCAAAGCCCAGACACACTGCGCTCACGTGCCAAGACGAACATGCATATGCATGCAATCATGCACGTATACACACAAAGGACTCTTCCACTTGCACAGATTGCATCATACATTTAAGGTCATTTCCTCATCTGTTAGTCATTTTTCATCTGAATCTCTTCACCTTAAACAAACACACATAATACACTCATTGATATATTCAGAAAGGGCAATTATCGGATAATTTTGAATAATTACTTGCTCTTATACTGATACTAATACTCACTGTGTGATGGAGGGTCTAATAGCTAAATATATAACCACCCAAACCCTCCTCTGTCCAGGTACTGATACACACACACACACACACACACACACACATTCACTAACAACATCAACACACTTCCACAGTCTTTCACAAACACACAAAGCAAATGTCCATTGATTTTTCTGTTTGTTTTCCTGCTATTTTCCTGATGTTATGATTTTTTCTTCTTTTAATCTCAATATTACGTGACACTTTTACAATATTGTCTTTGTTACACTCATGCCAAAAAAGCATATTGAATTGAATTGTGTGTGTGTGTGTGTGTGTGTGTGAGAGAGAGAGATCCTATCTTACTTATCTGTATATATTGTACAATTTATAAATGTATATATTTTAACGTCACATTTCTTCTGTTTATGTATGTTTTTATTTTGCACATGCTTTGGCAACATTAACATCTGTTTCCTATGCCAATAAAGCCCAGTTTAATTGAATACATTGAAAGAAGAGAAAGAGATTCTCTTGCGTACAAATTGGTCAATTTTCAAATGACTTACTTTTGAGATAATATGCTACCTACTGTTTCAGTACATTAGACACTCACTCAGCAGCATTTTAAGTCCTATTTAACCAGACAAAAAGACAAACTCAGCACTGATTCTTTTTTCCATGAGCAGGAACACACAGATATTGTGTACATTCACAATGGGAGCTGTCCCGTTAAACCAGTATACTGCATGTTGGGATGCCTGTCAATGAGGTGACACTTTAATTCCCCTTACTGTCACAGGACAGATTGTTTCTTAAATATTGTACAACACTAGGAAGCTAGGGTGCTGTGTTTACAGTCCCAAAAAGCCCATTGAAATTTAAAGGTCAATAAAAATTTCAGTCACAATTACACAAAATAAAATTTTCACTCATCACTTGAGATGATGTGTGCCACGAAGAAAAGGACTTTATGCCATTCAGGATATGCTAACACCCGCACCAGCCATTTGGAGAGACGCAGCCTGCTGTCTTCACAGTGTGACTCAAATCCCACTGTCCCTTTCATCCCTACCTGTCAACAGAAGAGAGCTCTATACACCTGTAGCAGCCTGAGTTGGTGTGTGTATGTTTGTGTGTGCCCACTGAGGAGCTTGCTGTGCAAGCATATTCACAGCTAGCATTTCTGACAAGCCTAATGAATCTCCAGAGAACCCCTATCTGCCAGCTCTCTCTTGTTCTGTCTTGTCTTCATTGTTCTCTCACTCTTGTTTTCTCCTTCTTGTTTTCTTTCCTCCCGCTCTCCCCCCCTCTGCGTTTGTCTGCCTAAACGTGGGTTTTGCCTCCATCAGCTAACAAGCTTCATTTATCTGTTCTAGGTACACATCTTACACATCCCCAGTAACCCCCGAGGAAGTAAATGGTCTGAGAGAGACCTCGCTGTTATTCATGATGTGGATTAGATGAACTTCTCTCAGTACCATGCCAATTGATGCATTGTTGCTCAAACTTCTGCTGTGTGTGAGAGGGAACCTCCTTCCAGAGAGGGGGCTTTAATTATACTTACCCATGCTGTATTAGTCATGCCTCAGCTCGGCTTGTCTATCCAAAATCCATTACCTATGCCTGAGGAGGCCTTGTTAGTCCACAATTGACTGCTAATTACACAACATTATGATACATAGGCCTCATCTTGCTGTAATCACAGTAATTAAGGAAATAAAGTCAGTCTACATGAGCAGGGAGGCAGAAGAACCACAACTGTGGGGAACAAAAGATTCAAATTCAGTCAACCTAGCATTCACCTTAAACGTCCTTCAAAATACACACACACACACACACACACACACACACACACACACACACACACACACACACACGTATGTATCTCACATGTCAGTTAGAAAGTTGTGACTGCATCACTGATCTGTTGCCTTGCATGAACCGAAGGGGAGCATGCACACACAGAGCATGAGTAATGAAACGCTTCACACTCATTTGGCTTTTGCACTTCAAATGAGATTGGCACGGCGCAGCGCCTAAAACACAACCATTAGATCTATAATGACTCCACAGCCTACTCCCCGTGGACTGACTACACACACACACACACAACATGCAGCACCCTCCCAGCCCCCCAAATAGTCTATGTATTATGCATTCCACCCATCTGCCACTCTGTGAGCACTCTATCCCAAGGGGAAGAGAGGGAAGGGAGGGGGAGGAGAAGAGAGGGAGGCACTCACAGCTGGATGCAGGAGAGGAAAGGGCGGTGAGCTTTCTCTCTCTCTCCATCTGTATATCTGTCAGGTTGCTGGAATGTGAGGGGCTCACCTGTGTTTGGGCCTCTTCCTCACAGACAGGTATGAGCATATGGCTCAGGAGTATGAGTGATTTATAGATACCCATACCTTTTCTCTCTTTCTCTGCGTCTGTGCGTGTGTGTGTGTGTGTGTGTGCGTGTGTGTGTGTGTGTTGAGGGGTTTTTTTGTTTACCACTGGAGGATGTGGATGGCCCAGCAGGAGATGGAAGCTGACCATCTGTAGCCCAAGACTCAAAATATCTGTGAAGCTTCTGTGTGTGTAAGCATGTGTGGAAAACACAGCACATCAACCAAGTAACCTGCTTGTGTGTGTGTGTGTGTGTGTATGTGTGAGAGAGAGAGAGACAGAGAGACAGAAAGAAAGAGAAAGGGTGTAATGTAATCACAGTAGATGGACAGAAAGCAGCATTATACTAGATGAGCAATTATCACCAGCACTGCTTTCATGATCAGATGTACACGCTTGATAATGTCCCAGTTTTTGAAAGTACCGCACTCATGGTTACACAAAAACATGCCTCTTATCACCAAAATTGGTAGAATCACAAGGCTTCTGCTTAGTTATGTCAATGTCAGCTGGCAAACTGACTGACAAAACAAGTTTCGCTGCAGAGTGAGCCGGAGGCGAGAAGGGAGCCGTTTTAATAGCATGTCTTTGTCTCACAGCTGCCAAACATTCACCCTGACCCAAACCAAACTGCAACCCCATGATCCTCATCTGCCCTATTACATCCTTCAGCTGTTTCCTTCTTACTGCTCTGTGTGTGAAAGTGTGTGTGTGTGTGTGTGTTTGCCCAGAGAAAACAGAGGATTCGCTGTCAGTACGCGCTGTCTGATGCAGCTGTGTGTGCTTCAGATGTTTTTGCACAAAGGATGAAATGATAGATGAGGGAAATAAACTGGGAGAGGAAGAGGGTAAAGACAAAGATGATGAAGAGATAGTGGAAAAATAATTTGTGAATTTGTCAAATGTGTCGTGTTTGTTTACTTCAGATTTCTTCACACTTGACTTGTCACACCCTTTGTGGAAAATAATTCTTTCTGTTTGTGTTTTTTCCCCAAGCAATGAGACCTTGTCCAGCTAAAACAGGAAGGTGTCCCAGAGGACCAGTGACACCTCAGATGACTGGCATGTTACTTTCCGTAGATATTCTGTATATTGTGTGTCAGGTTGTGATTTGATCTTTTAAAACTAGCAACTGCAACTAAAAAACGGTTTTGATTTAAAAATCTGATATATCCTGGTTTGTGTTTTAATGAAGACACTCTAAATAGAAACTTATTCTGTACAAATAGTAGTGGAACAAGTATTCATATCCTTTAATCCCTACATAGGTCTTACTTATGTAAAAGCACATAGAGTTGAATCAACACCTCTCTAAAACAGTTTCAACAAAAACTGAACATTCATGAAGGAAGGATTTATTGCCTAATAAACTGGCAACTGGGTGTATATTGTTGAGTTGCTTAATCAATGTCAGTGCAACATATTTTATTAGCTGATCATAGATTTGTACATAAAATCTAATCTGTGAGGTAACCAGTTATTAAAATTGTTTAATAAATGTAGTGGAGTAAAACGTACATATTTCCCTCTTAAATGCAGTAGAAGAGGATGTATAAAGTAGCATGAAATTAAAAATACTCAAGTATAACTCAGAAAGTACAGTACTTGAGTAAATGCACTTAGTTACTTTCCATAACTTTCCATACTAATGTATAAAACAAGTAACGAGTGCAGTAAGAAGAGCACGATTAGAGAGAAGAAAGGAAGTAGAGTGGCAGAACTGTGTTTGGAGAATCAGAACAGAAAGCACTATTACCATTATGTGTTCTATTTTCTCTCCTCTGTTTCTATTTTAAACTGTAGTGTCATGATAGTATTTTGGGTTTGCATCAGTACCAGTCAATCAATGCACATTAACGGGCTGCTCTGGGAAAAAAAGAGACTGGGGTTGAGGGTGTAAGAAGAGAAGGATCAATGTGATAATCTGCTTCTGTGGCCTGCATTAAAGGAATCCTCTCTCACTGATCTGAGCTCTCTGATGACGCTACTTTTCTCTTCAGCATTTTGACCCCAAGACGAGCGTTCTTGCTTTTTGCACACAAGCACCTGAAACCAGCCTTAGACTCTCTCTTCCCTTTGCAACAGTGAAGTGAATGCGCAGACACAGGAGGTCTGATAAGGCCAACTCAAGTAAAACACAACATGAGTTTGGCCGGAGAGAGAAACAGCTATCAAACGGGCTATTATAGGATTGAGTTTCCACATGCATTACAAGAGGCTTTGATACCTGGATTTTATCTTTTATGTTATCGTCTCACATCAGGAATATAAACACACACACAACCTGCAGTCTCCCCTTACCTTTATACCACCCATCTGTGAGTCAGGAATCGTGTGTGTTCGTGTGTGTGTGTTGTGGTGACTGGCACTGAGAATAGGTGAGAGAGAATGATATGAACTTGATATGTGTGCAGTTGTGGAATGTAACCAGGTACACTTACTCAAGTGCTGTACTTAAGGACAAATGTGTACTATATTTTCCATGTCATGCTACTTTATAGTCCTACTCCACTACTATTTCAGAGGAAAATATTGCACTTTTACTCCCTTTTTAATAGCTGTTGTTAATTTACCAATTACTGTAAGGTTTTTTTATACAAAATTTGATCCTCTTTTGAATTATGTTGCATTTGTTCTCTACAAAAATATCTTTCTTATCAAATCACTTGAGTCTATAATTGGCTCCTCACCCCTTATTTTCTCAAAATGTGAAAAAATCCACCACTGCAGTAAGAATATTCTAGCCTGTTTCAATGCAAATCACTTTGTTTCAAATATTTTCTAAAATGAAGTTAGATTTTTCCTAATTCTAGTGCTGCAATGCTTTTTACTTGTTTTAAGATATATTCAGTTCTTTTGACACACTATGAAATGGGTCATTCTACAGTACTTTTACTTTCGATACGTGTGTGTGTGTGTGTATGTGTGAGAGAGAGAGATTATTAGAGATGCACTGCGACATCTTGTCTTTCAGATAAGAACCACAGCCTTTGACATGTTTGCAACAATGTAAACTCTCAACACTTACACACTCCGGCGCACGCTCACACATGCATACGCAGGTGTACATGGAGTTGCGAGAGCCATTTGTTGAATGACGGGCTGTTGGGGTGGGGAGGGTGGAGAGAGGTAGAAGTGGAGAAGGGAGGCAGAGGTGTGGAGGTGAAGACAAGCTGGACATTCAGAAACAGACTGTCTTTGTGCCTGAGGCGCAGTGAGTGAATGCATGTGTAACTAGGCAGAGCAGCTCTGTAGAGATTTGTGTGTGTGTGTGTGTGTGTGTGTGTGTGTGTGTGTGGAGGAGGGTGAGTTAGTTACAGTGTCCCCAGGTCTCAGCTGTGGCGTAATTGATTAAATGAATTAGTATGAAATATAGAATTAAACTCCATGAATAGGGTCATATGTTGTCTAGGTTTGCAAGTGTGCGTCTATGCAGGTGGATGTGTAATTAGAATCAAGTATGAAATTAGTCATGATAAATAGCACCACATGCACACATGTAATTGAATTAACCACTCTCTGTTCAGAGTGTTAGCATAAATTAAATGTTCACCTCGTGTGCTTCATCCTGTAGAGGGGTGGCAGGTTGGTCAGATAAGCTGTTTTAACTGCCAAAATCCTGCTAGTTTAATTCCTGTCCTAATAGTTGGTGTCCAGGATGTACAGCTCGGTAGCAAATTAAGGGAAAAACATGCATAAAATGTCTTAGAAAGGAGTTGGGACACCACAAGCCACCAGAACAGTTTCAATGCTCCTCCGTCTTTGAGGACTTCTACTGGAGGGATGAACACCATTCTTCTAAAAGATATTCCCTTCATTTGGTGTTTTGATGATGGTGGTGGAGACGCTGTTTAACACATTGGTCCAAAAGTGTTTGACTGAGATCTAGTGACTGTTTAAACCTTGATCATATGATTCACATCATTTTAATAGTCATCAACAGTGGTGGAAAAATTACTTTATAAAGATAGGTTTTGAGATATTTTGTGCCTTTTATTTTATAATCGATAGAGAAATAATAGCAAACCAAGACAGAGGAGAAAGAAATAAATAACATTCAACAACGGACCCCGACCAGATGTGAACCAGGGACTCTGTGGTTCATGGTCTCAACCCCTATAGGCCACCAGGGTGCTGCAAAAAAGAAGATCTTTTACTTAAAGGTATTATATGTAACATTTCTGGATTAAAATGTCTAAAAACGATTTTGTTAAGTTGTGAACTTACATTAATCCAAATGTTTCATTTATTCAGTTGTTTCCTTTAATTTTGTGCGTGTCTATATGTTTACCTCTTCCAGGCCTACTCTAAAGGTACAAACTATATACACACTCTAAAAATACACTACAATACAACATCTGACAAGATTCCCTAACTCATATGGTCACACACACGCAGACCTTCTCAAACTGGTGAGATCAGAGGCTTCTGGCACAAACAGGAAGCTAATATAATCTAATATCAGAGCCTGTTTGATTTGCACACATCATCTTCTCTGGCCACTCTTACTGTCAAATCCTCATGAGTTCATAGTGACTGTGTGTGTTCATTTTACTGACACAATCAGTATAGGGAATGAGTGGCCATGACCAAACTTATGGCCTGGCAGTGATGTAAGTGTACATGTTGTCATGTTAGAGTGAAACTACCCAGCTATGATACACAGATAAAATATCAGCCACAGATAAGCCATGTTTGTTTGATATGTAATACCTTCCAGAAAGTGGGTGTGAAGTTATTAATTTATGAGTTATAGCTGTAGGTAGAGAGAACAATAGCGATACAAAGGTACAGGCTGTTTTGCATATAAAGCTGTCTATACAGTGTTCAGTGTCTGTCATTATGGCTGGGGGGTGTTTACACTGTCTGCTCACCTTGTATTTTCTGTACTTGGCTAGAGATTTACGACTGTTACAACGTGAACAGTTTGGTGTCTATGTGTCACAGAGGCATTATGTTTCTGTTCTCTTTTCTTTGCTTTTGGCCAATAAAGTGAGCAGAGATACAAACGTATCTAAAGACATCCACAGAGGAAGGTTGGTGCACAACTCCTTCCAACCTCAGCACAATTATTTGGAAAAGTGATTTTTACTTCCTTAAGGGTTTCTTCAGAAAACATAAAACAAGAAGTTAAACATTCCACTTGATAGTGAATATCCACCAATTAGTAACATTTCTCCCAGAAACTATCCAGCTCATTTGGTCAGTGGACCAAAGAAAGGCTTGATGCAGCAGATTACTATCTTCGGAGTGAGGAAAACAGGGAACCGTCCTGCATTAAAAGTAATGACGAGTATGGAGAGTTGCAAGTCAACATACATTCTTCAGATTGTATTATTTGGGGATTAATCAAATGTGCATGCATGGTATCTGAAAAAAAAAATACAAAAAAGCATTTGATTTACATAATTTACTCTAATGCTAAACTGCATTTCGTACAGTCAGAAACACTTAAAAACTTAACTTCATCGTCACACAGTCAAACATAATTCATGTATCCTGATTTGCTTGGGACATAAAACATTATGTTATTGGTGGGCATCCACAGATATTCTCTGTTATATTTCTCTCTAGCATACAGCACAACTTCGCAAGAAACAGATTCGTGAAGATTTGTTTAGGTATTTATTTATCTGTCTGGGAATGGATGCCATTATAACAAAGATTAGCCTACAGCTTGCAAAATAGTCCTAATTTGCATATCCACCGCAGGTTCTCACCGCACCCTTTTCTCAATAACTCCCTTCTCATGTTTCCTTTTGTTGTTCAAGTGGTGGGATTATTATTATCATTAGTATTATTATTATACTGAATGAAAAGACGAAATAGAAAAAACGAATATAAATAAATAGATTTTAGAAGCTCTCTTAGAAGCTTTACTTGATCAGATTTCACTCTGCCAAATAAAATACCTTGGCTGCAGCACTGCATCGGAAATCCATTATTCTCTTCGGTGTACATAGTGATTTAATGACATCTTACCAACGTTTTACAACTTTTGTCTACGGCCTCTTCGTTATTTTGTAGCCTGCTCTCACGCTCTCTCTCTCAATGCGTGTGCGTGTGTGTGTGTGTGTGTGTGAGTCACGGTAGGCGGGTTTTCCGCCAGCAGTGTTTGGTTGATTCTCTATTGATTTGAAGAGGAGGAGGAGGAGAAAGTGAAAGGGGAGGAGTGGAGGAGAAAGTCCGGCCTGGTGAGGAAGAAAGAGATGTGATTGTGCGTGTTTGGGACTAGAGAGGAGAGCACCGAGTGATCACAATCAAAGCAAAAGTCAGACGGCGGAGGGAGCGCACTTCAGTCACGTGGGGTGGGGATTTGTACGGGGGAAAAGTAAAAGTGTGGTCGGAGTGACTTCTGCTCGTACTTTGTTTTCCACCTCTCTTTGCCTTTCCCTCCCCCTCCGCCCTGCATTCCGCGGAGCAGCTGTGTTTTAATGCCCCTGCGCACCCGAGGAGGAGAGGAAGGAGAGAGGAGTGAGGAAGAAGAAGAAGAAGAAGAAGAAGTGAGAAGGCCTGGACACCACCCCTCCTCGCCCTTTGGAGGTCTGTCCACTCTCCCCTCCTGGCCCTGCATGGACGGGGATGGGGAGAGCCGGATGCTGTTGCCGCGGGGCTGAGCGCCTCGCCTCCCCGTCTCTGGTGCGCCGCTTCCGGCCACTGCTGCTGCTGATCATCGCTCTCTGCTGCGGTGCTCACATAGGTAACAACCTAAACTTCAACACTCTCGTAATAGCAACAAAGCTGTAATTTTACGGACTTCGTCATCCAATATATTATCTGTGCGCTGGACCAACTACAACCAGTAATAACATTTCGTTTCAGTCTGTTACATTTAGCGGTGATCAGAGATACTTTATTAGTCATTTAGCGTTTGTAATAATTGTGTGGCCGATCCATGTGTTGGGCCCAGTGCTGCCTGACAATGGCTCTCCCTCCAGCGGCAGTGCAGCAGTCTGAGCACGGATCGAGTTTCTCCTCCTCTCTCCTGGGCCGTCCTTCTCCTGTCTGCCCGTTAATGGCTCATGGAGGAGGGGAACAGAAGGACAGAGAAGGACCACTCCTCATGTCCATATATAACAGATTACAGCTCTACTCAAATTGCAATATCAAAAAATAACAGAATCTGTGTAAATCTTATCATTAAAAGTTAGGATCAGGGCTGTACTGTGTTGTAAATCTGACTAAACCTATTGTGAAATGCAGTTTATGTTCAGCTGCATGATGCAAATAATACAATGCATCATAAGAAATAGTATCAAAGTGATTAAAGTTACACATGGTAGACTCTTTAAAGGAAAAAAAGCATAAAGCAATCCTTGTCTGAACAACAGTTTCTGGTATTTGTGGTAAAGCAGAAACTAACACATCCCTAAGCTAAATGCTGTACAGAAAGGAAAACAAAGAATTCAACAAAAGAAAAGTCTGTTCACTGAAATGTTAATAAGGTGACTCCTTATGTGGCTATACAGAGGTCATGATTTACTAACCTCTTATTTACCAGATTGCTTCTTGTTTAAAATGAAGTTTGGCAGAGACACAGATGCATTTTTCATTTGGTGCAAAAAGCAGCATAATATCCTCTTTCCAGAAACCAGCTTTTTTTTTTGGCCAAGTCTGTGTGTGTTGCTGTGTGTGCAGGGGGTCGGGTGTTGTGGCGGCTGTCTGTTGAGCAGTCACACCTCCAGTAATTAGTTTAACACGGCTCAGGCAGCGGGACAAAACCGCCTCCGCGTGCAGCCTGGTGGGAACAGCGAGACCTACTTCACATTAAAGACCCTCTTGGCACCTTTTGCTACACGTGTGTCACCTGGAAAGAATGTGTATTATTTAGACTGTTTAGCCAATCAATGTTTTATTTGTTATAACTTGTAAATTTCAAGGTATTTAGACATATTTCAATGTCGCTCCATCAAGTCCATCTGTCTACTTAGAGGCACGAATGTCTGAATTGTTGACTATTGTTCGCCCTCCTGAGTGTCTATTCCGGAGAGAGAAAGTGTGCATGCTGTAGTGAGCTCCTGAAAAGCTTTGTATCTCTAAACTCGGAGGGCTGTTTGAGTGATTTGAGCTCAGTGAGTGAGAGAGTGCACACAACAAGGTGATCAATAAGCACTTCACAAGCCATTCCCTCGGATGAGAGATGATCCCAGTAGATCCTTTTCTGATCTCCAGAGATCAGAGAAGTTGGAGGCTGTCGGATAGGGAGACAAAGAGTCGGTAAACCAAGCCTGAGAAATTCAGCTGGTGTATCTCTTGACCTCTGCCTGATGGTAGAGAGCGTACCCCAAGATGCAGGAAAGAGAGATGACCAGGGGGTGAGGAGACCAGCCAGGGAATCAGACTGAGAGGGCTGAAAACAGAAAGGAGTAGTGATATATCAGAATAGTGCTGATGGAGGGAAATTATTTGCGCTGGGGGGGAAAATGAGCAGATGAGGCTTGAGAGAAAAGAAGAGATGAGTCCTGTGAGATGATAAAGGCAGCAGGGAGAGGGGGATGGAGTGAAAAGAGGTTAATATTGTGGTAGGACATGGAGTGGTGTGGGCATTGCTGGCTGTTTTATTGTGTCTATATTAGATACTAACCTCAGGGGATGAAACAATCAGGCTCTGGATGTGTTGAATGGCCCTCTTGCATCAGTTCCTCACATGAGGAGTTCTTTATTTTCTCTTCTTAGCAATATTTTCAAGTCAATTCAGTATTCATCACCTTACTTAGCACAAATTGCTTATATGCATAGACTGGATTCTCTTTTGATCGTACAGCTATGCATGCTTGGAAAGGCTCGCTTAAGAGGACGGCTGCACAAAAGGCAGATCATGGGGAGCCTTGACGAACAAAAATATCAAAATTGTGCTTTAATATTGATTAAGAATAGTATTAATCATCATATGAAAACCCTCTTTTTGCTGGATGCATTCACAGTGAGGTAAGAGTGCAGAGTCTGCGATAGAGCAGCACAATGGGAGCTGGTGTGAAACTTCAGAAACTGCTTTTTGTTAGAAAGGTTTTAAGCTTTATATAAGTCAGGGGTTTGAACCCGAGTCTTTCAGTTACAGGGTCGACTCCCTTCTCGCTGTGTCACCCTGCTGGAAAAATGTGAATGAATGAGTGCTTTTGTGTGTGTGTGTTTTTTAGAACAGCTCATGATTCTGATATCCTTCGAAAGAGAATAAACCCACTCTGATTAGATTGGGAGCAGCATTTAGGTACTGCGGGGCAGAAAGGAGAGAGAGGCTCTTGGTGCGCCAGTCAAAGACACAATGTGTTCTCAGTACTCAGACCGTCTGTACAGTGGTGGTTGGCATGGAAGGCAGCTTGTGTGTGTCTGTGTCTGTGGGTTGGTGTCAGTATTTAACAGGCAGAAGAGAGATTCTGAAGTGTGTTGTGAGTGGGGGTCGGTACCTGCACACTGATTTATAAAACTCAGAGCAATACTGCCCCCAAATGGTGGCACCGGACTCCTTCATGCCCCAAAATCACATGTACAAAGAAGAGCTGGACTGTGCTGTTTGCTTGTGTGTGTTATTGTGTTAGTGGCAACTTATGGTTGTTAAGTGTTGGTGTGACATTAAAGGAATCTGTTGATTTCAGTAAAAAACATGTACTTTCTGCTTGCTATTAGGAGATCATACCACCATCTGAAGATCACTGACTGTGTGCATTTAACGGAAGCACAACCAGCATTCTTTGTGAGATAGCTATTTGTGTGTGTGTGTGCAGCTGCCCATACACTGCAGAGCCTCTCTCTGGCATAATCTAATAGGAGCAGGCTGTGACTGATGCATTAGGGCTGGTCTCTAATCTATCTCTTGCTCTTACTCCCTCTCTCTCTGATGATCTATGATATAAAAGGCCGGTTTGACCCTTTGTTACATTCAGAAAGTGTAGCAATAGATAAAACATCAGGGACAATTTTGGACCACGAAATTTGTCCCTAATGGGTATATGAGGACAGAATAATCAGTCTTTTAGATGCATTTCCCCTGGTTCTCATAGTTATAGCTGTAAACAAACACTAAAGTGACAAAACTTGAAGTTATATTTATAAATGTACACTTTGATTGTGTATTCTCTCTGCTAAAGCTACACACGTGCCCTTGTAAATGACCACTGAATTTCCTTCTAAGCTTCATAAAGTCATGGTAATATTTTTCTGTGCATAGCACTCCTTGTATTGTCTTGCTGTCTCTGCCTATAATACTCTGTGTTACGTGCTCCCTGGCTATATAAGCAGTATTATCTCACTCCTTGTGGGAAAACACTCTTTATCGTTTCTCTCTGGCTGCTCTTGGGTTTATTACACTTCAGGTTTATTACACTCGCAGAGCGGTACTGCTGATTGATCAAGACTTTCAAACAGCAGCCGGTTCTTTTTCCAATTTTATTAGGCTGGATTGTAACAGGCCAGTAGCATTGTGTGTTTAAGTTCAAAACTGTCTACACACAGTAACCTTCTGTTTTCTGTGAGTTAAATCCAGCTCTCAGTGTAGTACATACCTACATTATCAGATGTGTGATAATCTTTAAGGCTGTCTTAGCTGGTCACCTATCACTATTATAATAATATCACTTTGCTAACAATATTTCTGCATCACCCTCTCCCTCTGTCCTCTCCAGGTCAGTGCCAGGTGGCCATCCCTCAGTGCCGTATCCAGAAGTGCACCACCGACTTCGTCTCCCTGACCTTCCACCTGACGCCGGCTGTGGATGGCTTTCACACTGAGTTTTGCAAGGCTTTACGTGCGTACTCGGCCTGCACTCAGAGGACGGCCAAGTCTTGCAGGGGGAACCTGGTCTTCCACTCGGCTGTGCTGGGCATCTCCGATCTCATGACCCAGAGGAATTGCTCCAGAGACGGGCCCACTTCCTCCACGCACCCCGAGGTGGTCCGTGAGCCCTGCAACTACCACAGTCGCACCCAGCACGCCCACGCATACTCCCACGTGCACACACACACACACTCCCATGCTCACAACCACAGCCACTCTCAGCCTGCGTACCTGTTCTGCGGGTTGTTTGGGGATCCACACCTAAGAACATTTAAGGACAGCTTCCAGACTTGTAAGGTGGAGGGGGCGTGGCCTCTCATCGATAATGACTATCTGTCAGTACAGGTCACTAATGTTCCCGTGGTACCTGGCTCCAGTGCCACAGCAACCAATAAGGTGAGTAGAGAACTGTTATAAATCGGGAAGCAGAGAGAAATGGGCTTTTTGGGGTCTAATTTGCTGTTATTAAGGCTAAAAGAGTTTCCTAAGTGAGAGCAGCTGGTGTAATCTAGTTTATTTTTATGTGTGTATGTGTGTTAGAGAGAGAAACATTTTCTATAATGACCTCTTAAGTTGCTTTTCTGTGCCTCAAAGTTAGAAATGTTATCAGTGTAAGGCTGAAAAACACCCTTGCTCTACTTCTCTCTCTTTCTGTCTTCTTCCCTGTGTTTCTTGTGTTTCTATCTCTGCGAGTGAAGCTTTGTTGGAAACCTAACTTGGTTAACAGCTGCATATAGCCTGACCTCTAATAACATGGAGTGAGATGTGTGAAAGGACCCACTGTTTACTTGTGTGTGTGTCTGTGTGTGTGTGTGTGTGTGTGTGTTTGCATGTATTTTGTGTGCGTGTGTGTGTCTCATAAATGGCACTCCTTGCACTCAGCTTAAAGCACTATGTGTGTTAAAGGTCCTTATTCCCTTAATGACAAAAAAGACACACACACTCTCAAACACACCACCGAATGGATGACGAGCCATACAAAGTGATCTTTGTGGTGTCAAAGAAGCTATGTTGATGTTATGATCTGCCCTCTCTAGCTTAGTCAAAAGCTTTAATTATTAAAACAGATGCACACCCATGCATACACTTAGTCATGCACACACTGGCAGAAACGCACTCACACATTGAGCAAATAGTAGGGTTGCTACACTGTGGAGTTGAAGGTTTGACCTTGTGTCAGAGGTGGGGCAAGTTATTAGTCATGATTATTAGGGACACACACACATTCTCTTACACACACACACACACACACATTAACAGCCCTCCAGGCTTAATGGCCTGCCAGGCCTCATTCCTCACGGCTGTCATGTGAACAAAGCAGTCATTCACCGGAACTATGATGCTAGTGCTAACCGTAATGCTCACACCACACCCTGTATCCAGCACTGCCTCCACTCACCACTGGAGCCCTGTGTGTGTGTGTGTGTGTGTGTTTGTGTGCGTGTGTCAGCATGTTTGCATAGCTGTGTCAAATTACAACTTGTTAAAAAGTAATTTAGTCATTTCTCAAATGTAGTGTGATGAGAGTCAATAACCTGTGTAATTGGTGAATGTTAATATTTGTGAGTGTGTTTGAGAGAGAGACAGAGAGAGAGAGAGAGAGAGAGAGAGACCTTTTACCTTATCTATAGGGCTGCAACCACTGATAATTATCCTTATCAACTAATCTGGTGATTTTTTTCTCGATTAATTGATTAATGGTTTAATCTATAAAATGTCAGAAAATAGTACAAGTGCAGTTTTCAATTTTGCCCAACACCGTGGTTGCTGGTACGTTTCTGTTGATCAACTAATACACTTATTGGGGCTGCAACTACTGATTATTTTCATTACCAGCTGATTATTGTTTTTTCAATTAATTGATTAATCCTATTAGTCTGTAAAATGTCAAAAAAATTGTGAAAAATGACCTTCACAATTTCTCAGAGATCATATGACAAAGAAATGCAGTAAATCATGACACTTGTTATAGTTGCAGATACATTTTCTATCAATTGACTAATCAACTAATTGTTACAGCTCTATTCGTCTCCTTGATGAAAGTTGTTTGTCCTATATCTAATGAATTTACTTTGTAACTGTGAGCTGTACATCGATATTTGCATTTTAAAATTGTCATTCATTGAACACAATTTAAACGTAAAATTTCTCTACGAATTACCTGATGCTCTCTCTCTCCCTCTCTGTAGATCACCATCATCTTCAAGCCCTATGAGGGCTGTACAGACCAGAGGGTCTACCAGGCCGTCACAGACAACCTCCCTGCTGCCTTTGATGATGGAACCGTGAGCAGTGGAGACCCCATCCACACTTCTGCTGGTGCAGACGGTGCAACTGGGAAGGTCCGGGCTCTGTGGATCTCTGAGCGCAGCCCGGGGCGCCACGTGGAGTTGCACGCTGGCTACATTGGTGTTACTGTAATCGTTCGCCAGCTGGGCCGCTACCTGACCCTGGCAGTGCGGATCCCAGAGGAGCTGGCTCAGGCCTACGATGCCACCCAGGACCTGCAGCTCTGTCTGAATGGCTGCCCCAGCGGAGAACGCATTGACCAGGCAGGGCATCTTCCTCTGCCCCTCTCCCCTCCTGCGCTCGGCCCACAGCTTCAGCAGCTACGTCGACCCAGCTTTTCATCACAGACACAAGCATCCCCCTACGCTGCCCTGCAGGTTTTCGGCGTGGAGGGGGCGAAGGAACGCTGCAGGGATCAGCTGGAGGTGCAGGACATTTACTTCCACTCCTGTGTGTTTGATCTGCTGACCACCGGGGATGCTAACTTCACAGTGGCAGCGTACAGTGCCCTGAAGGACATGGAGAGTCTCCACCCGCACCGAGATAGATGGAGGATCTACCCCCGCGGCTCTGCCACCTCCACCTTACACTCTAATTCTCAACCTATCAAACAGCTCGCGCTGCTCCTGCTGTGTTCTCTGAGCGTGGGATTGATGTAAGAGCGGGAGTGGGAGTCTTTGTGTGCATGTGTGTGCACTAGAGAGAGTTTGGGGAGTTTTTTAATGAGCACTGATACTAAGGGCTGATTCCTCTCTCATGTAGACAGGAAACAGCAGGCCGGGCAGTTACTGGGAACTAGCTTTTTTTGTAGAAGAGGTGGCAGACCTCCCAGCGGGCACAGGAGATACTGGTAACACTAACTCCATCTTACCTGGCAGAATCAGCCCTCTGGGGATTAACACAGGAGATGTGACGACAGCTATCGCAATCTGTCTTATTTGGATGGGACAATGATACCTGTGTGGGTAAACTGAGTGCGTGGATATACACTCCAAACTGTAAATAGCTTGTCTTTAGTGCACAGTTTAATGGCGTAGAGTTTTTTTGGTGTCATTTGATGTGATTTTTCTTTAATACCTCAGACAGAGGATGTTGGTTTTAACAGAAGCACTTTATTTAGATTTTTTTTTAACAAATCCACATCAGTGTTTCTTCCTCTTACTTATTGTCTGCTACCAAAGTCTCCAAAACCTCATGTCATGTTTTGGAGACCATCTATACTTAGATTTTTGATTCTTTCAAAGTAAAGGTCAGTTGAATACAAGGAGCTTTTTTGTTAAAATGCATTGTTCTTCCAGTAGCTGATTTGACTCAGTGTGTCATTTTAAGTCAGTCAATGTGAGTTGTTCTCTTTTGAATGTATTATGAATATTGCCACAGCAAATGCAATCAGTACTATTTTGTTGTTGTATGAATTTATTGTTTTTCCTCAGTCCCGATTTCAAATGTGTGAGTGTATGTGAAAATGTGTGTGGCTGCATCAGTTTTTTGTTTTTTTTGCTGACATGCTTGGATGTGTTTTTTAATTTCCTCTGAGAATCATATCGGAGTAGTCCCACCTGTTTGCCAAGAGGCTGTGACGATACCGGCTCATGTATGTTGCTCACCGTATTCTGTGTTGTATTAATTTGAGCCAAAGACAGATAATGTATTGAAATCATAACTCACCACCAAACCAGCACCCTTCTCCTCCTCACACTCTCTCCCTGTTTTTCAAGTTGCTACTGTAGACTGTTTTACTCCTACTGCCAGAATTGATGAGCTGCTCCTTAACTGGGATACGTGTCAGATACTGGAGTGTAGACAAAACACTGCAAATCACTGAGAAAAGACTACCACACAGTCTGCTGAGATATGTGCTTCAGCAGCGTGTTGTGGGAAATGTATGCCATTTCAAACTGATAGAAATTCCAACCCTTAAGACTATGAGCCTTTTTAACATGTAACATTCTGTATAATTGTGCCCCATTTGGTTGGCCATATAAACCTAATCTCAGTTTTTGGCATTGTGATCTCTTACATCATGTGCGAGTGTCAGTTTGGTGAGTGGCCGGTCAATGTTGAAATACTTAACTTATTTATAAACGTAGTGTCCTGTAAAGGAAGTTAAGCTCCATATTCTTGCTGTTGGATAATTTAAAATGTGATTGTACTGCCACCTAGTGGTGCTCTGTTGCTATGTCAGTGTGTTACTCAAGGCTCTCAAAAAACATGAGGAAAAACTGTGCAAGTGTTTTATTTAAAAAACAATAAAGTCAAAATGGTCCAAGCTTACTTCCTGTTTATTTATGTTAATGATGATTAATGATACGAAGACTGTGAAATTATGTTTATTTGAAAGCTTCCAAAAACCTAAGTTTTTCCCACAATCTTTTTAGTAATTCAAGGAATTAAAAGTTAAAGATGTGTAAGAACACACACAGATCTTCTCACAAACACATATACAACAGTTGGTGCACTAACCCATCTGTCAGAGGTTAGGTTTCGATCAGATACCGGGTTTGGCCTCACAAACACAATCTGTATTCAACTGCCACAGTCGGCAACACCTGGATGTCAATGACAAAAGGCTGAAAAAGGCGCGACTAAAGATTTGTAGCATTTGAGACCTGTTACTCATGTGAGCCTGACAGTGGATAGTTTCCCACTGAATCCATGAGATTCCAGTCCAAAACTCAGTGCATGACCATTATCATAAAGCCGACTGCAAGGAAGTACGATGCTCAACTTCTTCCAGTGCAGAAATCCTCACTCTGCAGACTTCAGAGAAGAAAGAGTTCCCACCTCTGCGTTCGTTTTCTTTTCAAGGTCACACGGTACATCAGAAGACCTTCGTTTCCAACCATCTGAGAGGTCAAATACATTATTATAATCTTTGAAACAATATATTGTAACACTTTTTCACACTGTTAGACAACACAATGAAGGTGAGTGAAAACCGTGTTATTTTCTCATTGATGACATGAGTCCAAATAAGGCACACAGACTCTTACCACTTAATAACAACGTAAGTGGTCATCACAGTGTTAAAGACGATGGTTTTCATGAGAAGCAGCCTCATAACCAGGACAATAACTGTGTTTGTCCACACACCGACATCTGGAGATCAAACCACACAGACCAAAATAAGGAACAACATCTTTATGAACCACAGGGATTTTTTAAAATTGTTTACAAAAAATTAAAATGTACCTTCTATCTCTTCATATTCATAGTAGATGTTGTCTTGATGATCTGAAATTATACAAATGTATTAAAAGTGTAAAATAAAAATTAAGTTACGTCTATTTGGAAGTAGAAATAACTTAAACAAAATTCAAGATTCTGGTATCCTCACACATGATCAGCTATGGTCCTACCTGATGAGGTGGTGTGGTGTCTCCTGGTTACTTTTGGGTGTCGTCTGTGACTCACAGAGCAACTGTACGATGGCCAGTCACTGGTCGCCACTGTGATGATCGCCACAGCGCTGTGGCCATGATGCTTCCTGTTTACAGCAATGTTGTATGGCGAGCTGGACATGTGGCCTTCTGATGGTGACCTCCAGCTGACCTCTAGGTGCCCTCTCCTGAAGTCACTCACCATGCAGACCAGCAGGGTCCAGCCCAGCCTTTCCCCTGATAGGTGGACTGGAGGGGCAAGAGATGCAAGCACATCACCCCCCACCCCTCCTAAATGATGATGGAGGACGAGGAGGGTTGCATTTTAACAAAGAGAGAAGATGTAATTTTAAGATTGTCAGAAATCTTGGTCTCTAACAGGAGGCACTGGTTCAAACACAACAATACAATGATGTACAGAAAATGTATATAGTTGTAAATATGAGGCGTTTTGTTTAAAAAATTAGATGTTTGTCAAGCTTATAAGGACAGAAGTGGGATAAATAATATCGACTTGACTTTCATCAGCCACTGATTAAACTCAAATATGTGGTCAGGCTCTAAACAAAAACCGAAAGGTCCCTCTAAAAAGTCGAAATATGATTTTCACCAAACAGTGATATGGAATTTTCTTTCCTATTGATTCACAATATGCATCATAATCATGTATTAGAAATGAAAATCTCTTACCTGTCCATAAATAAATGATAGGAAGGTAAAATAGACCCCTGGTTGGCTCAGTCATGTCTGCTTCAGTGAATACTGCCTTGTCTGTTTGTGTGTGTTTGTGCATTTTGTGTATATGTGAGTGTGTGAAATGGGGGCATGCCGTTTGGCTTTGCAGGGAGCAATGCATTGTGGGGGGCTGACATGTCTCATTGTTGTGACCTTATGCTAACAATGGATCCCCCCCTTACCCTGACCCCAACACACCAGTGTGAGGGGAACAGTGTGAGCTCTTACACAAATGAGGCTTTATCTGCATTTGTAAAGAGGGAGAAAAGTGAGGACAGGACAGTAATGTGGACAGTCGTGAAAAAAAGTCAGTGAAAAGTCATCGGAACAACTGGAGAAACACCTGCTACGGCTGTTAGATCTGAGGTAAGAAATTGATCATATCAACACACCCAGAACATTAGAACACCTGCACACACACACACACACACACACACACACACACACACACACAAAAGAAAAAAAAACAGGACAAGACATTACACAAGACATTATTTATCAAAGTCAACATGTGAGGCTCATTGTCTCTCTCTCTTTCTCTCTCTCTCTCTCTCTCACACACACACACACACACACACACACACACACACACACACAACTGGGTTTTTTGCCTCAGCAGTGGGCGGGAGCTTAAAAGAGAAAGTGAAACTCAACAGCAGGGACATGAAGGAAGGCTGATGAAGCCAAAATGATCAAGGTAAAACTTTTTAACAACTGATTTCTGTTCAAACATGACCTCTAAAGTAGATACAAGACAGGCATTACTTTACTAACTGCAATCTTTACAAGACGTTGTTCCATTACTGGTGAACTTGTGGATTGTTGTCACTAACGTAATCTTCATCTTATCAGCACGGTACAGCACGAGTGCTGCCTAGTGCCGATGCAGCCTGATTTCAACTGTAGTTATGCTCATGCAGCTGTTGTCACCTTACAGTTATAGCTGTGTCCTCATCTTGTTTTGTCCGCATGGAAAATCATGTGGTTCGCTTGTCACATGTTTGTGTCTCCTTCAGGCTGAGATTTGTAGTGGTTGAAACACAGCTCAGTTTGCCAGAATGAACTGCTCACACTGTCAACTTGCAAACATGAACACCTTTACTTCGTAGGTAGAAACAGGTGAAATAAGATGGAGTTTACTACATTATGAGCTATATGAGGGATTTTGTTGAGATATTAACCTTTGAAACCATAACCACAACCGTAAACCTAGCGGGAGGAAGCAGGAACTAATTAGTTAATCTATTGGTGTTTCTTTAAGAGATGTACTGTATATTGTGTGTTTTTAATGTCTTGCAGGTTTAAGAAGAAAGGTCTGGAGACATTTTTGATTCATGAGCCATATTCTGATAGTGTGTCATCTGGACAAATCATCCCACCTGGCATTCAACGCTCACATCAGTTGGTCCTTCACGCTCCTCATGTTTGGGATGTGAAGTTCAACACTAGCTGTCAGCCTGTCACACATTTGACTTTCTTTTTTTTTCAAATCAGTGGTTGAAGGACATTTCCTCTACAATGGTCTTAGTGCGGCTCTTAGTGCTGTCTCTATTCCATGTGTCTCTATTTGGGTCTCAGCCCACCCAGAGCTCACAACCAGCATCAAGCCCTCCTCACAGCGAAGGAGAACAGTCTCCTTTGGAAACTGGTAATCTGTCCTTCCCTTGGAGCCGTCTTCGCCTGCCAAGGTACCCTTCACACTAGTTTTGTTTTATACTATACCCACATACAGGAAATTGACAAGAAAATTGGTGGACCTCTGTTTTTCAGTCGCTGATTAATAAAACAAGACGTATTTCTTTATCTTAGGTACATCATTCCTCTTCATTACCATCTCCTCCTGCACCCCAACCTCACAAGTCTCAGTTTCACTGGCTCAGTGCAGATACAGATTGATATCCAGAACAATACAAATTGGGTTGTATTACACAGCAAGGGTCTGCAGATCTCCAAGGCCACCATATTGGACCAGGATCTTTCTCATCTGTCTCACCAGGTAGCCCTAAATGCAGACCTACAGGTTATTTATCATTGTTTCTTACATTGGACCCACCTTCTCTCCATTTGTTATTCACTTAGCATTTAATGAATAATGAATGAATAAAACTGATAAAACTTGAATATATCCTGCTTTTCTCTTCATAGGTTCTTCCAGTTCTTCATAACCCTTCCCATGAGCAGATTGGCATTTTCTCTCCCAGGGTGCTAAGCAGTGGGCAAAAGTACTTTCTGTATATTGAGTTTGGGGCAGAACTTGCAGAAGGCTTCTATGGCTTCTATAAGAGCACCTACAGAACCAGCACAGGCGAGACCAAGTAAGACCAGATAGATTGTTTCACAGCAAGCTTAGTAAAATATTTTACACATACAGGGAGGTTTAATTACTGCACAATAGTCCATAGTCTATACAATAATCTCTTTTCAGAACCTTAGCTTCAACTCACTTTGAGCCCACGAGTGCTCGAATGGCATTCCCCTGTTTCGATGAGCCAAGCTTCAAAGCCAACTTCTCCGTACGGATCAGGAGGAGTCCAGAGCACATTTCTTTGTCCAACATGCCTGTGGTGAGTGTTGCATATATGCTCACACATGTTCAAATGTGTGTAAAAAATGGCTGCATTGAATGTTTTGTGTATTTCAGGTCAAGACAGTTGAATTAAACGATGGCCTGCTTGAGGACCAGTTTGATGCAAGTGTAAAGATGAGCACTTACCTCGTAGCTTTTGTCATCTGTGACTTCAAATCTGTCACTGCAAAAACATCTTCTGGGGTGCAGGTGTGGTCTCCCTGATGATATTTTAATTTCTTGCCAACAATATTACTTTCTCATTGACATGTTTTTCATGCACTGTTGTGTACCTGCAGGTGACCATCTATGCCAACCCAGAGAAGTGGCTGCAAACCCGCTATGCCCTGGAGGTTGCTGTCAAAATGCTAGACTTCTATGAGGAGTATTTCAACATCCACTATCCTCTACCAAAACAAGGTACCCTTTGTTCAGTTTTTCTGATTTTTTTCACACAAGTGTCTATCATTTCCCTCTCTTTACCAAGTCACTTCCTGTCCCCTGACCTGTGTTTTCGCTTTCTCAGATCTGATAGCTATCCCAGATTTTCAGTCTGGTGCGATGGAGAACTGGGGTCTGACCACTTACAGAGAGACCAGCCTTCTCTTTGATCCTCTCACTTCCTCCGTTTCTGATCAACTCTGGGTTACTATGGTGATCGGCCATGAGCTCGCCCATCAGGTGAGAGTGTGACACTGTGTCTGCACTCTAATAGCATATTTTCAGTAGTTCAGTTGCTCATAACGCAGATCATTACATAAATATCCAACGCAGAGTTCTGAAATTCAAAATGTATCATGCCTGCAGTGGTTTGGTAACTTGGTGACGATGGAGTGGTGGAACGATATCTGGCTGAATGAAGGCTTTGCCAGATACATGGAGTACATTTCAGTCGAGGCCACATACCCAGACCTCAAAGTGGTATGTGCTTCGTTTAATCTGAGAATCGACTTAATTGATTAATAGTGGTAGATTAATATTAAACCTGGGAGTGAGTACTGATGATCCTTTTCTGTGCACAATCTTGCAGGAGGAATATCTACTGTATACCTGTTTTGCAGCAGTTGGTCATGATTCGTTGAACTCCTCTCGGCCAATATCCAGCCCAGCAGAGAACCCCACTCAGATCAAACAGATGTTTGACACAGTCTCCTATGACAAAGTATGTTTTCAGTCTCATACAGTACGTGTGTTGTGCCTTTAGTTACAAAGAGTCTTACACAACAGATAATGGCAATTCATTATGAGTATATTATATGTGCTAATTTATTTCCATGCAAAATCAGGGATAAATTAAACAAACATAGTCAATGTAAAATAAAAAGATTTTTCTGTTTTGTTTTGTTTTTAAACTGTTGGCCTGGTCATGTTTGAAATAGTAGGAAAACCTACTCTAAACACACACTTGTGACTTCTATGACTATTGATCTCTGTATTGATATTGTAACAGAAAACCTAATCTTTTTCACATTTATGACTAACAACATTCAAACTGCTTCGACACCAACCTACAGCATAACCTGTCGTGGCCCATTGATTAAATAAACATTTTCTCTCTCTCCCAGGGAGCATGTGTCCTGCACATGCTGCGGCATTTTCTGACAGATGACGTGTTCCAGAGTGGGATAGTACGATACCTCCGCAAATACAGCTACAGAAATGCACGCAACCAGGACCTGTGGGACAGTCTAGCCAATGTACAGGCACAAATTATATGAATTGTGAAATTCACTGTGGTCCTTTGTCATATTCCTGTAAATCAAAATTTTATGGGACACTCTGACAGAATTGTACTTGAATTTGTATTTGTCAAAAATGGATATACCAAACATTTTCTCTATGGGACTTTAACTTTGGATCACAATAGAGAGCTGTCTGTTTTGAACTAGACAAGAAGTAGCAAGAAGCTTGAACTTGTCGAGATATGTTATCCTCTTTCCTTTTTACGATCTTGGAATTATCATCCGACGAAGAACAGAGAGTGACTAATCCATTTACAGAAATAATTTTTTATTTCATATTTTTCTATCTGGGTAATCTTTAAAGGTCTTTTTGAAAGGTTTAGCACACTGTAGTTTTTTAGATTTTTGATTTGTGTTTTCATTCCTTCTAGATCACTGTTTCCGATTCATTTCATTATGGTGTATAATCAAGTTGCTGAGACTTGCAAGTTGCTTAAAGTAGGTAATGAATCAAAGTGAACATTATGTCTGTTTTTATTGCCATCAACGTTATCTTTGCCCAGTAATGCAATTGTAAGTGATTTTAAAAGAATACACTGCCTTCCCATGCATCAATAACAAAACACTGACAAAAATAAAAGCAGACATGGTGTCCATTTTGATGGATTACCATTCTCAAGCAAGTTAATTTTCTTACTGTACAGAAGTGAATCGGATCCAACAGCTGCCATGAAGGTAGAAAGAACACATTTAAATTTAAAGATCACATTTAAATTTACTACTAGCTACTACTAACTTAAGGTAGATGTGATTTGCAAACAATGTGTGTGATCTAATAGAAATGTATTTAAAAAAAATCAAATGTTCTATTTTTTTTTTTCATAGACATGCTCAGAGGAGGACTTCATCTCAGGAAAACACTGTTACAGCAGCAGCCAGGCCTCCAAGAATGCAGTGAGTAAACATTTAAACATTAACTCGCTGACCCCTCTTTGTGGGTTTACACCTAAACATTTCACACTGTTTACAGGATTATTTTCTGACTTTGTGACGTGGTGTGGTCGCATGTGTTGATCTCCGTTTGTCACCTACAGTACCTGTTTGCAGGGGAACACCTTGACCTGACAGCCATGATGAACACTTGGACTCTGCAGAAAGGTATTCCTCTGGTAACTGTAACTAGGAAGGGGCCTCGTCTGCTTCTTAGACAGGACAGGTTTCTGAGGACAGTGCTGCCTTCTGACCCTCTCTGGTCCACAATGCAACAGGGGTGAGCATGCACATACACATGCACTTGTACAGTTTTTTTTAAATTTAGTTTGCTATTCTATTCACACTGTCCGTTGCTCTTTTACTCTTGCAGCTACTCACCCGTTATTACCAAGACTTTAATTTTAAGTAACTCTTAGATTTAAAATGTAGGTTTTACATTTTTAAAATTATACTCCTCTCTTGTATAGTTTCCTTTGGCATATCCCTCTGACATACAAGACAGATGCTTCCAGCACCATCCACAGACACTTGATGACAACAAGCACAGGTAACAGGGAAGACAGAATATGCCAAAAATTAGTCATACATATCTTTTTTTTTGCTATAATGTTGTTTTCTATTCACTCTTTTTCCATTTATGTCTTATTTAGATAGTGTACATATAGGAGAGGAAGTCAGCTGGCTGAAACTTAACACTGACATGACAGGCTATTATGTGGTTCATTACGAGGATGGCGGTTGGGATGAGATGACCAAACTACTTTGGGAAAACCACACTGCTCTGAGCTACAAAGACAGGACTCACTTGATACACAACGCTTTTCAATTAGTCACGTAAGCAGATATGTGTTTGTGGATCTTTGAGAGAACAAGAGACGGTGATTTTTTTTTTCTGCATCCCACCTGAAATAGCACCTAACCTTTCAAATATTCTTGTATGTCTCCAAAGGGCAGGTCATCTGCTGCTCAGTAAAGGCTTAGACCTGATTGGTTACCTGCGATTGGAGACACACACTGTGCCTCTCCTCCAAGGCCTGGGCTATCTGGAGGCATTTTATCGGTTGATTGAGAAAAGGAATGAGATTGATCTAACAAGTAACCTGGGCGTAAGAAGACAAGAGTATACATTTAGTATCATATTTATGCCATTGTCAGTATGAAATGCTGAGAAGTCATGTGAGATGCTTTTTCTCTGTGTGCTTTGTTACAGATGTACATCCTGCGATTTTTCCGTGCTGTCATTGACCAGCAGACTTGGAGCGACAGTGGCTCTGTGTCAGAGCGACGGCTGAGGTCAGAGGTCCTGTCACTGGCTTGCCACCTGGATGACCCTCCCTGTCTGGAGCGGGCACGTCAGAGCTTCAAAGACTGGCTTCAGTCGAACGGTACACTCAAGTATGTCTGTCTAAATTATATTTTAACATACATCATTATCAGTTGACAACCTCCGATATGATTCACATAAACAGCAGCTATTCCTTGTGCTAGGCTGGACCATATACTGTAATTTGATATTTCATCATGTCCCTAATATGCACATCTCTGCTTGTGTTTACCATAGCTTGCCCACTGACGTGGCAACGACAGTGTATTCAGTTGGAGCTCAGGATGATCACGGCTGGGCCTCGCTCTTATACACATACAACATCTCCCTCTCTGCGGCACAAAAAAGCAAAATCCTGTTTGCCTTGACCTGCACCAGAGACACAAACAAACTACATAGGTACATTTTCTCCATATTACATTTCTCACATTGTTAATGCTGCCACCATGTGGCAAACATGGGGTACTGTATCACAGTACTACTGCAAACAGATATCCAATATTTATGTCTATATTACAAATATGCGAAACAGCTTTCACTGGAGGTTGTGATGGAATGTAATAGAGCCGGTTATATTGTGTGTCTGCATTGCAGACTGCTGGAGCTGGGTCTGGAAGGGAAGATGATTCGATCCCAGGACCTGTCCTCCCTCATCCAGATGGTGGCCAGGAATCCGCGGGGACATCATCTCGCCTGGAACTTTGTCAAAAAGAACTGGGACACGCTGGTTCAAAAGTTAGTACAACATAATGGAGATGTTGTGAATGAAGTAAAACTATAATTCAAACCATGTGATGCTATGAAAATGCAGTTTCCTTACCTAAAACAACAATAATATCTTACCAAGCATATATACTCAAATCAAGCTGGTCTTGTGAGTTGAATGAAATAACTTGATTATATTACAAGCAACACATTGGGTAGTTGATTCCAAGTAATTGAGTGCATAATAGAAAGAGATCTTAGTCTGTGACTGTCCTCTCTACTGTCTTTCTGCTCTGCAGGTTCCAGTTGGGCTCATTTTGTATTAGAAACATCATCATTGGCACTACAGGACAGTTTTCATCTCCAGAGGAATTCACTGAAGTAAATGCGCACTTATATCTTCAACTAATCTATATTCTACAAGGCAATGTAGAGATGCACCAGTATTTCAACATGCTATTTGTATTGGCTGGTTTTGGCAATATCAGCACTATTAATGATTGTGATGCTAATTAGTGATAAAATCCGAGTACTGTGGTCTTGACAACACTTTAAAATGGCAATGTCTGAGAAAGCTAACCTGTTAAGCACCTGCATTTGTGGTTTTCAGTCTTACAAAAGTGTGGTACTGCCCTAAAAAGACATATCTATCAATCCTTAAGCATCAACAAATGTGTGCTGACCTTGTTGCAAACTTAACTGTGACTTTAACTGAAGGTGGAAATATATGTGAATTTACATTTTTTGGGTCTAATTTTCAGTTGTATGTTTGTTTGTGTTTTTGTAAATGTTGTATGTGTGTTTGACCCCCAGGTGCAGATGTTCTTTGAGTCTATCAAAGAACAGGCGTCTCAGCTGAGAGCTACTCAGGTTGCCCTGGACAACGTGCAGAAAAATGTACGCTGGGTTCAGAGGAACCTAGAGACTCTGAGAAGCTGGCTGGACAAGCAAATGAAGTGAAAGGCAGCCAAAAGAGAGGTGGTGACACCACAGAGGGGATATTTGAAAGTTTTTTGAATTCGTATGTGTGTTTTTATTTGCAAATTATAATGTGCTTGACATCACTGAAGAGTTGACAGTTTTGTATTAAAAAAGCATTTTTTTTTTCATTTTCAGGGAACTTATTTGTTAGAGGAAAAAGAATGTAATTGGTAGAACTGGCAGCTGAGCTGTAGTAGGGTGTGTGTGAGGAGCCGTGTGTGTACCAAGAATATTGTGTTGTCCCTGTGTCTGTGTGAGAGAGCGATAGCATGAGGGAGTGAGTGGATGAAAGAGAGATTCATTCCAATGTGACACACAAATGCTGTGTAAATGGATTCTTAAAAAGATAATTAAAGGATTCATTTTACCTCCTGGCACCTTTGTGTGTGTTGTGTTAACCAAAACATATCCTGGTGTTAATTATGTCTACGCTTGTGTGTGTAGGCTATGTGTATATGTGCTTGGTATTCATCATATTGACTAAGAGCTATGAATAGGTTAGGGTTGAGGTTAGACATGTAACATTTAGAGTTAAGTTGGGGTCGGGTTTCAAGGAATAAGACTATGAAAAACTATTGCATTTTCCTCACAAGTATAGTAAAAAGTATGTGATATTCGTAATTCTAAACATTTATTTAAGGGTTCAGATTTGGTTTTCAGGGAGATAGTAAGAACGTATTTATTAATTTATTTTTCTTTTAATATGTATTTAAACGTGTATTCTTGTCTTATTTTGTTTTGTTCATATTTGCTGTGTGTGAAGCACATTGAGCTTACATTGTATGAGATGTGCTATATAAATACATTTGACTTGAAACGACTAACCCTAAAAAGGTTGAGGTTAGGGTAAGGGCTGAGGTTAAGCATGTCACCGTTAGAGTTGACCTCCATGGAATGAATGTAAGACAATACAATGTCCTCACAACTGTAGTTAGAAATATGCATGTGTGTGTTGGCGTGGGTGTCATGTGCCCTGGCCCCGCCTCCCTGTCGTAACATCCAATAGGATGCCAGTATTGTAATTTGATGGCTTGTCAACAACTGGTCAGGGAGGAAAGAAAGTGTCATTTGCTCGGTTGTTACTTCTACGGGAATTTAGAGTCAGATTTGTTTACGTATTTTTTAGCGCAAGGTTCGGATTTTTTTAGACAGTTCCGCTGTACTCACGTTTTAGCCCACAAAACAGTTATGATCGATAAAGTTATGGAAATCAGCTAACGTTAGCAAGCTGAATGTCTTCAATCAGTGACAATTGTCATAAGTTGGCTAGTTCCAAGCTAGCAACTACGTAGCTAACGTTAGTACAGTGAAGACAGGCTGCTATTTATTGTGAGCGTCTGATAGCCTGCGGTGGGTTGTGGTTAGCGAGAAAAACATCCCGTCTGTCGAGCTGCTGTAGAGGTTGCCTTGTTTTGGACGCGAGGAGCTGTTTGAGATATCCAACCATGGATCCCTTTGACAGTAACAGTACAGGTAAGAAAGGAAGATAGTAACGTTAGACGATACAGTGACACCAAGCTAACTGCAGCAGGCCAGCTAATAACTAATGGATATTAGCAGGAAGTTCACTGGGAGTGAATCGCAGTGTCTGTTGCAGTGGGATGATAACATTTTACTACTAATGACTATCTCTTTCTCATAAGCACAACTCAGAATTGTTTGTTAACTTGTATTTTAATAATGTAACGTTTTGATTTTATTTGGCCTGAACAAAGTCAATAACACATTTCAAACAGCTTAGACAATGGCTGTCTTGTGACTCTTGACAGAAACATGGTAACGTTATATCACCGTGGAGGCTCAGGTTGTCTGTTAAAACACAGCAGCACTGTTTGCCCAGTGTAAGCCTGTTGGTTTGATAATAACTGTGTTTGGTGTCGGTGTGGAGAGCTGATAAGTCATGCTCCGCTCAGGCAACCAGCAGCCAGCTGCTTTATAACCTCTGCTATGGTCCCATGACGTACGGAGCCGTATTCAAACAAACACAAACGCCAGTGCACACACGCTATAACAGCGGCGTTATTGTCTCAGCCTGGTCGAAGCCATCACCAAATCACAGCCGTTAGACTTCCTGTTTGTGAGTGTGGTGTGCATGTGCTTGGTTGTGTGACATAAAGACTGTTTAAGTAAAAGCCCAAAGTCACATTTTACAACCACATTTTGATCAGATAATGATGAGACATCGTTAGCAGATGCTTCCTTCCCATTTTATTTAATGACCAACCAATAGCAATATTGTGGCTCTGTACTCTGCTTCTAAGTAATGGGTCTGTTCTTACCTAGGCTGAATTAATGGACACCGCTATCAAACTCAGACACATATATACTTAACTATATTTCCATGACTCTAAGGTAGGGTTGATAAACGTTGTTGAGTAAACAGGAAGAGAGCAGTCAGCAGATAACAGCCTTACTGCTGTATTTACATTCAAGCTGAAAGTACTAGAGTTCTCACATTTGCTCGGCGTGTTTTCTAATTCTAGTCTAGATGATAACCATCACATCATCTGCTTCTCTCATCTGTCATTTTGCTTATATGAAATAACCTTCACCATAATATCACATCAATAGCCCACCGTTGTTAGAAGTAGATCTATGGCAATCATCAAGTGTGATGTGTTTTTTTTGTTGGTCTTATTTGTATCATGTCCTCCACTGCGCATTACACGTTACCTACGACTTAGCTCTTAGCCTATTAATAGACATTCATATCACAGCAATGTGGTCCAGACAGAGACACAGTGACAGCCCATACAGTTATATCAGAAACACTGTACAGGACAGACAAGGGAATAAGTTCACCTCATGCATTTCTGGACTCTTGTCTTCCTTTTGGGGAGCTAAGGGTCATCTTTGATTGTATGAACACTAGAGCTGCCCCCAATTAAAGACTTTCCTAGTCAGCTAGTTCAAGCCATTAGTCGACTAGTCATTTTTGATTTGTGTGTGTTTCTGATTATATATATATATATATCTCAAGCTGTTCTGAATGTGTTGGGAACAACCAGCAAGGAGACTGAACATTTTGTTAAATTATTTCAACACAGTGTAACATCACACAAGTCTTGTTCAAAACACAGGAATACATAACTTACAACTTCACAAAAACAATTACTTGTGGACTTATCAATATGACGGATGATGTAAAGCAGGGGTCACCAACATGGTGCCGTGCAAGGGCCACATGAGTCGCCCACGGGCCTTTTCTGAAAATAGCTCAAATTAAAAATTGTTAGTGGCTATAGTGAAAATGTTGTAGAAGTGATCATTTGAAAATTGGAAAAACTTGCTGAGATTTATAGAAATAAAGTTTGAGCATATTGATATGTATCTGTTTCCTACCTTGTTAAATCATTGTTGATAATTATTGTGAGAAATCATTAACATGATCAGTGTCTTCACATAGATGAATATAATTAATTATTAATAATAACATATAATTAAAGGTAAATTGAGCAGATTTGTTATTTCCGAAGTGTGTATCAAACTGGTAGCCCTTCACATGAATCGGTACCCAAGAAGTAGCCCTCAGTTTCAAAAAGGTTGGTGACCCCTGATGGATATTGTTACAAATGAACTCGCTCCTCTGCTGCTTTATGCCTCTCCTGTCCCTGATGTTTCTTCCTCGTCCCCGGCATCAGAGTCCTGGTCGGAGCCCCTGTAAATCACCTCTGTACTGTATTCACTGTCGTCAAACTGGCCTCCGTCGGTCCGGAGGCTGTGTGTGGTCGACCGTGTTCCGTTGCCCGCTCACCCAGCTCTGGTTCTGGTGCTCATTCCCGGCTCCGCTCCCCGGAAGCATCCACCGCTGGCTCCCCCGGTCCCTGGCCTGAAAGCCACCTCCTCCTGGCGGTCCAAATCTCCAGTGCTAGCAGTGTAAACCAACAACAACACTCCCCCAGTACTCCAAGCTCCCAGTCTGGGTCGAGTCAGCTAATAAGTTTGCTAAGTTAGGTAACTAGCTAATGGCAGCTAGTACAGATAGCAGCAGTGTGCCGGTAAGTGACTTCCTGTGTTGCAAGAGAAACGGTCCGTGGTACAGCCATCCCCTGATAGTTTCATCCCAGTGACAAGGCGCAGCTCCCAAATGGAGTTTGAGGGTTATTGTTCTTTTCTTCGACTACCCTACTAATGAAAACGTGGTCGACTAAGGCTCTTCTCATCGACTAACAGTTTAGTCGACTGTTCGGGGCAGCCCTTATGAACACCGTGCATTCAGTAGGTGTTTACTGTCTCTCTGTGCTTTCCACTCAAATCCATCACCAACTGAGACTGAAAATGAATTGTCTGTGGCCTGTAACAAGCATGAATGGAATGTGAGGCAAAACGGGAGACTCGCATTGCATAGCGTTTTACTACTGTTGTTATTATTGAATTAGAAAGCTGAACATTTCTCTGATTGTTTCCAGAATTATTGAGGGGAGAATCCAGCTGCCATAAACTCGCATGGCTTTTGTAAGACAAGGCATAACTCTTCTCATGATGCTGAGGATGTGGGCTAGTTTGTGGAAATGCAGGCATTTGTAAACTGCAACAGCATGTGACATGGCCAGATGAGGACTTTTCATTGTATTTGCTTTTTCCTAGTTTTGAGGGAGCTTTGTCAGTTGTTCTTTTTTTGACACTGCAGTTAAATGACTGGACTGTGAATGAAATAGAGCATATTTTCGTAATACCAGTGCTTAAAAGTAGCTGTTTCACCATCCTGATGAACTTGTTCTATGTAGGTCAAAGTACCAGGAAATACTGTAGGAGGTTTACTAACAGGAAACTGAAGTAACTCAGTCAGTGCTTTGTTAAACAAGGCTTCATGTTGCCTGCACATTGGGTGACAATAACAAGCCTTTGCATTGAAAAATGGCTTGTTGCCACTACTCTTCAGTGGAAAGCTCTCAAACTCCACAAACCGAGCACATATATTAACATACAGTACTGTGTGTGTGTCAGTGTCTACAACCATTTTCTCACCTCTCACATTTCCCTTTTGAGAATCTGCTACCTGATTTCTCTTCCTCTGTGTGTCGTAGAGCGTGCCAATCTGCCGAGGAACATGATTGAGAACAGCATGTTTGAAGAAGAGCCTGATGTTGTGGATTTGGCCAAAGACTCCACTGCATTTCCGGTATGCCCATATTATGCCATGCATGCTATGCCCTCCTTCATTTCAAGGACCAGTCTGGCTCCATGATTTGCATATGTCAGAATGTATATTTGCACCACTGTTCACAGTTCTCACAAGTGCTTTCATCTGTACATCTGATGTCAAAAGATCAGTTACGTATAAATAAGGATCAGTTAATTTGAGGACACTTGTGGGTAACCAATGATGCTCCTCTGCTCATTCAGTATATCTTTTGCTGCTCTGTACATTATTGTAGATCTGTCAGCTGCAGCTATCCATAGTCAGCATTGTGAGAATTACTTCTAGCAAAAAAAAAACTTAGTTTGAGCATGATAACGATGTTGTATCTTCGGTGTGTAAATAGTATCAAAATCGTTCTCTTCAGAGCTACAGTGATTCCATTTTCCAATTTCGGTTTCTGTCAGTAGACAGTAGACTGTTTTATAAAGCCTCATAAACAAAGTCTTATAGACCTTAAAGCTGGAGTACAGAACTGTCGAATGTCGCCACAGACACTAGATTTAAAAATTCCATATACTGCAAAATACAGAGGGATTTACCTGGCGGTGAAATGCTTAATCAGCATTGTGTAAACTCCTTTGGCAAGGGCTTGACTGTAACAGCCGTTCATTTATATGTAAAAGTCCCGCAATCTATCTTTAAGTTCGCCCCCCCTCCGTCCTCATTACCTCTCCCCCTCACTCTCTGACACTCAAGTCATTATGATTAACTGTCATCTGTGCCCTGTTCTTTATTGAGAGATCCTTCTCTGTCCTGATTATTTTCCATTATTCTTGTCTCTGTCCACACTCTCCTAACTGCGTCCATAATATGACAGCTTACCCTGTGCTAATTAATTTACCTGGGAGGGCAATCCAGTTATACACATTATCTGGGAAACACTGCACAGCTTAACTGAGAAATATGTGTACTGTACATGCTCTCTCCAGACGTTTCCTGCTCTTGACCCAGATGACGTGGTTTATGAGCCTCGTAGCTCACGGTTGCTTGTGCGAGGCCTGGGAGAGAATGACATGGACGAGGATGAGGAGGACTGCGAGTCTTCAGCACGTTTGCTGGGCATGTCCTTCATGAACCGTAGCTCTGCTCACAGATCCAGCTCTTCTCCTTATACCAGACAGGCTCCACCCAGGTAATGCACTGAAAAGGTCATCATTTTGAACGCTGTGCAGTATGTTGACATGAAATATCTTTTTCTAGTGTGGTATGCCTTGTGGCATTTTTTTTCTCAATGCAGTGCTGCATAAGTAATCGTGTATTATCAAACACAATAGCTTCTGGTGACATACAAACGTTGAATTCAGGTGAATGTATTGTAACACTTTAAGTTTCTAAAACTTCCATATGAAATAAATACTGAAGAACTTTGGTTATTTTTGAGATACTTAAGCTTTATTGAGCCAGTAACTATAGATATAAGTAATAAACACATTGTAGCAAGTACTGCACCGTGGGTAATCTCTGTGGGCTCAGAAAAAATCTATTTTTCCATCTTATCTTTTGCAAAGATTGACATAGAATCATAAAACAACCTGTGGTGCTGTTGGTGAACAGCTTGCATACATCTTACATCTTACAGCTTACATCTTTAGAGAAGCATTTCATGAAAACTGTCAGTCCTGTCAGAAACATTGTGATTACAGTTGCAGAGTTAAGAAGCAAATCCATGTTAAGTAAGATGGCAAAAATTGTTTGAGTAGAGAGGCACAATCATCATGGGTTACTGATCAGATAATGTCAATAAAGCATGAATAGGAGTGAAAAGAGTTCATGCACCTCAGTGCTTTTAAGCACTCAACCAGTCATCCAAATGACGATACTGTTCAGGGAACCTTTGAGTGGTATTCCCAGACAAACAAAAGCAACCGTTAAATGTAGTCACTATATTAGACAAAATCATTGTTTTATATGTTTAATTGTGCACCCCTGCCTCATGCTACACTGACTCCATAGAAAGAATATTAAGATATCAAGCCCCTTTCATCCATGGAACCTGCAACATCGCCAGACATAATCAAGGCAAGGAAGTGTTTTCCCAGACTGGTCTTCTGCACAGAGAAAAAACAGGTTGAGTTTGTTCTTCGTTTATATGACCATTCTGAAAAGGTCAGGCTTTTTTCACACTGGCTGCCTAAATGACAGATAAAAACTTGTTTGCAGTTCAAGCTTTCTGCATGATGCAGATAAAAAAAAACTGCCAAAACACGTGGTGGTTAATGTGCATGGAAAAGGGTTTTAGTCCATTGAGTATGAAGTTGAAGCTTTATGTTCGTGGCCTCTGTCCCCTTTTCACCCTGTTTTTGTAAATTAGTCAAAGTAAGTAATGTTAAACTCTTTTTGGTCTCAGGTCATGTTCACGACCCTCAGCCCGTACCATGGTTGTATGTGTGTTATTCCTGGTGATAGTGGCCTCTATGACCATGGTACTGTACTTCTTACCTGGATGTACCTTTACCAAGGTAAGAAAAATATTCACTAGTTCTGTTTAGGTTGGTTTTGTGAACATGTGTGGATAGCTAAACACGACTCTTCCAATACATTATGTCCATGTCTTTTGTCAGATTATTGTCATACCCTTTTTCCCGGCTGACCCCAACCCTCCATCCTTTCGCAGATGGGTTGTGTTAAGACGAACAAGACCACTCCCTTCGAGACAGTCTACCCTGTATCCACAAATGGCGAACTGTTTCCATGGGCACAGCTCCGGCTGCCTCAAAGCATTCGTCCTCTCAGCTATGACCTCACCCTGAACCCTGACCTCGACAATATGACCTTCACCGGCCGCACTGTTATCAGCATGTCTGTGCATCACAACACCAAGTGCATTGTTCTGCACAGTGCTAATCTCAATATAATCAAAGCTACCCTCAAGGTGGGATTGGAAGGGGTTTGTGTGCTGATGATAGGGTGTAATGACAGAGTTTAGATTATTTAGTTGTCATTTTGTGATGTGCAAGCCTGCCTGACTAAATGTTCAGAACTGTAAACAAAGATTTAATTTGTGCCTGAACAAAATAATTGATTCAAATGTTTTGCTTTTGTTATGTTGTCTGCTAATTGTTAAGTAATGCTTCCTCTTTTCCAGTTGGGTGATGGGGAGGCCAGTGATGTGACTGTACTCGAGTACAAACCCAGACAGCAGATAGCTGTTAAGTTCCCTGACGAGCTGAAGGCTGGCCAGTACTGTGTTTTGACTCTGGATTACTCTGCCAGCTTCTCACAGACCTATGATGGTTTCTACAACAGCTCATACACAGATAAAAATGGAAACAAAAGGTAAACTAATTGGCTGTTATGAAAGATATCCTGCAGAGTATGGACTTTATACAAAGCCTGTGTGGAGAGGATCATGTGTCTTAAATGTGTACAAAATTGGAAGCTGTTTTATTGATTTTTACAGCATTTAATTTGCTATTTCAGTATGATCATGCCCATTTCCCTCTTGTCCCCAGTGTCCTAGCTGCAACCCAGTTTGAGCCACTATCCGCTAGAAAGGCCTTTCCTTGCTTTGATGAACCAGCTTTCAAAGCCACCTTCCTGATTAAAATCAGCAGAAAACCAAACCACATGACTCTTTCCAACATGCCTAAGGTACTGTAACATTAGTTACGTCGTGGTTATTTTTACAGTATGGTAACAAGTGTTGAAACACCACACTTAGTGTGCTAAATGTCTCCATCAATGTATTTATTTGCTTGACATACTTTTTCCAATTCAGCATTTAATATGATATAAGGGCTGGCAGTGTTTGACAGCTAAATCTGAGATTTAAGTCTAAAACACTGATGTAATACAGATCCCAATTTTGAGTTACAGTCAGTTTTAATAGTGTGACAGTTTACTTTCCAAGTATAAGTGAAACTTTTAAAGATTATTATTTAACATATAAAAAATGTAAATGGTCGTTAAATAATAAATGAATAATTTTCATTTAGTAAGCTATAAACAGGGTCCATCAGTGTCTGTCCTTAACGTCACTTGGTTAGTACAGATGTTGAGTATTGACAGGCTCGGTGTGATGCCACTGGTTACTAGCATCCGGCTGGCTGTACATACCAAATTAAATAGAATTTGGCATGTTTACTGGCAAAATGGCAGGTTCATGACCTAAAAAGAGTTTTGTCTTTGTCAGTGTGCACAGCTTCATCCTCTGCTCCCAAACACATTGTCAACTGCAGCTGACCAATGAGACACAACTTTCAGTACATTATGTCATGTCACTCACTCGGTGTATTACGAGGTACTCGTGAGTCATTCCTCTTCCGACTGTGACTCGTAAGCCCTTCGCGTGGGCATTGTAAAGCTAATGCTGGGCTCAGACTACAGAATTTTTAAAATCCTAACTGATTTTTTTTAGGATTTTGGATTCGGGTTGGATCACAGACATTCTTCCTTCTAATCTCAAACATGCTCACACTACGAGATTTGAAATTCCCGCTCTGAAAGTACTGACGTAATCATCCAGATTTTAAATCCTAAATATAAAACATGTTTAATGTTATCGGGGCGGCCCCGATGAGTCTGCGAGCCGGTCAGGAGGTTTAAGACTGAATCAGATGAGAATCAGAAATACTTTATTAATCCCCGAGGGGAAACTCTTTGTAACAGCAGCTCACCATGACGTCAGTGCGCACAAGTAATGGAAGTACTAAGCAAGGCAAAAAGCAAAAATATACTACACTATAATACAGGTAACTACAAAGTGGGTATAAGTATACATTTAAAATTAAATAAGTGTAATGTACAAAGTGGGTTAACCGGTTGAGGTTAATATTACAGTATAAAGTAATAGTGCATGAGCTGTCAAGTTGCGTGTAGCTTATTAACAATATAAGTTACTCAAGTTAGGAAGAAAAAGGAAAGCTAAAAGTTAGAAAAAGTAAGACGACGAGACGGAGCTACACAACAGGCAGCCTGCACCGTGTCGCATGCGCACTTGAAGGATCTGTAAACCCCTCACATTACCAGATAATCTGGGCCGAGCATCAGTACTGATCGCGGTCTCAGACCAGATTTCGCCTTCGATTGTCGGGGGAGGGGGTGAATTGGGGACAAATCGGCCCAAAACTCATGTATTGTGAGCCCATGTATTGGTTTTTGCCTACAGCGATGTTTTTCACAGCAGTCTGAGAAGATGCCAAAGTGGATTTAGTTTTCAGTGTGGAGCATATTGTCCTTATTCTGTGTTTCAGGCTAAAACCACACAACTTCCCAATGGCCTCATGCAAGATGAGTTTGAAAAGACCACTGTCAACATGAGCACCTACCTGGTAGCCTTCATCATCGCTGACTTCACCCCTATAAGCAAAAATGTGTCAGAAACTCTGGTAGGTCTGGCAGAGTTTTGGAGATATGACTTAGTGCAGGCTTTACTTGTATATTTTTAAATGTAGCATTCAGTGAGGTTGTGTTGTTGCTGACAAACTGTCTTGATGTGTGTGTGTGTGTATATATGTATATATATATATACACATCTGTTTGTTTTAGGTGTCTGTGTACTCTGTGCCAGAGAAGAAGGAGCAGACTGACTATGCTCTGGACACAGCCTCCAAACTGCTGGAGTTCTACAATCAATTCTTTGAAATTAACTACCCCCTCAAAAAACTAGGTACACACAGGCACATTATTTTATCCTCCTCCAATTGTTCTTTCTTTTTCCCCCTTTTTTATACACCCTGATATGGTCCCTCTCTTTTGTCAGACTTGGTAGCTATCCCGGACTTCCTGGCAGGAGCCATGGAGAACTGGGGACTCATCACTTTCAGAGAGACCAGTCTTCTAGTGGGCAAACAGTCCTCTCCACTGGAAAAACAAGTGGTTGCCTCTATCATAGCGCATGAGATCGCTCATCAGGTAGTTGTATTTTCCTGTGTGTTTGTGAAAGGAACAGAAGCAGCAAATAAGCTACAATCAGATCCTAATCTATCTCTGATGTTGTGTTTGCAGTGGTTTGGAAACCTGGTAACTATGAGCTGGTGGAATGACCTGTGGCTAAACGAAGGCTTTGCCACTTACATGCAGTACAAGTCGCTGCAGACAGTGTTGCCCCAGCTGGACATTGTAAGTTCATACATCTGGCTCATAAATTAATCCTCACTTATTTTGATGCAGATGAAGTTGTGTGCTTCACTATGTGCCTTAGCAGTAAGTCCTGTGTTTGTTTACAGGGTAATTTGTTCCTGGCAGTGCGGTTCAGAGCCTTGGACAATGATGCACTAAACTCCTCCCACGCTGTGTCGACGGAGGTTAATACGCCGGAACAGGTGGAAGAGATGTTTGACTCTGTCTCCTATGAAAAGGTACAATTTTATATATTACATATACATAGATAAATCTATGCAACGTTCATTGATTCACTCAACTTCCATATCCAGCTGTTTATCTCCACGGGACCTCAGTCCTAACTCAGTTATAACCGCAGTAGTGCTCTGCTTTGGATCTGATCACAGATGCTTTGTGCCTCTGTCTTCCAGGGTGCGTCCATTCTCCTGATGCTGAACGCCTTCCTGCCAGGTGACCAGCAGTTCAGAAAGGGTATCATTCAATACCTAAAACAGTTCAGTGGATCAAACACGGACACGGATGGCCTCTGGAACAGCCTTACACAGGTGTGTGTGTGTGTGTGTGTGTGTGTGTGTGTGTGTGTGTGTGTGTGTGTGTGTGTGTGTGTGTGTGTGTGTGTGTGTGTGTGTGTGTGTGTGTGTGTGTGTGTGTGTGTGTGTGTGTGTGTGTG
>CM022476.1:17426371-17472407 GCA_011952105.1 Coreoperca whiteheadi
GGGGGTGGGTGTGTGTGTGTGTGTGTGTGTGTGTGTGTGTGTGTGTGTGTGTGTGTGTGTGTGTGTGTGTGTGTGTGTGTGTGTGTGTGTGTGTGTGTGTGTGTGTGTGTGTGTGTGTGCGCGCACGCCTTTTTGTTTTTTAGGACTATGGACAGGACACATCTGTAGTTTATCACTTTGGCTACATTTAACACTTACCTGCTACCAGTCTCGAAGTCTGTTAGTATTAAAAGGTTAGTTAAATTGCAAAACAAGAAAAGTGGATTTTGCGGACATCAAAAGCTAATAAGAATTTATAGGGACTGTTGAGGTTTTGCACATTTATCAAAAGACATTGTCTAGATGGAATCTGTGAGTTGTGTAAACCTTTTGAGGTTATCCCACTTGTTTTTGCCTCTGTTAATTTTCCCCTTTGGGTTTAGATTATAGAAAAATTGTAATTTGTTACCACAAATCTTCATAATATAGCTGCAAAGTTTCAGACCACTCCCACAATCATCTTCATATATTCAGAAAATGCATTATGAACATGGCATTGGACTGCAGAGACTGCAAAGAGAGATTTCTCTTCCGGTCTTCAGGTCGAGGTCTCGACGCAGCACCAGAATGTGTCAGAGATGATGAACTCATGGACGTCACAGAAAGGCTTCCCATTGGTCACTGTAAGCCGCAAAAGAGATCAGGTGACCCTCACACAGGAGCACTTCCTGCTCACGTCTGACAATGCCACGCGTACTTCCAGGTGGGTTACATTACCACACTCGCAGACACACGCACAGTCCATAGAAACGCTAACTGTATTTTGCGCTCTTTTTAGCTTGTGGAATATTCCGGTAACATACGTAAACGACAGCTGTAGTTTGGCCCCTGAGTGCAGACAGGTGTTCACTCTGAAGACCAAGTCAGGTAAAACACAATGTATTAACCTGCAAACATCAAGTCCCGGGTACTATGTCAAACGATAACTGTTTGTGTGTGTGCATGTGTTTACGTGTGGTTTCAGAGACTCTTAAGCTGCCAGAAAGTGTAAAGTGGCTGAAGTTGAACTACAGAAACACAGGCTTCTACATCGTCCACTACGGCGATGAGGGCTGGGCCGCTCTTGTAAATGCCTTGTCCAACAATGTCAGTGTTCTTACACACGAGGACCGTGCCTCGCTCATACACAACATCTTTGCTCTCTCCAGGTATAGCGCGCAAAATATATAGTTGTTTTTTGAATTGCATTCAGTGATAGGAGAAACAGAAGTAGAGGAGTATTTTCCTTTTCCTCGATTTGACTTCTAAAGAGCTTTCGTTCTCCGCCTTTCTGTTCTCTCCTTGACTGTCCTCTGTTGTCAACAGACTGGGACGTGTGTCCTTCCATCAAGTCCTCAACCTTTTGAAGTACATGTCCAATGAAACTGAGACTTCTCCTGTGACAGAGGCTTTGTTGCAGCTCAATGATATCTACCGGCTGCTCGACAAAAGACAGGAGCACGGTCTTGTGGCCCGCATGAAGGTACACACGCACACTAATTTACTGTTAAGAAATTTAGGTGGCAATTTTCTGAATAAAGATACACATACACAGAAACACATCCATAATATCAAAAGTTTGTAAAAAAAAAGTTTTTAAAAATCATTGAAATTTGTCAGCATGCTTTGGTTTGGGAGTTATGATAATTAAGATTAACATAAAGACAGTAAGTTATAATTACATGTCTTACACCAAAATATGCCAATTTTGAGTTCTTGAATTTTATCAAAGAAGTCCTTAAATTTAAAGCTCAAGCAATTCTTTTCCCATTACTGATCACAGACTCAAACCTTACCTTCATGTATAATCTATCTTTAAATCAACTAAACTATTAAAAATACATCAATTTGTGTAAATCACTAGCTTAAGCGCAAACAAACACACTAATACTTTTCATATCTTCAACAAAACCACATGAAATTACACATTTTTATCAAGAAGTTAAATTGTTGGTGAGTTTTAGCTACAAGTTATTGTTTTATCAGGGCATCTAGGATACAAGCTAACATGCTAAGTCTGTGAAAAATTAATGTCAGTCAATTTGTAAGATTATGTATTCTTGTGACCTGTTTAACTGAGTTGTACTAATCTATCCATGACACATATATTTTGTTTTGTTTTTTGCAAATGACAGAATTATATTCTGCATAATTTTGGTTCTCTGATGGACAAACAAACATGGGGAGAGGAGGAGAGTGTATCGAAACAGGAGTTGCGCTCAGCCCTGCTGGGGACGGCCTGTAGCCTGAATGAAGAAAACTGCACTCAGCAAGCAAAAGCCATGTTCAAACAGTATGTCAATGGGACCTCACGGTACGTATAGCACAAAGGAAACCTTTATTTTTGGGTTGCTTTTCTGGGTGGGTCACAGTGACAGCAGGGTGAGAAGACCAGCCCAAACATCTTTTTAAAGATAGATCATCTTTGGCAGGGATGCGGGAATGTGACTTGATTGAAATGGTATCTGATATTTGAGTTGTAGGAAGTCAACTGAAATTTGGTGCACTTGTAACCTAAAATATGTTTGTGTCTTTATTTCTGTAGGATCCCAGGTGATCTGCAGCAAGTTGTATTCACTGTGGCTGCTCAGTCACCTGAAGATTGGTTGACTTTGCTCAACATGTACGGACATGTCACCTATGATGCAGAGAAGCGAAAAATGCTACGGGGCCTAGCATCCACGCAGGACGCACGCCATATAGTATGGTAAGTCTCTGTGTTTGCTTCTGGCCGGGATCAAGCATCACTGATTTGTTAAGCATATATTCAACCGATCAAGTCAATTTCATTTTAAAAGCTGTCAGAGAGAAACATCCAATTCACTCGTTCAAACTAAAATAACTTTTATTGAAACATGCGTTGAAACCAATGCGGAACACAGCAGCGATATTTTAAACGTTCAAAGTATTTCACTCTCAGGTGAAGTCCAACCAACCCACCCTTAAGAGCAATTCCTTAATACATTACACTTGAAAATAATCAAACGTGGACTCAGCCAGAAGCTGCACGTAATAAAATACCTCGAATCAAACCCAATACTTTTTCTTGAGCCTTTTGGTTTGGGTCAAGTCACAGATCATTTTGTGCAACAGATACAGTTTGCAGAATCAACAGTGTTGCACCTTTTTGTTTTTGTCTGTTTTTGTTTTTTGATGTATGGCACCTGAACTGGCCCATGTTAACTCAAAGACACACATTCTCCCAATTCTCCTCCTACTTCAATATCTGACATTTGTATTAACATTTTAAATGCTTTGGTGCCCTCCTCATCATATTTCTGTATCGCCCTGTTAAGTATTCAGTTGAAATAGTTTTTTTCATTTTAGTTACTGTGATACAGTTGAGAGCTTCAGTTACTAAATCGGCAATGTTTGCGACGTGATTAAAACTTTTTTTGTTCTTGTCATAACTCTCATGCTGTATGGATGTGATGATAATGAAGTGAGTGTAGTGTTGTTTACCCACTAAACAGCATTTGAAAAGAACACTTATCACGGTCTGTCTAGGATTCTGAAGGCAGGTCTGAAGGGGGACGTCATCCAGACACAGGAGTTGCCATTGGTCATCAGCACTGTGTGTAAAGGCTTCGCCGGCTACTTGTTTGTCTGGGATTTTATACAAGAGAACTGGGACCGCCTCATAGAGAAGTAAATGGTCCCTGTCAGCTTCATACAAGTTATCACTGAGAATACTTTTTAAGATTATTTCACATAAAAATGAAAAGATGAAATGACATCTGGGCTTTTGTGTTTTGGTCTGTAGGTTCCCTGTGGGCTCTTATGCCATTCAGACAATCATCAAGTCTGCCACCTCCCAGTTCTCCACACAGGCACACCTTGATCAAGTATATTTTTAATGCTTTTTTTTTTTTTCAAATAGAATACATTTATGCTGCAGCACATTTGAGAGTCTGTGCACTTGTTTGTGTAGAGATGTTAACTGTCTGATTTGGCCAACACCACAATGTGTGTTGTGCAGGTGCAGGGTTTCTTCTCCAGTCTGAAGGAGCGTGGCTCTCAGATGAGGAGCGTGCAGGAAGCTTTGGAAACCATCAGGCTGAACCAGCGCTGGATGGATAAGAACCTGTCTACACTCCGAAAATGGCTCTAATGCAGGCGCTCCATCCAGTCTCTGCCCCACTAACAGGCAATCGGGGCGTGTCGTCAAGACAACAGCAGTGTTTGCACTATTGTAGGACTGTGTCTCTCGAACTCCCTTTATCCAGGCCAGAGCACTAATCAAAGCCAGAGGTTGTGCTCTACCTGGATGGACAAGGTGTTTGACATTCTGAGATCGGTCCTGTGAGATATATTTGCTAGCTCAGGGTGGCTCTGATTGTGTGTCTGACAGGGAGTTGTCAGATGCAAACACACACTCCTCACACTTAATGCTGTCGACCAAACCTCTCCTCTCCAGCTCTCATCTAAACCTCATGCCTGAGCAGACAATCATGCTTCTCCCACACTCCTTTCGCTCGGCCTGCTCTCAGGCAGTTAACTGTATGACCTGCGTAATGGCCACTTCGAAATAGAGCAGGTATGAAGAATGTTAACATTACTGTCTATTTATGTACTGTCAGTCATTCCTTGACTTTCTCTAAACTATCGGATGTAATTATGTAGATGCAGCTGTCAGGGATTCCTCAGCGAGGAGATATTGAAATTACCAGTACCTGAGTGATGGATTTATTCTTAGAATTAAACATAGCCTGGCGTCGCCAGACTCCTTTGCAAATGCGTATTAAATCTGCCAGAGCAAATGAAACGAGCTTGGCAGATTTGTCTGGTTGCCAGGTTAAAACTAACCTTGTTCTGTGTAGAAACAATAGCTGTATGCCATTCTGAGCTCCATTTACTCATGCAAACTAAAGCATTTACTATGTTAGTCATTGTTTGTCTCGAAAATTGATAGCCTGAAAAACCAAACTTGTGCTGGCATCGATTGAATGTACTGAAAAACCTTCCCACTGTGTACAGTAGATGGCGTACTGCACAACAGTGCAGGTTTAAATCAACAACCAATGTGTCTTAGGTGAGAGCAGGCAGTGCACACTGGAGCCAAATTGTTTTCTTTCTTTCTCTCTACCAGTCATAAACCCCGGTTTAGCTCGGATTAAGTTTTATTTTGATAGCTTTTAGCCTGCAGTGCAGTCACTGTACAAACTCATTCTTTAACTCTGTGTGCTTGTACATTTTCGATTTAATGTTTTAAATATCTTGACTTTTAACATTGTAAGATTGGCTTTGTGTTATGTATATAGAGTGTAAAGAGGAAATGTGTATACATAGAATTGATCAAGAGTCTTGGTCAAATACTTTTACTGTACGTCTTGTTTTAGACCACCCCAGGGAGGTCATTTGCTGAAGAATGTTTTTGTGTTTTAAGGGCTAATGTGCATATTGGAGATACAAAGTGTCTAGAAGAACATCTATATTATCTGTCTGACTTATCTGTCCAGTAAGCTGCTCATCAGCCAAATAAAAGTTAAATAAGTTACTCTAATGTTAACTGGCCGTGTTGCTGAGAATGAAGAGTAGCCTAGCTATTTATTAGATAGAGCATATCTAAACATGTTTCCCAAACTTTTGGTCTAAGATTTTATTTAAATACAGTTTAAACCCTTTACTGTCATGATTTTCAGGATAATTGAGTAAATATACTGCATATTTACTCATTTTCTTTGGACATCCCTAACATTGCCATGAGTCTTGCATCTCTGTATTTGGTTGTCATTTGGTTCAATTCCAGGTAGTGTTACCCCGGCTCAGTCGTGCATTCCAGTGAACATAATTGGCCCTGCGCACTGGTGGGAAACCTTCTATAGAGTCCTGTGTTTGTTGCTGCACTAGTGACTCCTAGCGGTTGGTCGAAGTGGCTGTTAGGAGGGTTGGGATCCAGGAGGGGACAAGATAGAGCGAAGCCCAGCATGTGAAACAACACGAAGAGACACCATGTGTATCGAAGGGATGGCTGTCTACACCCTCCCCAGGTTAACAGTGGGTTAGCAGTATAAACAAGCACAGTACAGAGGATTGTGCATTCCAAACCGGGGGAAAAAGAGAAAGTAGTAATGAGTGTCAGACTTTATTTTTAAGGATCTCATTGGAGTTTAGGTCTGTCTGGAGGTTATCAACAGTATTGCCATTTACTTATTCCATCCAGTCCATTACAGTTTCACAGATATTGTGATAATGTGTTCAATTGGCATTTGCCTTTAAATACACCTCATACTTTTATGTCCTGGCTAATTGTGGATCACACTTTTTTTTAAGCATTGTCAATCTAGGACACTTTTCAGCTTCCAGCAATCCGATTTATTCAGCTTTATTGAGGCTCTAGGAGTTTGATTTTCCACCATGTTTTGGTTGGAAAATAACTGATTCATGTGAAGTCAGTTGCAATAAGCTTTCAGAGACCAGAGTTGCTGATGTTATTCAGGTACAGAGTTCAGTCAAAGTTGTCGAATCTGTGATGTGGCCGGTCTGATGAGAGGATTGTAGTTTAGTACCACATGTGCAGTAAACCCAATCAGACTGTCTTAGTTTTTGCACTGGGATGAAATGCTGCAGATGCTTTTGAAACTGTGTTGCTCTTCATGTGAACAAAATATAAATAAAAGGTCGTTTTCTGAAGATGTTGGATTTTCTTCTTCATTGAAATACAAAGGGCACTAGTATATTTTGTGTTTGTGTGGTCAAGAACCGTGCATGGATAGTTGTCCCGACAAGTCAGCAGCCGTAAATCTGTTTTAGGAAAGTTTGTTTAGCAAGCATGTTCTACTTTTTTGTTTTTAATTCATTTTATGTAATTACGTCCACCACGGGGGTTATGATTTCGCCCCTTTCGGGGAACAAAAGTACATTCTTTACTGAAAAGTAATTTATTGCAATAATGAAAAACATCTTTTTTATTATTTTTTATTCTATTATTTATTATTCTTACACAGGCAGGAGGTCTAGAGGAAGACCAAAGAGGATATTTATGGATGTAGAGAGAGAGGACATAAAGTTAATTGGTGTGAGTGAAGAGGATGCAGAGGACAGGGTTAGATGGAGGCGCATGATTCGCTGTGACGACCCCTGAAAGGGAACAGCCGAAAGGAAAAGAAGAAGAGGAGGAATGGAACCAGAGAAAATCAGGAAACAGTACTGACACGAAAGTTGTTTTATTATAACAATTAATGGAGCTAGGGAACACTGGGAATCCAAGGTAACATGAACAACGCTCAAGAACGCAGGGAGTTAAAGTTAACATTTAATGGTACCAAACACGAAGATCAGGCGTAGACGAACAGGGAACACACAGGGACCTCTGCTGAGGAAACACCAGAACAACAAAACACCAACGAAGAGAGACAGGGAACTGAGGGATACTAAAGCACAGGAAGGGCCATTTAGTAGCTGTTCTGGACCTTTTGATTGTATCACACAATCTTCCTCAATTTCCATTTTCCCAAGCATTTGAAAATCCACTTGTCCATGTTGGCATAAAAGTTAAGATTAAGAGTTAATTCTTGACATTGAGAAAAATTCAAAAAGCTCTTTACGAAACAATACTAAAGATGATGCAAAGCAATGTGTGGCAGAAAGTGCATGTTGCTGTGCTTGAAGCAATGACGGGGGCAAAACGCAAGGATAGATAGCTTTAGCTAAAGCTGCTAAAGAGCCTGTAAAACCTCACGCTAGGTCATTGACTCACCACCAAATCACCTCTAGAACAAAACAAAAACTTTAAAAGGTTTAAACTAAAAAATAGAAATATAAGGAATAAGTTTATAGCCGTTTTTATTACGTTGATTGTTGCTTTCAAACAACCTATGGTGAATATCAAGTTGCAAAACCTCAAATCCTAAATAACTACGGGCAGGATAGTCCCTAAGTACAGTGTAGATGGTTAATGGTATTTACAATGAAATGCCTTTCACATGATGCTTCTCAATTGTACCAGCAGAGGTCTTTCTAGCTCTTCTGGAAACTTGCATACTGGCTCTCATTCATGGCGGAGATTATGCCTGTTTGTTTGGATATATTGTGATACTTAAGATGTGGAGGTAAACGACTTTGAACTTACAGACTGGAGATGTTGTGGGACATGATCAATTAAAAGGACTTGAAGCCGTAGTCGAAACCATTACGTCATGTCCAGTCTGTAATGGAAAATAAATCCTTTTGTCTAGTTATAGAAGGTATTTGTGCATTTTAATCCAGTTCACTGTTGTGCGTGTATTTTGTGTGTGTTTTAGACAATCTGTTTTGCGCCTTGAAGACATGTTTTGGCAGAATGCCACACAGCTGGAAGCAATCATACTTTCTTTCTTGGCCAATTAACCGAAGTGCACAATGTCTAAAAACAATTGAGGGCTTTGTATTGACATAAAAGAAGTAATCCAAACTCAGTGTAATCAATGAATAAGATGTATGCAGTAGGAGACCTGACAGACACCACAGGGCCCAATATGTGTTTGTTTACTGATAACAGAAAAGGTGGCATGAACTGTAGTGTTTCAGTTACTTTACCTTCAACGATGGCTTCCAACTGGATTTTCTTTTTTTTTTTGTGGTGTTTTGTCATTGTTCCCAACATTAGTTTCATTTGTTAGGTTTCATAGCACATTGTAGACAAGGTACAGCATTGACGCAGAGTTCAGAGCCATGATGAGACACTTGAGATGATAATGTCTATGATGTTTACCACATATAGGTTTGTATAACATGATATTTAGAACTTAATTTAGCTTAACTTTCTTTAACTTATAATGATCAAATCAAACAAATCAGATGTATACACTGTAATACATAACCACTCTGTCCCAGGTTTTTGCAATCTTTGTTTTATTCAGAATTTACAAGAATGTACAATGTGAATTACTTACCACACACACTTAACGTGTAAATGGTTTTTATAAAGGTACAAACAGCTCACCTTTGATTGCTGAGATTTATAGTGAAAGAAAACATCATATAGAAGGGTAGCGAGCTCTATAGTTATTTCTAGAAAGTTTTTAAAGGTACAGTGGCATAGTTAAAACATCAACCACGTTTGCAAGCCTTATTAGGTGTCATTATGTTGGTGTAATTCCTTTTTAAATTATATTTTTAAATTATATATAAAATGATCTCACTACAGGTGATTTGCAATGTCCTGAAAACAGGAGAGCAGAAATGGTAAGAAAGTAAGTAAGATCAATGCATTAGGCCACTTCACAGGACCTCAGTCTCTGTGCGAAAAAAGGCCTGGGCACATGCACTGAAGCCACCATTTGAACTATGCAACCCTGCTAAATGCAGATGGGTCAGGTTTACATAATCAGCAGAGCAGGTCACAGTCACCTGTCGCAGCGGCTCTTTTGGCATTAGATCTGTGTGATTCATTTGTGCGTCAGTGAGATGAAACATTACATAACGTACGATCACTGATATGCAAAGAAATGTGGGGAAAGTCTTTGAATGAGGAAATGTGGGCGCCAGGTGAGCTGTGTGAAAATCTGATTAGGAATACTGGAATTTGTTGAAGGCTACAGGCAAAAGTGATTTACTTGTGCTGGTTTCATGAACTATTTCATTGGTGCGATGTTAAGGGTCACAACAACCCATTGCTCCATAGTTAAGTATCTGTGTCTCTTTTTTTCTCTTTTGCTGTCTTCAAATGGTAGCTATCGACCAGCAATGTGAAAGGAAATGGGGCTCCAGTTTATGGCAGTACAGTGTCTGCAGTATAAAATCACAGCAAAACAACAGTAAAAAAGAAGAACAACCAATGAATTCATCCATCAACTGCACATGCCCATCTACATCATAGAAAGTGCACACATAGTACAACAGTAATCAACAACAAGGACAGCTACAGCATACACATATTTCAGCCTAGGTGGTGTTAAGGGCTTTAATGGACAGGGGGACAAAAGAATGTTTGAAGCGGTGGTGCCTCAGCCGTTGATGTTGGAATATGTTTTTATGAAAAGTTGCAGACTAGCTAAACCACACCGGTACTGGAGGTGCAGCCTTGAACCTTGTGATTTAAACCACAGTGATACAGTCTGTCTAAAATACAATTGTTTTGCTCAGTATTCTGCTCAGTAATAATGTGTTGTTTAAAGTGCACTGGATATTGATACATTTGCTTTATGATGGGATTAAGTTATTTTAATTGGTAGAACTGAATTGTTTGTGCTATTTCAAAGTATCTTTTAGGTCACTACACAGTGTGATAGCTCATCATGCATTTTTAACTCTTATTTTTAATCTTTCTGACCAGTAAGTTTCAGTCCTACACCTTTAACAAAACCAGCCTTTCACAGGCAGTCTGATTAGGAGTCTTGTGATTACCTGCATGCTACAGAGATGTTAGGATAGGATCACTACCCACTTACATTACCACTCCCCTGACAAGACATGGCTGTGCTGCACCACTAGGGGTCCCCCTAACGCTCCTCTCCCTGGTCTACATACAGAATAGCTGCTGTGGGCTCTGGACTGAGTAAATCAGATTGGTTCTAGGACCTAACAAGAGTAATCCTATTTTATATATCTGAGTAGGCAAATATGTTTGCGTTGCACCATGATCACAGCTCCTGGATTTGCTCTTGTGAATTATCTTAGCAGAGATACAGCAAAGATGTTTAGCTTTAGCAAAGAAAATGTGAATGTCCAGGGTAATTTTTAGGGAATGTGAGTATGTCCAGCTAAGTTTGTTATAGGTTTAGACTTCAATATTCAAGACATGCCTTGTAATCATACTACCAAACACTAATTGAACTGACAAAGTTCCACAAATACTGTGGAAGCATTCAGTAGATCATAACAGCCTTTTAAACAGCGATCACTTCAGGTCATTCTGCACGAGGCCTTTTGAATGATTTGTTGAAAAGGTGCCACATCATGATAAAGCTATGTGGATATGACTGTCTTGGCTCCAAACACGCACCCAGAGGACGAGGACAAGTTATCTACATCCAGTTTTAAAATAATTTTGGTGTAAAGGTTCCAACAGGCCTTGCTATCACAAATGAATTCTCTCTGTCAGTATCTGGAAGTCCAATTTGCAGTCCAGTCTTATTCAGGCAAAAAAAAAAACAACAACTGAAAATTGACTCCTGCTTTATATGTCTCACCCTTAGTTATGCTGATCACAAGAGACAGTACCCTGATCCAATAAGGCTGCATGAGGCCAAAAACGTGCCACTCTTCTTTAAATCATGACGTAAGCATGAATTAAGATCACACACATTCGTGGTTGTTGTTCTTTCCTGAAAAACTCACCTTTTATTAAATTAATGATACTTTATTCAGTTCCACTCAGTCACAGTTGGGATTATGTAATTCAGTTCAGGACAAATTGCTAGAAGCTTCTGGCTGCTGTACCGGGTTATCTGATCTTTAAAACTTATCTTCATACTGTATCTCACACGCTTGGATCGAGGAAGAAGGGCCTGCAAGCTTCTAGAAAGATTAGGGTTACATAATATTTTCACTGCAGAGGGTTACATATTTCCACTGCAGAAAACCTTGTATATCCAAACTTATATTTTCAGGAACTATGGAAAGCAGCCTTGTTTTTTTTCCTGTGCAAAGGATTTGATAAATTCCACCCAAATCTCTTAACCCTGAGACTGAAAATGTAAAAGACCACAGTTCTAATTATTAGATTTTTGATAGCATGTTGCAAGAGTCAGTGCAGTTTGAGCATATGAGTTCACTGAAATGCAAAATATGGGAGAGGTTTCCATACTGAAGGCCACCAGCCTGTCCTGTTCAGGCCTGTTTATTTGTGCTCTAGTTGCCAACACATGCAAATGAACTAAAAGCTGAAATAAAATAAAATGTTAATCACTGTTATAATTAATGATTGTGCTTCATCCACAGAGTGCAAGCTGAACAAACATGTAAGATTTGAAGGCACAATGCAGTAGGCTATTTCCATTTTCACTGCAGTAATGGACCAAAGCCACATGCAACTATCAGCATTATATAATCGTTCTTCATGCTCATGCAAAAAAAATTACATTTGTGCATCTGGTTGCCTAATTAGTGACCCAGCTTAGGTTTTATTAATGCAACCAAGTAGAGAAAATGTTAATTTTTTATTTTCATTATTATTTTCTATTATTTAATATATATATACTAATTTATATGCCTGTCAGACCTTTTTTTTAAAATTTGGTCTCTTATTGATTCGATGGTGGAGTGAAAGTTGCCTGTTGGAGGAACTAAGCTAAGTCCCGCTTCGACGCCGCGTACGCACCCGTGGACAGGAGAGAAGACGCAGGAGAGTGTGGGGCGAGCAGGATACTGAGTTGAAGCTAACATATATATATATATCTCGTTTATAAATGTGTATGTGAAACCAAGCAACACTGAAGAAAACTGATCCAGGGACCTGTGTGCCGCGGGTTCATTACGGTTTCTGCAACGTCTTGGTGAGTGAATCTTTAGCTAAGCTAAGGTAGCGTCGGTGTGGGATGGGATGTAAAGTCGAGTTAATTTATTTTAAACTTAAGCTGCTAATAGAGCGCTATGGCAGAATGGTGTTGAAATCGATGCACTGCAGCTATGAAGGTATTATTGGAGCAAAACACATTCACACACCCGTATCAACAAATGTGACGTCATGGACAAAATTTGCACATCTGCGAATCAGTATGTGAATTCATGCCATGATAGTTGTACACCTGTAGAATTTTTTGTCAAAAAATATTTGTTTTCTTGGATAATTTTCTCGCACAAACCTAAGTCAATTACTACAAGTGCTTGAATCTGCTGCTACGAGTCTCAAATGCAGTTTTTTCACTCTTAAATGACAACTTCTGCTCACTTTCGCTCCACATATCAGTGAAATGTCAAGCAAAACTGATCTGTGTACCTGTAGAGCCGGGGGCGGGCACTGTTCAGAGATCAGAACCCTTTTGGCCAATCAAAGGAGCTTGTTTGGGCGCCTGGTCATCAACCTTTTTTCCATCCCACTTTGGATGAAACCACGGCCACTTCTGTATAGTTTGGAAAATAGCGACATGGGGCACTGAATTTGTTGGATTTACTGTTTATCAGTGTTTAGTAATGGGAAACGTTGATTCTGGAGAATTATGAGTTAACAGTTTGAGTTAAGCATAGAGGCTGTCTTATGCGTGCGCTCCCTTCTTGTGCCGGGCGATGCGGTTTTCTGGCGGTTTTTAGACGCACATAAAAGTTAAAATATTTTCAGCCTTGGATTCACACCACTTGTCAATGTCAACTTGGCCTAACAGCGAAACATTACTACGGATGACATGTTTTGATGAGCAAGAAAAAACTGAAATAAGGGATCAGAATCAGAACAAAGCTGCAGCATGAATCTCAGAGCTTGATAGACTAAGTTACAGAATATGTGGTTTAGTAGAGAGCAGTGGTGGAATGTAACTAAATACATTTAGTACCGTACTTTAATACAATTTAGAGGTACTTGTACTTTTCTTGAGTATTCCCATGGCATTTTCTGCTACTTCAGCAACTGACTGATACTGAACATACAGTACTGATGTTTGTTTAGCTTTTTTAATTTTTATTTATTCTTTATTTCCTCAGTGTTCATTCTTAGAATTGGTTGAAAATGTACATGTTAAATTATTTAACATAACATTTAACATCCTTTAACTTAAATATTCTTTAAAAATTATTTGTTTAAGAAAGCAGCAGCAAAGGTACTCAGAAACCTTTGCATAGGCATATTGGTGCACAATCCATATAGAAAAGGTCAATTGTCATTCCAGCTCATGAATTCAATATATTGGTGACCATATTGGTAATCGGTAAATGTTTCGCCACTAAAATCAGTATCGGTCTCAAAAATCCCATATTGGTAATAACCAAGGTGGCAGATATAGTTATTGCATAGCAAGATTATTTGGTTTGTAAGATGTCTTTGCTCAACCTACGTGTGTTTCTAAGCTGTAGGTCACTGCAAGGATATTTGCAGTTTGTTGCCAAGGTAAAAACTGGTAGGTGCTAGTTATGTTGAAGGTTCAGTGTGAAGGATTTAGTGGCATCTAGCAGTGAAATTGCAGTTTGCAACCATTTGAATAACATTTGGCTCACCCTCCTGTTGCAAGTGTGTAGGAGAAACTGAGGTGGCCGCGAAAAACGCGAACGCCAATGATTGGTTTGTCCATTCTGGGCTACTGTTGAAACGTGGCGGTGCAACAAGTCGACCTCCGTGGAAGGGGAACCACTCCATTTATGAACGACTTATTCTAAGGTAATGATAACAGTTCTTATTTTCAGGCGATTATACACAAATGAAACCATGCTTCTAAATATTCCATTTCTGCCAATAGCTCCTCCTAAATCTTGCATTCTGGACCTTTTAAGTTACTGCTCTCAGCCAAGAAATAGTATGCCCCATAACCCTCTGAACGACAGCAAATCATCTTTTTTACACTTTGGTTTGTGTACAGAAAGGTGCAGCCAAGAAACTTCTGAGAAGCAGAAGCAGAATGAAACCATATTTTCAGTAGCTGGTTAATAGCTTGGTTAATAGGATAATTCAAATTTGGATTGTGACATTTTATAATAACATGGAGGCACACATGACAGATGTGCCTGGAGCCAATCTCATATCTACATTATTTTATTATTAGAGCCCAAACTAGATTTAGTCCATTCTAGTATTTTTTATCTCAAAGCCTGACATCAAATTTCACTGCAATGGACTCCTTATAGACCATTCTTTGCATTTCCTTTTGTTTACAAAGCTTGTGTGGTTTGTTTATGGCCAACAAACAATATTTTTCCAGAAATTATTCTGCCTATTAAATTAGATGCAGTTTCATTTCATTTATAAGTAGCTTGATCAAAACAGCTATTCCTCCTGAAGTCCACACACAGCACTCACTTTAATAAAAACATTATATAATAAAAGTTTAATATATATTGTCTGTAGAATTTATCTAGTATTTATTCTTCTGTCCTTTGCATGTTGGACAAATGACCTTATGTACAAATGTACCTTATAACTAAATGATATCAAACGTGTTTGTTTCTCAGACTAGAAGCTAATTATTTCACAGATAGTCATTATTTCATATTTGACTTCAATTTAGTACTTTCAGACAATATTGAATAAACCAACACGGACAAGGCTTATTATTAGAAAATAATTTATTAAAAAATATACATTTAATATATAAACAGAGTTTTACAGAACAAATAAAGGCTATATGTCATCAAATCATCCAGTAAAACATCAACTGGACAACTGCTAGAATAAGTTTTCATTTTATACTAAAATATACAAATACTCTGAAAGAATATTTACAGATACAATTATTTACATTCGTCATATATTTAGGTTCCATTAGCTATATATATATATATATATATATCAGATTAAAAAATATTTATATTGAGGCCACGAAGTGCATGGCCACAAGATATAATTTGCTCACAATTTATAATTAATTTGATCCCAGGAGATACTACTTCTCTCTCTGCAGAAATATATAGTACTACACATAATCAGTAACAGTGACCTCGGGTAGAACATTGTGTCTGATTTCTTCTTCAGTACCCTGTTGATCTACCCCAGGTTCATGGTCTTCGACAAGTGTCTTATCATTTATACCCTTTGACGCCTCAGTTGATATTCTCCCTTCTTCCATTGTTTCAAGCTCTAGCCTCAGTTGCTCTTTCTCATTTAGTGTTACTTCTTCTTGTATGGCTTTCTGCTGCTCCTCCCTCTCTTTCTTCTCTTTCTCAGCCTTCTCCATTTTCTCCTGCTTCTTCAGCTTCCAGAAGAAGACCAGGTTTTTCTCGGGGTAGTTGACTTTGGCCAGTGGCAGCTTGAAAATCTTATTGGTCCCCGTTGTTAAGAGGAGAAAAGTCAGGGCAGAGAGACAGAAAGGCCAAGTGCAGGCTGGCAGACCAAACTGTAGAATAATGAAAAATACATCATATTGTAGTCAATAACTTATAAATATAATATAAATAGCAGTGAGAGAAAATGTGTACTTACCCTGGACATGATATTGGCAATGGCTGAGCTGAGGTATGCACAGAAAAAAGCTGCAGAGGAGGAGAAGAGATACTGTGAGATGACATTCACATGCATGCCGTGATCGTAGAGAAAAAATATGTGGTCTCTCTCTGTCAATGTCGCATATAGTTACATGTCATGTGATGATCCTGTGTGGACTAGATGCATTTCCAGACAGTGTTTTTAACCTCCGGGTTTGTCTACTCACCACATGTGATGGCAAGCAGGTGCACCTGCCAGGTGAGCGCATAAAACATTCCTCCGATGGCAATGCAGGCTAACACAGAGTTGTATCCCCAGAGGCCAAAGTAAATGTCTCCAAAAGGAGCTGCCAGAGCCAGGCCTGCAAAAAGTTCAAACAAAGCCATCAAGGAAATGCCAAGTTCAGTTTAAGTTTGGATTATCTTAGTCCTGGTTATTTTGCACCTTAAAGGGATATTTTTGGGGTCATCTTGGAGTTGGAACATATTGATTGTGGCTTGAATTCTGTAAGCATGTAAGGAAGCAAAAATAAGTTGTGCTATTTATAGATGTGAGACAGAATGACTTTTACATTAGATGCACCCCCTTCCTATATCAGCTGCCTGCCGAAGTATTGTCTGGTCCTCTCACCAGAAACCATGCCCACGGCAGATCCCAGGACAGCATGAACGCAGGTGATAGGGGAGGAAATGAAGAGTGAGATGATGAAGATTCCTCCTGTCCAAGGGTTGTCACAGCCGTAGACCTGGCCTATCCCCACAGGCACTGACATGAACAGCTACAGAGGTACAGACAGACAAGTTCATTGTAGATGCGCAACAAAGCATGATTTACAACCCACAGGTTTTGTCACTGTTGCTTTATTAGACCTTCTGTGGGGATGTGTAGAAACTGTAATTAATTGACATATCTGTCGCTCCCCTGTACATAACAACTTACATAGGTCACAACATAGCTAATGTGAGCAGAGGTTTATTAGCACCAGTAACTGAGGGCCTTTAATGTAGGATTGTAATTACACATTGCACATTTAAAACATTTTGATAAAGTACCCTGAAGAGAAAAATGTATTTACTATTTTTGGATCTGACTGTTACTGCTGGGTCAGAAGTCAAAGAACAGGATACATTTTTCTTTTATTAAAAAAAAGCTGAGGAATCTGTCAGGTCTGAATCACATAATGTTGAAATGTCACCAGACACTGACCTTGGCTACATCAATTTCAGCCCAGGTGATGTTGGGCAGCTCTGAGCGAGGCTGAATGAGGACTTGGGGGAAGTAGTGGTTGTAGTGACCAGTGGCGACCATGTGGAGACAAACCAGGATGTTGAACGGCAGAGTGAACACTGGCAGATCCCAGCGACTGTTAATAGATGCCAGGGCACTGGACACAATCGGGCTGAAAGACAATGATGCAACATTAGATTTAATCTACATTTAACTCACTCAATATTTATGTATATTTATTCAAATGTGTGCTTATATCTCAATCACCTTCATAGCTGCTTCTGCACATTTCCTACGCTTATTATTAATATATTATTATACTAGCCAGCACCAGAGATGCCAGCATGAGGCATCACTGTGGTACTGAAAACCTGTTTCCACTTAACCAACATAATTAAATCAGCAGAAAGGAATAAAGCACAGAGGCTCTTTAAATAGAAATGCGGCACTGACACCTGTTAGCCTTTAAAGTCAAGGCATTTATATGGTCATACTACAGTACACTTATCAGTTTTGTACATTTTACGTGTTATGCTTTGGTTAATTAACTTTCTTACATCTACCTCTCATTTCTTATATGAATCCACTATAATTTAACCATTAGTAACCATTAACCATGAATCTAGTTGCTTACCACATCATGGACATGAAGATGTTGGGTAGCAGGAGCCACCAGTACCAGTCTCCTGCTTTGGAGAACACAGCCATCAGCAGTCCCACCAGGATGCCATTGTAACCATACAGCCCTGCAGCTATTGCACCCCTGAAGGAAAGTTATTTAAATAAACACATGTTTACAGTGTTAATACATAACCATTTCACCTTCTACTGCCGAAAGGAAATTATTATCCAGTTACGTTTACATTTTTGTGTCATGTTTGATGTCAGCACATTCAGCAGTTATGCTAGCCTACTGTTGTGATTTATAGAGTCCAAAAATACGTTGGGATTTAGTCTGAGTGTGAATTAACTCCAAATTTCAACATTCTCTATTTAAAGAAACATCAAACCTGTTCTGTTGCAGAATAAGGGCAGAAATGGTGGCAAAGAGAGTGCCCACAAAGCCGTTGAGAGCCCACCAGTAGTTCTGCAGGATGAGGCCAGCAAAAATGATGAGGCCACTTAGAGGGTTGTTGACAAACATCACCTGAGCAGCGCCACGCAAAACCCAGTCCAGCAACTTCAGCAAGAAAAACTGTTCTGAAAGTTGGAGAGAGAGAACAGACCGAGAGCGTTGACATTTTCCCGGAGGAGCTTAATAGGCTTCCCACAGTGAATGTTGTGCAAGTTTTCTCAGGCTCACATTTGTGCAGCCATGGGCAAGATAAAACAATCCTGAACAGTTGCTCAAGTAAAGTCAAATTTATTTGACACTTTGCAAAACTGTCTTTATGTTCTTTAAAGACTGTCAAAAGACACTGTCAAATGGAGCCTGGGACTGTGTAACAATGTTCTTGTCCATATCTCGTATGGACAACAAAGGGCTCATACGTTCTTCTACTGAAACAAAGTAACATGTATCTTCACAGGGAACATGTTGCTGCTGTTAAACTCTTTTATAGCCTGGCTTGATTAATGGTGCAGTTTCAAGTTCCTGTCACGAGTTTGTCAGTGACACATATTTGTGTGTAGATATCATACAGTACATGCAGTACTTGGCTGTTATTTAAATTCCTTCTTGTGTCTAGCCCAAATATAATTGTATAGTTGAACTCAGGGTGGTGCACTGTTTTTACATTCTAAAATACACAAGGGTACAGTGAGTATCAACATCAAGTTAATTATAATTAATTATATAATTTCTAGTATATACTGTACTGTCTTTTTGTATGGATCATGATAGTTTTTTTTTTCATGTAAACAATTATTGTTGACCTACTTTCCATCCATTTTCCAAACACCTTCATGTCTCCAGAGAAGTAGGAGACTCCCTTGAGGAAGCAGGCTCTCGCCCTCCGCAGGGTTGTGGGTCCTGGCTTCTGCATGGGCTCCTTCTCCCTCCCGTCATGCTCAGACTGCGGGTGCGCCATCAGGTGCTGGAGCTCCTGCCACCATTACAGTTAGAAAGTAATTAGAGAATTTAATTTCAGGGACCGTTTGAAGCATGTAAAAATACACACAGCATCTAACTTATACTGTACATGAAAACTGACTTACAATGAAGGTAGAGGCAGAAGAGGTGGTAAACAGTGCAGCAGAAGTGTAACAGTCGATAATCTTCTGAATATGGGGGAGAGAAGACAAGGTCACTCAGCAGCACGTTAAGTCTTCAACACTTTTAAGTAATAAAACACTTAGAATTAAATATTTCAAAATTCAAAATTTTGCATTTTTTGCTTTATTTACTGCATATTTAATTGTACCTTCTTATCAACCTGTATGAAAACTCATGTAAAATATAATCTCATGTTTTAATAAAAAAAAAAAGGTGATTTAATTGTGGCTCTATTACAGAGCAGAGAATTAAACCAAGCCTTTTAATGTTAATCACTATTGATACTAAACTTTATTACTTCACTACAGCATATTGCACCACTGTGATCAATGATTTTAGTTAATTGAATTTTAATTAATCATCCATCAAAATCAGTGCTCTCAGATAAAGGAATAATATAACTACCCTAACCTTATATCTATAATCTTCTTTAAATATTTGGTCATTCAATCAACCAGGCACAAATTCATTAACAGGAGTCCAGGAAATTTAACAAACTGTGCTCCTACCTTTGTGCAGTGTGATCCAGGCATCTGTCCCAGAATAGGCACAGGCTGCATGGGTTGTCAGCTTCTCTCGAGCTGTTCCACACAGACTTCCACTGAAGGCTTTTATAGCAACAGACCACAGAGAAAACCCCACCTCTTGTGTTCCTCTGCTCAATCTCTAGAGGAAGCGCTGGCACTAAACTCTGATAATCTTTGCCACACCCAATTCTCCCTAGACACACACTCATTTTCCAAATTATGTGAAGATGAGTTTAGGTGGAGTCAGGGTTTTATCTACATTTGCAGATGTTTGGGGTGCAATGTGGTTTGACAGGCCATGCACTCCAGGTATCAGTGTTACTGACAGACCCCTGGCAAATATCTGGCCTTGGACCTCACTAGCATTAGTGCATAAGGGGGAACTCCACCAATTTTACATATCAAAGTCTACTAGCATGTCTTGGAGTACTAGTTGAGTTGCATTGTGGGAACAATAGGTTCTGACAAAGGAGAAAGCATGGAATAAAAAAGATGATATCTTTGGTTCTGCTCTGCTGATGTCAATAGTTTTACTTTAAACTGTCATCAGAAAGATAAGCTATAGGTGCCATGGTCAGTGTTAGAAGTAACTGTTTCAAACCAGTTTTCTTCTGATGAACAATTCACACAGAGTATCAGAGTTACACCGGATGCGGTGTTCTCTCTGCTACATAATATTCTATTACAAGAGCTGACAGAATAAGAATATGAGCGCTGTTGGAAACTGGATAAACAGAAACCATAATTTTCTATTTCAGGCCCTATCTAGAACCAGTGAGTGTCTGTTCTGGGATACTATAAAAACAAGGCAGTGCAACATGGCGGCCTCCATGGAAAGGGACCCGCTCTCTATATAGTTATAAACGGCTTATTCTAAGGTAATGAAAACACGATTCTTATTTTCAGGTGATTATACACAAAAAAAATGTGTATTCCATTTCTGCCAATAGTTCCTCCTAAATGTTGGACCTTTAGCTTAGGCTAAACACACAGGTTGTTTTTTTACTATCAACATAGGTCGCTTTTGTCTATGCTTATGCGGGCTTAATCAAGAAAGGACTGCCGATGGGGGAAGTATCCCTGCTTAGCTGGCTTGGTTTTAGGGCCTAGCACACGTCGTAGCGCCAGGATCCAAGTGTGCCATCATCGGAGCAAGACTTGGCCAGCCGGATGGGACAGCGCAAAGTTGTGAAGCTGCTAGGGAAGTGTCTTGGGTGGGACCAAACAGACCTACCTACCCATTTCATCAACCGATACCAGGGAGCTAGGCTTCCCGTGGGGAGACTCCTCAGTCTGCCCAGACTTCCTGTGGAGGAGGGCCAATCACCAACTCAAGTTTAGATGCACCCTGGGAATACAAATCATTCTCACTCTCACTCTACAAATACAGTAAAGTGAATAATTTAGGTTTAGGGTATTGTGCACGCTGGTTTTAATGGACACCACTGTTTTTTCTATGACAAGTCAAAATGTCTACTGTGAAAAAGGCCTGATTCCCTATATTTATAAAGAAAATGCCCGTTGTGATTTCTTCGTTTATTCAGTAAATGCAATTTTAACTTACATTCATCTCAAGTATCACATAAAGTTTATTAGAAACCATCATGAGAAATTAATTACTTCTATTAAGTTCTTGAAAAGAGAAGAAATAAAGTCTGAAATAAAATGCCTGAAAAATCTTAGAAACGCAAATGCATTACAAAAGAAGGCACAGAAAGGCAATCAGAGAGACAGACAGACAGGATGATTCAGAATTAAACCTAAAAGATCTCAAAGTTTGAATTTATTAAGAGTTAAAAAGGACAGAGAACAAAATAGCTCAACCTTAGTCCACCAATCAGAACAGAGGAGCAAAGTGTTTGCTCTGTTCCTATATTCAGAATCATAACAGCAAACAAACATGAAGTATACTGTAATCTACGAATACAGTGATGTTTGTGACTTATTTCAACAGTGTTGGAAGAAGTATTCAGATCTTTTACTTAAGAAAAAGTACCAATACCGCAATATTAAAATGCCCTGTAACAAGTAAAAGTCTTGTATTCAAAATTTTACTTAAAGGGGCTGTGTTACGGGGTTTTAACCTCACATAAAAATGAGCCATTCACCAGCTTTCTCTGTGGGCTTACTGTGGGAATCTCACGGCCAGTATGCCTTTTTCTTTGAGAAGGTATCGGCTCGTATTTATTGTGAAATCCATTGGTTTTCCAAGGCTGAGGACGAGAGCCGTAAATAGATTCAGAAGAGGAATGACGAACAAACAGGTATGGTGAAGTATCTGTCCAAACAGATCACACCAGATATTTACAAGTAGTTCAACAGTCTTTCATGGCAAACAGCTGGTTATGTTTTAACAGATGATATGGTTAGACTTTCTTTTTTTTTTTAAGTAAAGCTCTGATTTGCTGCGTCATTAGACCTTTTTTGCCATCTTTGGATTAGGTAATTGTTTATTCAAATAATGGAGTTTTGTTCATGTAGTAGCATTATTGATTATTAGTTTTATTTTTGTATTAGCTTATTTAACACAGGCAGTGGAGCTAAATAAACACTACTGTAAATGTGTCAGAGCAAGGCAGAAAACTATTTCTCGCTTATCAAATATTGTGGTTTCAATGTTGGATGTAAATTTAAGCTTAGCTCCTCTATGGCATGTTGAGTGTCTGTTCATCATGTTTTAAACCTGTCAGTCCAGTTACCCTCCAGGTGCAAGCTGTCCTGATGCAGAGTCATTGAATGAACCTACCTTTCACAAAGCATTAAACCATAAAGTGTTACGCGTCATTGCACTTGTCTTCAGTGTACCTGCTTTGATTTGAGTGTTGTCAAGCTACTGTGAAGAAGTGATATTGTTTAAGTTTAAGTTTACATGCGAGTCGTATAATTTTCATGTAATCATATCAAGGCTTGTATCAAAGTATTAATTTCATACAAACATTGTGATCACAAATACTTTATGACAAATGAAACCTGTTATTATTTTCATTAAAAATCTGTGTTTAGTGGCAAAATTCAAGATACAAAGAGATTTTGGAAAATCAGAGCTTTGATCTGCACTTGCGCATCAGCGGGCTCGAGAAGAGTAGGTTGACAGGGACATCTAGTGGAAACATAAGAAATTACGTGTCAACCGTTACTTTCTTTCCCTCCTTTCCTCCATAATCTTTGGACGTGTAGACCTCACACTGGATCAAACCAACAAATTCTACTTGGATCCATTTGTCTTTAAGCAGCTCCTTCACTACAGACTGAGGAGGTTTTCTCGTAGATGATACACAAATTCCCGCAAAATAAAACTATTCTGACCAAGCTGGACGCAGGATCAGACACTTCTTACCTTACTTCTACAGAAACAGATCTAACACGATTAGAAATGGCTACTATGCATTTCCCTATGCATGTGTTTGTTTCTCTGTGTGTGTTTCATGTTCTTATATCCTGGTGAGGATTTTAACCTGAATGCACACTAACCCATGGGGACTCGTGTCACCATGGGCAGAGACTGCTTTTTGAGGGTTTAGACTTCGTTTTAGGGTACAGGTTACAATTAGGTTAAAGGGGGACAGTTCACCCCAAAATCAAAAATACATATTTTTCCTCTTACCTGTAGTGATATTTATCCATCTAGATTGTTTTAGTAAGAGTTGCCGAATTTTGGAGATATCGGGCGAAGAGATGTCTGCATTTTTTTAACATAATGGAACAATATGGCACGCGGCTTGTGGTGCTCAAAGCGCGAAAAGTATACATTTGAAAAACTCAACAGCAATGTCTCTATCCAGAAATCATGTAGGCATGTAGGAACTATTGTTAAAGAAAATAGTTCCTACATTAAACTGCTCACAACAAGGTCTGTGGATTATGGTAAATGAATGGAAGTCAATGCAGTGTCCTAACAAGGATAGCTTCACAAACGTGTGTGTGATGGGGTGGTGGGTGGTGAGGGGGCTCTCCAGCCTCTGCCAGAGTCTATGGAACCTGATACTTGATGACTCCCCATCACAAGAATGTGAGTTTCCTTCTCTTGGAGGATCTGGCCTGACGCCCGGCCACATCTCCATCTGTGTGTGTGTGTATGTGTGTGTGTTACTTGTTACTATTTGCCCCTTTTTCAGAATGAGTGGCCTCTTTCAGCACAGTGAGACATTCTTTGTATGATAGTTTTCTGATTTGTTTTCTTAGTATTCTGTTAATGTGCTGTCACTTTCATTGCAACTTTCTCGGTGCTTCAAGGCTTTGAGCTATGGAGGTCTAAATACAGGGGCTAGAAACAAACAAAAAAATGAAATCAAAATAATGTTTCTACTGACCTCCAGTGGTTTTAACTTTTCACCTTGCTCCAGTCACATAGAATTGTACTTCAAGGTGTCTCAGTACACTGTGACATCACTGCTGGGTGTGGTTGCAGGTGAAACAGAGCACACTTCTGACCACACCTAACAACTGCTGGGTGTGGTCGGGTCAGAGGTGCATCAGGCTTGTAACTTTGACCAGAGTGGGAAGTGAAGCACTGCTTTTCAAACTGGTAGGTTACTCTTTAACTTCATGCCCTGGGAGCGTGTGAGGAAACCTATATATGTGTGCAATACATAATCGTATATATTTGCTCTAACCTTCTAAATAAAGTAGCTGATATTGCGTTCTTTTTATTCTAAAATCAATGCCATTAAGAATTGTTCAGTTTGAAAACATAAATTGCTTGAAATAATTGGTAACACAGGGCCAGTAAATGTGATATTCATTTCTTTCTCTTGAAAATTCAGGATGGGCAAACAAACATGGTGTCATCTCACAGGAAATGTGTGTGTTTGTGCTCACGAGAACCTTTTCTCAGTACAAATTCTCTGTATTTTTGCACTTTGTAAAAGTAGACATAAATGGCCAAAAATGGTCAAATACTTTAACTCCTTTTCCTCAGGAGCTTCAACATTAAATCTGTCATGTAGCCAATTTCTTAAAACACATTGGAGAGGACAGATGTCTGCTGCACTTACGGTTACACCTTATTCTTGTTGTCTTTGTAATTCAGAATCTTTTTCAATAGAACAAGCAGTCTTGTACCTGTATCATCAAGTTGAATACTTCAACACACATGTGCCAGGGATAATTCTAACATGTCTAAAGTAAACCCTAATTATCTGAGCATATAAACCATTATTTATCCTTCTATATTATAATACAATATGTCAGATGTCATCCTGATAACTCCACCAGTTAGTGACACACTCACCTCTATAGAGCTGCTTTATGTCACTTTTAAGAGAGATTACAGAGAAAAACAGAAAGTGAAGCATTTAGCCATCAAACTGTTCAAAGAAACAATGGAAATAAATATCACAAAATGTCTGTATCTGCAGCCCTTTTTTCTTCCTAAACTAAACAATATTGAACCCATCTGACACATTGTCTTATATCTTCTTTCAGAAAGACTCAAACAATAGTTATTTGGATTCCCGGACATACTAGTTAAATGCTAGTCATTCTCAGAGAGGTTGATATGTGATGTGAAATCAGCAAGACAGATAATTGAACATTTGTGGAGCTTGGTACTCATTCAAGGAGTTCACTGTTCCCTGTTCTCATCTGTGCGAATTTAAAGGACCATACCAGTGTTTCTGCAGGTTTTAGCTCCTTAATTACAATTCACGTGTACTTTCCATTAATGCAGACCATTTCCAAATGAATGCTATGTAGTTTTAGAAATCTGAAAATATTTCTCCTGCCCTTAGAGGCAGCCATTGATTTCCAGTCATTTATGTGTGCAGACGCTTGAAACTTGCTTGAGTTGACCAGCCCAACACACTGAACCTCAAGTCTACATTCGTTTTTTGTCAAAGTTACATTGGCATTCTGAGATAACACAGTGCATACTTTTCAAATCAGCCTACACAACATTACCACACAACAATAATGTAACACTGACAGTACATAATAATGCAGACACAACTCAAGCAAGTTAAAAGTGTGAGTATGGAAATAAATGGAAACCAATAGGTTACCTAGAATGGTAGAAAAGCTACATCTAACAATATAAAGCCAAGCATGTGATTTATAAATGGGCTAAAGCATGCAAAGCCAGTGGTATGGTCCTTCAAGCCAACATCCGTTAAATAAATTAAGCTTATGTTGGTCAAAATACAAGGATTTACCTGTAGTTGATGGGTTCACTTAGCAGGGTTTTAATGCAATGTGTACTTCTGTACTGATAACAAATTAAGCAGTTACGTAAATCATGTTTTAGACATGAAGTAAGAGGAGCTGGTAGGTTTGACTTTTCACCAACTACTCTACACAAATTAGTTTCCCCTATTCGTTTTGCAAAAGTGATGAACTCTCCCCTTTGGCATTGCCTGAAAACCATCAAGTGTCTCACTCACTCACTTTGAATGAAGTGCTGGGTTCTGTTTCTCTTCTTTAACATTCAATAAACTGCACTTCCCAGAAATCCAAACATGGTATGGCCATTTATATGTGTGTGTGTGTGTGTGTGTGTGTGTGTATGTGTGTGAGACAGCAAAAGAGGCAAGAGAGAGCAGGTATGTGTGAAGACAAAGGCTCACTTGTTCACAGCGGTGCTTTATCCTCATTACACTCCTCATTTGTTTACACTGTTAACTCTCCCACTTCCTCCATCCTTCATTGCCTCTCTCTCTCTCTGTCTCTCTCGCGTTCTCTCTCTCTGGCGACACATTCATTCAGTACACGATCTGTAATCAGTGTTTACACTCTTGCCGCCCTTCACTCATGAGTTGCAGCTCAAACATGTTACTGTAAATTGGTCTGTACGCTGTGTTGCCAGGACATGCAGGCTTACAAACTTTTCAGATCTGAAGCAATAACCCGAGTTAAACAAGATGAGTCCGAAAATGAAAATGGCATATTTAAGAGGATGTTGAGGAGGGTGAAGTAGCTTGGATGAAAGAAGGGATTGGAGATGATGGGTGAAAGGTGGAATAAGTATTTTTGGTGGTGATGAGTTATATCAGTTGGTGCAAGGAAGATGTGAGTGAGGGCAAAATTAAGGGGTTAACTGTGAAGCTGACTCTTGGCTCACAAAGAGACAGGCCTGCAGAATTAAAATCAGACAGACGGAGAAAAAAGGAGCAGAAGAGAGAAATGAGGAGAACGACAGAGAGAGAGAAGGAAAGAAAGAAGCAAAGCGAAGGAGAGCAAAAGACAGAAAGTAATTGGTTCTATGATGACTTCCAGCTGCATGGCACTCGGCCAAACCAACTCTTCATGCATGCACTTGCGCGCACACACACACACACACACACACACACTCACTTTGAGTCAGTAGTGCACCATAAACATAAGATCTTAGTTTCTGACAATATATTTTAGCAACTGTGAAATTCTCGGTTGCTCAACGTGAAAAATCCATTTTGTGACTGAAATAATGACCTTTTACTTCCAATAATTTCTTCCTGTTCTGGTGGCAGAAAATGTACAACATAAATATGAATGCGTGTTTGTCCATACTTTCAGAGATGTACCTAAGCAGCAGAGCCCTTTGAGTCATTACAGCAGCTACCACTAGGGCGCAGAAGACCGAGGACCACACTGAGTATGGTCCACTGAGTACTTACAAAGTAAATGATATTACACATCTATTCATTAATTTAAATTTGTAATAGCCTAACAAAAGGATCTCGATTTAGCACATTTATAGAGACAGAAAACAGATGCTTTTGTTACCAGCCAGGCAGCGTGTGGCTGGTATTGTTTTCACCTTGGGAGTCTGTGTGTGTCATCATGGCAAAATGTGGCTCTACAGACACCTCCTGTAGCGGGAACTACCACAGAAGCGGTTTTGAGCACTTTGCTCTGTCTGTCTGTGGACAGATTTTGTCAACACAACCGTGCACGCTGCAGTCACGAAACTTTACAAGTGTGTTGTTGAGATCAAGAACTTGGAAAAATATTAGCTTCTCTGCACTGGCTCCCTGTTAAATCCAGAGTAGAATTTAAAATCCTCCCAGAATGCAGGGTTACTTGTGGTTTCTAGAGTCTCCAAAAGTAGAATGGGAGCCAGAGTCTTCAGCTATCAAGCTCCTCTCCTGTGGAATCAGATCCCAGTTTGGTTTTGGGAGGCAGACACCATCTCCATATTTAAGAGTAGGCTTTAGACTTTCCTCTTTGATAAAGCTTATAGTAAGGGCTGGTTCAGGTGAGTCCTGAACCATCCCTTAGCTATGCTTCTATAGGCCTAGACTGCCGTGAGACTTCCTATGATGCACCTCTCTCCTCCTCTCCCTCTCCATCTGTACTTATATTCTTATTCCATTAATGCATGTTACTAACTTGACATCTTCTTACGGAGCCCCTGAAGGATCTCAGATAAAAAAATATTAATATTTATGCCTCGAAATGCTATTGCGTAGCCACGAGATATAATTCGCTCAAACTTTTTAATTAATTTGCGACCATGAGATACTACTGCTTTCTCTCACAGTGGAGTTTAAACTCAGTTGGAGATGTTGACTCTTGGTGACAAAGATTCACTGACAAATGATTTAAGGACATATGGGCAGATGTGAATGGGTTTGGTGGTGATGTATGTTTGTGTGTATGTGGATGTTGGATGCATATTAATGTGGCATCTGTTTGAGAGATAGTAAATTAGCAAGTTTCGCTGCGAGGGAAGCGACAGTGTCACTCAAAACTAATTGCTCACACACACACACACACACACACACACACACACACATTTAGAGTGCACAACAAGACATTACCACAAAGTCTTCACACAAGCTATCATAGACATTAAATATTGGAAACATGATAAATAACTCAGGGCTGTGTAGCAGGAGAAAACCACAGATTTATACCCATGTCAACAATTTAAAACATTTATAAACTTTGTCTACAAATAAACAATCAAAATAAATTATGTTAATGGAATGGACAGAAATACATTTATATTTTAAAATCACAGAATTGTAGCCTTATTTTGTAAAAAACACATACAAGCACCAAATAATTATCAATCAGGCAGGCAGATAGATGGACTGCCAAATAAAAAACATATATTATGAATCCAAACATTATATACATGAACCGTTCCCATTATGCCTCACAGGAACAGATTTTGGCGTCTACAGTTTAAGGATTTTTTTCTGTTATGTTTGTGAACATTTTCAAAACACAAATTCACTGTCAGATGTTCCTACATACGACTTCTAAAACTTGACAAACATATAAGAACAGGAGTCATTAAATATGATTTTTGTTTCTTTTTATGATGTAGCTGAGCATGGCTGAAATGTTTATCAACACAGAGATGGGGAAGCGCATTTGTTGGCCATTTCAACAGCCCATTTTCAGCTTCAATATCTATCTCTGAAGAGAATCTCAGCTTCAGCTGCCTAATCCACGTCTTGAGTCAGTAAAGCCGTCCGCTGTTTGACATTCTCACAGCTTCTTGCTCTCTCTCCCTCCAACCCTAGTTGCCTAAAGGCTTTATCCACTAAGTCAAAACATTGGCAGCTCCAAAATTTTAATTCCTTTTTGAAAACTGATTTTCCCCTTTATGGATCGTGCTCATCTGTTTTTTATGTGGCCGTGACGAGGAGAATAATGTTATTAGAGCCCAAGCAAAGACAGGAACACTGTTTGGATCAGATAGAGCTTGATGAGGGCTGAAAAGAGCAAGTAAACGTATCTTTGTGGCACGCCAAATTTTCTCCCTCTCCCTCTCTTGCATTGATGGACATCCACTGCTCTGCTCTCAAACAGATGGTAGAGGCATTAGGACGGGGATCTTCAGAAATGAGAGAAGTAAAATTATTATCTCTGACATTTCAATACAGCCTTTAGTCCAAGCTTCCACCAGGGCTTCCAAATCCATTCAAGCTAATCTAGACCCCTCTTCACACAGCTTATCCTTCTCAAGGCTCTTCCTCTTTAAGCCCCTTGGATCACTGCTCGTCAAAATCATCTCAAACAATTTACAGTGTGTAAAGCGCACCCACAACATAAAGACACCATCGTGTAATGACATATAAGCCTTCAGATACTGACTGGAAGTGACTGTATCCATTTCGCTTGGCGTTTATGCCCTCAGCAGGAGACGGGCCAAATCCCAGGCTATGGCATGGTAAATTAACGTTACACGAATTGACTGTGGTCTTCACTTTCGCAGCAGTATGAGCATTTATCAGAATCACACAAGAGAGTCTTATTATGCATGCTAGTAAATGACTAATCTTTAATGAGACCCACATTCAACCTTCTAATGGCTCTTTATTAGGCTAACAAGCTATGCCCCAGTGTGTATGTGTGAAAAAGAGGAAATGTGTGTGTGCAGGATGTATGCGAGTGCAGCAGTGAAGCACTAATTAAGCTGTCGGATGGTGCAGCAGATTAGGCAGGACCCCTGCAGAGTCTTCGGCCCCTGTAGGCAAACAGGCTTCATCCCTCAGCCAGCCAAACCAAATACATCTCAGCCGAGCACTACCCAGAGCTCAGAAATAACATCAGTGCTCACTACACCCAAATATCTTTAGCCCAATGAGACCGGATCAGATGGCCTGCCAGAGCCAACAGCCCAGACTGCTGGGTGACTCAGAGAAGGTTGGACGGAGATTTTAGCCTCAGCTGAAGGGGAGATTATTAGCCCCTTCTCGCAGCAGTGTCTGTATTTATGCTCACTGATTTTCATATGCATTGAGCACATACACACACGCAGATGCAGATGAACAAGCACAAATGCTTAAACATAAACACAGAAAGTGGTGTCAGAGATAAAGTTTGGTTTGGAGAAAAAGAGAAGAGGGGATCAAATGTTTTGCAGAGAGCAAAGAGTTTGTTTCATGGTTAGAAAAACCACAAGATTATGATGTTCTTGTATGATATGTGTGTTTGTGTGTATGTGTGTTTTAAGATGTAGTTACTACACCGCAAAAGGAAGGAAACTAGCTTTGGCTTTGCACAAACAGTTGAAACTACTGCAAGAGGCATGATGGGGCAAATGTTAAAATAATTATCCTATAATATGTTTCCTTCTTTCTTGCACATAATCACACATACATACACACACACACACTTTAATCTAGTTTTTTCTTTCAACATTCATATCATCGCTGTGTGTATAATCCAGCAATAATTCCATTGCATCTGCTGTCAGTTTACATAAATTAATTAGGTGAATTCTTCTCTGTGTTTTCTTCTCCTGTAGTCCCACTTGGCATTGCAGAACCATGTGCTATGTGTCTCTGAAGGTTTTGTGATTGTGGCTGCACATCTTGATGTGGGTTAAAATACATTAATAAAGGAGGTTGCTGCACATTTCTCACAATGAATAGCATGTATTTTATGTGTCTCTGTTGGATTTGTGGGTTTTTCATCCCGGGTGGCCACAGACTCTGATTTGGGTTTCTCTTACATTTAGTACAGTGTGAAATACAGCATCCTCTCCAAAGGGAACACTGTTACTCCACCGTATAGTGTGTGAACCGACGAACAAACCGCAAGCAAGGGAAAGACCATTTTCACCTTTCAGGTGTTCGCATTTTTGGTTAGCTTGCAATGATTTCGGTTGAAAGCCCAACCCTGGTTGTGTGCATGTACCTGCATGCCTGCGCATGGCCTGTGTGTGACTGCAGCTCGTCCTGGAAGATGCAAGGCTGCTCTCCCAGGCTCTTAAAATGGCCGCCTGGAGGCATGGAGGAATAGGGCTTTTTATTAATGCTACACCTTTGATTAATCTGAGCAAATCTGTTCCCCATCCAATGGCTGACAGCTCTGAGGCTGAGGCAGGGACCCCAATACACACACACACACACACATACACACACACACTGTCAGTGAGTGTTGACACAGTCCAGATGTTGGCAGCTCTGTTCCAAATGAAAGCAGGGCAGCTGGCCAACAACCTGAACCACTCTCCCCATCAAATGATATGTTTACAATAATACTGTTCTGAGACTCAGGAGACACACGCACATTCATACAGTGCACACACATGCAAGCGCATTCTCAAAGCAGGGGAAATGAACTAATGGAAAGCCTGCGTACCACATTGGGTGCAAAAGCGAACCAACTTGTGGTGGGGCAGAAAAAGAGAGAGAAAGAAAGAGAAAGAGAGTTTGGCAAGGCAAAAGCAGAGAATAGAGAGACAGGGTGTGACAAACAGACTGATCAAAAGAGAGGAGCGAGTCATTATCATTACCTTGTTTGGATCTGTATTTCCTCTGCTATGTCAGTCAGACAGAGGAGATGGAAAAATAATAGTGTAGTTATGTAATGTGCCTTGGAGGGCTGGAACTGAAACAGACAGCGAAAAAAAACCCTACCACTGGTTCCACACAGAGGTGCAGCAGAGGTCAGACTGTACCTACTGTTCTCTAGAGTAGCGGCACTCAAGCATTTTCCACCTCTGGACCCCCAAAAGGTACACGACCCACTTTTTCAGGACCAAATGTTAAACTCTGACATCAGACACTGATTTGTTTTTTTCCCCTTATCAGGCAGTTTCACTTGATTAATTATTGGTGCGAGTGTAAGGGCTGTAAATATTCATTATTTCTCAAACATTAGGCATTTATCACAAAGATTAAAAACATGATCATACTTTTATGCAATGCAAGTATATTTTCACATAAATCATTTGGAAACCTTTTTTCTCTCAAAGCTGCCTGGGGGGTCCTGAGCCCCAAGTTGAGAGCTGTGATTCTCTTTTTTTTCATACACCCACTTCTGTTGACACACTAAATTATCTGCACAGGTGTTTCTATCTAATGACTGCTTACAAACATTTCTATATGTTGGCACATAACCAAACATTGTCAAAATCCATCTAATGATCAGCCACTCAGTTTCAGTCTGCTGCCTCTAATCAGTTGTTTGTTCTCAGCATGCTACTCTTGACTGTCACACAGTGTCAAACCTTCAAGTATACCTGACAGCTCAACGCTTCACTCTTCTTCATTATGTGGACACACACATGGCAAATGCACACATGCAGGTGTGTGCATGTGAGCATATGTTCAGAGATGTGAAGATTTGTTTGGATAACATTATATGCACAATCATACAGGTATTGCTGTAAATATCCTATTATCTTTGTTGCTGTTCTGTTCTGACTATTTCCTGGAGCAATAACAATCAGATAATATTTCCTTGTTGTCAGCCTGATGAAGACACGCCAGTGCAGGCGTAAAAGAAGGGAAAGAGAAAAAAAGTTAAACAGTCTGATAAAGAACTTCATCCATTCATCTGCTCCAACAAGACCAGACAATAAAAGGTAAGTGGTCCACTGTGCTGACTGCTGGCCTCGGCTCGTTTAGAGGACGTTTTTAATCGGATTATAGGGGTATGGGGTATATCCCTATATTGGGTATAGGGATACACTCAGTCACTCCTTTATATATTTGAAGCCCATTGAAATATACATTATATATAATATATTGAAATATATATATATATTGAAATATACCATGTACATGATGGTATACATATATTGATTATATGATTTGTTTACTGCAAAGTGTTAAATAAACTACTGGAAAATGGCTCACTGGCATACGTATTTGCCCTCACTGAGAAGAAAGATTCTATGAATATGCACATTTTAAAAAGATATGGAGAGTATTTGCTGTTGGGGGATTCCTCTTTCATCCTTCGAGCAGCACACAAAATCTAGAAATAGACTGGCCAAAGTGTGTGTGTGCGTGTGTGTGTGTGTGTGTGAGAGAGAGACTGGGTATTGTCATATCAAACATTTCAAGAGCTGATTTGCAAAGGGACATTAGGAGATTCATCAGTTTTTGGACATAAAATGAAAATTGCAAGCATTAAACAGATTACTACCATATTTCAATGGGCTGCTAACAATTCTGTGCATAAAATGCCAAATTATTGATGTAATCAAATGACTAATAATTAACAACATCTAAGATGGTGAACATGGTAAACCTGCTTAACATCAACATATTAGCCTGGTCATAAACATGTTGGCGTTTAGCTCAAGTACAGTCTCACAGAGCTGCTAGCATGGCTGCAGACTCTGAAGTATTGTTGATCAATAAGATCATCTATAGATGAAATTAGGCACATAGAAAAGTAAATATACTTTTATATTGTGACTGCAGATATGCAAAAACAATACTATTATATCCTTTACTAAATATAATTAGTTTAGGAGGAGTGTACTTCACCACAGAGCTTGAAATCCCTGGCACTGCTGAAACATATGGAATGAATTATCTGTACAACACTGAGGGAGAAAGAGAGGGACTAAGAGAGACAGAGACAAGAAGAATATTTCCACAAAATGTTTAACTCAATAACTGAACGTGGCCTTTTATTTTGCTGTTTTCGGCCTTTTGAAGCTGCACTGTTCCATGCTATCAGTGAGCTGATGGAAGTGTAATGAAGTGTGGAGGAACAGTGCCAACTTCAGCAAAAATGCCTGTGGTTCTGCCTTCCAGCCCAATACTAACAACACAGCAGACAAACGGTGCAGATGAAAACTAACCGAGGATTTGAAATAATTTTTAACACAGAGACACGCTCCCTGTGCGTCACATAATCTCATCCACTAAGGGGTGTGTGTGTTCGCTACAGGGGTCCATTAATAAAATATGACTGTATCATATAATAGACTCGTCTGCCAAATTACAGGAGACAGAGAGACAGCTTATTAGGAGGATTGAGGGGGAGGTGTGTGTGTGTGTGTGTGTGTGTGTGTGTGTGTGTGTGTGCGTGCGAGATGGAGCCTGAATAGAGAGATTAAGTGGCCTACTCTCATCAAAAAGGCACATTACCTAAGTGTTGGCATCATTAATAAGACTAAGGCAGAGCCAATCTGCTAACAAAGGCTCTAACTGTGACAGAGGAGACATGAGAGAGGTGGACAATTACTCTCCACTACTGCGCAGAGGAAATTCTCCCTTTCAGTATTTGTTTTCTTTTCTCATCCCACCAGCACACAAGTATAAGCCTATAATATATGCAAGTATTTACATAATATACAGGTAGGTACATTTTCACACATGGTTATGCACACACACAAATCACACACCACTCACACACAAAACAGGGCACCGCTCTAAATCCAAATCAAACTGCCATGAGTCACACTGTCACCGTGGCAACAGTGGCCGGCTCCATGCAGAACACATTCTGTTATATCTCTGGTGTTTTTTCTCTTTGCACTGCACACAGACACAAGCAACTTTCAACGACAGTAATTCTAACACTGATCTCTCAAGTGGATCAATGAATAAATGACTGAGGTGTGTAGCTTCGACTGCTTGAGGTCATAGTTTTTATGTACTATTATATTTTTATCATTCAAATCGATAAAAACATTTAATCTTCCTTCTTCTTAAACTGGAAAACTGCATTTGTGTAACTGTCATATTTACTGCTTTGACTACAATGAGTGATGATGCTCTCTGTATTGTGGATGTGACAAGAGCGTTTTGATGGGTTTGTGCCGCACTGATACATTTCACCACCAGATGGTGTCTCCCATCGCTGCCATCACTGTGCAATGGAGAAAGAGAGAGAAGGGAGAGATGGGTCGCGCTTAGCTATTGCCTCCTCTATCCATCTTCATAAACACAAGCAATAGTCATCCTTTGAAAACACCAACAGAGATAAATTGAGGGGAAGCTTGGTTACATGGCTTCCTGGTTAGTTGGCCTGGCCTGCTGTCTGTAGTTGGTGGTCTGTGTGGCGTTGGACGTGCCTCAAACAGTCATTGATATTCATTGGCACTCACTCACGCATCCTGACTCAAATTTTTATTCATTTAAAATATTTAAAATATTAAGACTTGGAGAAAAAATAAGTAGTGGCACTTTTGAGAGTTTTATTTTTGTACTCAGGACTTGTATTGAAGGGACACTGCAGCACTCAGGAATGAAGCAGTCACAATGAGGGCTATAAAGAACAAAATGAATATTGTAAATAACAGGTGACATTGGGATGATATTCTGTTCCCATAGGAATAGGTCCCTGGTCTTACTCTGAAAAGCAATAATAACAGAAAAGGCAAACTTGCCATAAATGGCAAACATGGTGCTGCATAGACACTTTGTAGACTTCCACAAACAAATTTTCTCCACTAACTTGCCCTTTTGTCTTCCAGGATGTGCTACCAGGACACATGCTGTGTTTATACGGAAATTGCATTTAGGCAGAATTTAAGAGGAAGAATCAACAATTTGAGAGTATAATCACCAAAGGACCACCCAATCCATCTATGATACACTTCAAAGCTCCTTCAAAGCCCCTCCCACCAAAGGAAGGTCACACTTGTGGCTGGCAGTTGTGTTCGGGATGCAGTTGGCAATTGCTAGGACATCATTGGACTGTGGTTGGACTGTATCACATTGTAGTAATATCATAATAAATTCAGAAGAATTCAATGGGCAGTCTACAAGCAGTGATAGTTATGCTTTTTGGTCCTGCAGCTGACATGTACTTCAAAAATGTTATCATATGTCAGGTGTAAATGGGCTACATAGAGCACAAGAATTGGTCAACTTGGACCATCCATATTTTTTAGATTCGGACACAGTCAGGTTCCCTCAACACTAAATCCTACATTCCCAGGGAGGCTGGTCCACAGAGGATTGAGGGGAAGATCGTCCCAAAATGTTTTAACATTTTCCTTAAAAAGCAAGTTGTTTAAATTTGGGAACAGTAAACCTACAGGCCCCAGCTGAGAACCACAATTTATAATCCCTGTCCTCCTCCTACAATTTCAGTACAAACCTCCACCACTACATTTCCATTATAGTCTGTATCTCTAGATACCATATCATAACACTGATCCAATTCTGCACATATTTTTTTCTTTTACTGGGCTCTTCTATAATTGTACTGGAATCTTTCTGCAAAGCACATATGTCACAGAAGATAAGATTATTAATATTCTGATATATTATGAAATATAATATTATATAAAGCTGAAAAGTCTTGGAGAGGTTTTGCACATTTGTGGAGCAACAAGAAAAGAAGACAAGGGTGCCGATAGCTCGCCTGCTAGAGTGTGTACAGGGCTCTATCAGAATAAAGGCAAAAAGAAGACAAACGTGAATTTTCCAAGGCTTTCCTTTTTCTTTTGTCCAGCATGGGGGCTCCACCTACTGTCCAGGTGGAATATATTGTACCTTTATATTGCCATGAATAGTTTAAGTGAAAATGTCCATATATACATGTGCTGTTTATGTTTCACATATCTTTTTATGTGGGCAAAATTCCCCCTTTTATAACTGATCTAGGCTTCCTTTTTGAATTAAATAATGTTACTGGAATTAAGGTTTAGCTCACTCCAGCTGTGACTTTGTCAATCATCACCACCTTTCATCTCATTAGTGATGGTGCTGTATATGTTTCTATGCAACCTTTGTACTTGGAGCTTGTGCAGTGAACAACACTGTCTCCAAGGAAAATACATATGACACTAAACTTGAGAAAATCCACTCATTGTACATCAGATTGATGATCCTGCTGTTCCCTTTTAAGTGTAGCTTTGGCTTAACAGCACATCTTTCATGCAGGATGTGTTTTACTGTGCTGTTTCAGGGTGATCACAGCCGTGCTGATCTATCTCATCCTCTCTCTTGTGCTGGAGGTGGAGTGGGGCTATGTGGGCTCATTTACAGGCATCAGCAGAGAGTGATTTGGGTGCAGCCCCACTGCAGCCCTGACTTCCATCAGAGAGGGGAGTCTTTTCAGCATAACACTGGTGGTGCCAACAGTTCCATCAGCACCACTAGATACACTGAGACACATTTGGGCAGCTCACCCTGCAACCATGGTAACAGAAGAATTTTACTAGTTGGCAGCAGCCAATAGTGGGCCACTTCCCACTCAGCTCTGTCCAATAACAGAGCAGCATGCAGCCCAGCCCACTTAGAACTGACAATGATGGGCTAGTGCAGGCCGGATTTAGAGATGTAGGCTTGGCTAATGAACAAATAAGAGTAAGAGTGTGTAGGTATGTGTGAGTGCGAGGCTGTAGCATAATCTGATAAGAGGATTCCCTCTCTTTTAACTGCAACAAGCAAACACATTGTAGGGTAGTACTTATTCACTGAGACCATCTGACATTCAACAGTGCAGCAAACCCTCCTGTCATCTTGCTCACACACATTCACATACATGCTCAGCACACTCACACACACACACAAAGTCTCAACTGGCTCATATCACAAAATAACTTATCAGCCTTGTCTTAGCGTGTGACAAAGCAGTTTTTAGAAGATCAGAATATCAAATCTTAACTAGAAAGAAGAAAATACATGCTCTCATCAGATGTCAATAAAGTCATTTATTATTTCACACAATGGATAACAGGAACAACTTCAACTGTAGTTCTTCATAATAAGTGCTCAACGCTGCCAGCCAACAGAAGGGTAGCAAAATAATGAGCTTTTCTTTCTGAGGAAAGAGAAATAAAAAAACAAAAACAAAAAATTAACCTACAAGATCATGAAAGATAAACATGACCAAAAGCATGCCAGCGGACATGGATATACATATATATTGCATGTATATATGTGCTTAAGACATATATCTGTATGCCAGCAAATGCAAATACAAAATATATGTGTACATTTACACATACATACTGTGAAGGATATATGCATATGCATGCGCATCTAGTATTTACTCTATATGTCAAATATTTGCAGTTTTTAATATTCATACAATGTACAAAAATGCTTCATGAATTAAAAAATTCATTACAAAAAGAAACATATCAAACAATGTACAAGTCTTGCTCCAAATTCAATTGAAATTCATCTTTCGGCTTGTCTAAAATATTTATGCATACAATCAAGTTGAGCATGCAAATAAAGGAAACCCACTCTAGAAAAAGGTTCAAATACACTATGTATACAAACTAAAATATGCCCACACTGTTAGAGGAGCTCACTTTGTGCTCTAATGAAGTACATTTATTGGTTTTCTCAATGCATCATCTGCACTTTGAGCTTTGAACAACATTATAGCTTAGAACTGTAACGTATGCTGTGAGGATGACTACATGTACATTTATGAGGCTCTGTCTCACGTGACCCCTCACTCCATGTGTAAGACACTCATCATAGCATGCTACAAGAGAGTGGGGGGTGATCAAAATTTAGGTGCCATTATATCCCATCCAAGTTGCTGTAGTGAACTGGTAAGTGTGGACTACAGTAAATACACCCTAACCACTAATTTAAGGTCAATCACTGCTGCGCTGCCCTTGATGCTAGGACCAAAGACAAGTTAAAAGATCCTTACATCAGTGGTTAGAGGCCTCCTGTAGCCACTGGTCCAGATTGGCTGCTAAAAACAACACAACAACAGTGACCTTGAACCCTATTCACAGCCACATCCCCTCTGCAGTGTCTATGTAGAGTGAAAGCTCTGGATCAGGACAATACTTGTCAGTGTTAGAAGGCACCGGAGCATTGGCTGGTAGGAGAGACAAGACAGGACAGACAACACCTGGGGTCTTTAACTCTTACATCAGACCGCCTGCTGACCACAGTATGGAGGAGTAAGCTGCCAAGTGTGTAGTCTCTACACTTTACTGACCACATATCTAGACCTCATCTTCACCACAACAGACTGCAGACCCACCGAAAGTCATCTAGCAAAGCAAGGTTATGCGCACTAACATTCGGACGAGTGTATTTTTGGCTATTTCCTCTGAGACCCCCCCCACACACACACACACACACACACACCACCCTCTTGCTTACTCTTCATGCTACTGCACTGCCCCACCTGGCTGCAGGCAAAATAGCTGCATGTCAGTGGGGATTCCTATTTTTGGTCGAGTACACTACAGTGGGGCGTGTATCCTCCAAGAACTTTTAAAGGTGTGATAAGGCAATTATTTTAGCATTCTGTGTAATTTAACGGACTGGAACGATGACTGTCAATGTACAGCAGAATTTGTCGAATAGGAAAATCAATTAGGGTAGTAACGTCTGTATGTTTTCTTGGGTCTTGAGCAGTCTAAATAGAGAGAGACGGTCTACTGTGGTTATAGGAGACAGACCCAGAAAAGCCGAGCCCAACCAGTATCCATGCAGGATGGACATACTAACACTATTTACAACAAACACTTCAATACTGTAGTTTTACATCTGGTTAAGGCTGTACTGCGTAGAGCTGCAGTAACTTTAGTTTTCATGAAATGATAGTCACTTTCTGCACAACTTATTACAAATTATTACTGGTATTATTCACAATTCTTGTTACATTAATTCATTTTATTCAGTAAATAAGACCACTTATTTGTCTTTGTTGAAGGGTGGACCCAGAACAGAAATTCCTTTTAAGGTCATTGCCAGGCATGGCCTGATGCATAGCAAACAACAATATACGAGAAAAGTGGTTTCCATGACAACCTCCTCTGTTCCTTCTTTGCAAAGTACATAACCTATTATATGTACCTTACCTATTATAAGTAAATGATCTTCGGTTATATCTAAGACATTGAGTATAATCAATATCTCTGGATAGAAACACATCAGATACAGTGGACCTTTCTGTTCCCACCACTGCTATAAACCAGTATGTAGGTCAGTACATGATGTGTATTTAATGCAGTAATATATTGTATTCATCAGTCCAACCCTTCTAGTTCTGTTATGATGATATGGATCAGAAAACTAGGAGAAAGCTAGGAGACAGACTCGGTGACCGGTGACAGAGGGTGCTGACTATGGAAGCTGTGAAGGGACACAGGCAGTGTCAGGGTTCTGATGAGTCATATGCATATCATGAATATTTTGGGTGAGTTTCTGGGGCACTCTTTGCCACATGATATTTCTCAGGTAAAATGTAATTAGTGAGAGAAAGAAATATAAGGCACAAGTTGAACTGCTGCAACTGAGAATCCCACCCAACCCAAAGAAGACAGAATCTCCTGAAACAAAACTTTAACAACGTTGCCAAAGAAACACTGATCCATTGCTTATATTGTGAAATAATTATTTCAGAAAATACCAACCACTACCCAAAGCCACATATACTGTAGACAGAGTTTAACAAAGGCTTAACATATTGACACAAATAATCCAAGATGGCTACATTCTAGAGTGCACATAGGAATGCTTTACATTGGTGCCAACATGGTGGAGAGTTTGTCAAACTCTGATTTAGATTCTTTTAAATAACACATCCTTACACTGAATATTGAGACTTTGGTTCTAAATCTAAATACTGGATTGACTTTAAAAAAATCATGGTAAGTAGAAAGACTGGGATTAACTTTTCAAAACACTGACTGTGAGCCCTCTTCAGCTGAACTGTCCAATCACGCTTCCGGCTTGGGCTTCGGTTTGACGCTTTTGGCTGCGCAGCCTGCATATACAAATTGATTAAAATAATGCATGCTCTCTGGAATGGATAGCCACACCATCAAAGGCCAAAACAAGGCTGGAACAAGCATGTAAGTGCTGCATTTGATTGATGCAAGTGTATGGTTTTTCATAGTGCATTAAACCAATTTTAAGGTTTACCAAAAACACACCTGATATTCCTCCTGTATGCAATGCCCCCTGGATATAAAAACAATAATGAGTGTATGAATGAATATATGTGGTTCTTTCTGTCTGAAAACAAACTTGTCTTGAGTCGCACCCATGTCTGTTTTTGGTTATAAAACAATACACAACTTTCATTGTCTATGGTACAACAATTCTATTTGATATACTGTATGCCAGTACATGTCTATGAGCTGGTTTCTCATTGTACAAGGCAGGCAACAGTGGACTTTGTTTCTATTTACAGTCTGGGACACTCTGATCCACCATATTGCCTTTATGTCACTGCTCAGCAGAGGCCTGAGCAGGGAGGGAGAAATAAATGAGACAGGGGGTAGGTTGAGGGTGCACAACATGATTTGGGAGTAGATGAGAGGACAAAGGGAGAGGAAGTTGAGCGGCAAACACCAGGGAGGGCTAAAGAAGTGTGTTGAGTAGTGAGGGGGTCCAGGGGTTAGGAGCTGCCAGCAAGCATTGGTAACTCCTTGGAGAGAGCAAGAAAACAAGGAAGGTACAGGTGGGGGTGGGAACAAAGAACAGTGATAAGTAATAGGGTAAGGTGGCTTAATTACTGCTTTATCATCCCACATGTCTTTGACAAGCTTCCTCAGAAAGGCAAAAATAAGCAGAGCTGCACAGTTTAATATTAACCATTTCCCCTCCCCTTGCTGGTAAATATATGGCTAAAGCCACATTCAGATACAGTATCATAAAGTACCATACACATCACTGTATCAGATACATAAAGACTCACATAATATCCTACACTATCATAAGTACCACACACTTTTATAGCATCAGATTCAGTATCAAATAGTACCATATAGTGCCATTGTAAATTAAGGTCCTATGAATCCTTGAAAGGCTCATGTATAGTTGGATTTAGCGAGAGAGGGATGGCACAGGAAGTATTCCCTCCTCTTGCTCCTCCACTGACCCCACTGTAGTCCTCGCAAATCAGAGAAGAGAAACAAGTCAAAGTGCACCAAGGAGTCCCAGAATTAAGGGCACTGCATCTGACACGCTTGAAACAGCACTGACTCCAATAACTGCTCTCCGTTCATTTACAGGGTTGCTTTCTACTGCAGGTCTATTGACTGGAAGGAGCCCATAACTCGTCCCTGTTGTGGCCCCTGCCTCTGCGTTTACCCCCTTTGGCCAGTGGAGGCACTGATCGCGCTTGATGCACCACGGTCTCAATTGTTGCTGAGATGGAATCATGATTTGAGAACTCCAGAGGATCGGGGGTCAAGCTTGGCCTGAGGCTCTGCCTACCTGGCAGGTCATCGCACCGCTCCAGGACAGGCATCCCCAGAGTCCTCCCATCACCTCTCCTACTGGCTAACATTTCCAAACCCCGACCATCAGCCTGATCTTCTTCCCTCCTGTTGGTCAGCTCTAAATCCTCTATGGGTTGTTTTCGAGGCCGTCCAGGCCGTCTTTTGATGACATTGTTTCCTGTTTTGGCTTGTCGCTGCAGGCGCTTGGCACGGAGGATCTTCTGCACATGCTCAAAGTTCAAAGAATGCATCCTCCTCACGTCCTTTTGGATTTGTTCCACCTCACGTCGCTTATACCTCCGCTTACTGGGAACACCTGGGAGAGGAGAGAGTGAGCATGAGTGAGGTGAGACATTGCAAATGAAATAAACAGAGCAAGGTCTATAAAGACAAAGGCGTTTTCATGCTAACATGTCAGTCAAAATTAGCAGCCTTGGAACGGCCAGGAAAGACATCATCGCAATTTTGCTCATGGAGAGAATGTCTTTTTTTTTTGCTTCAAGAGCTTCCTGCTAATTTTGACATATTCATGTAAGCCTTTCAAAGCCCAGCTGAGCCAGGAGAGCAGATCCTATCCTGTAATTGTCTACTAGAGAGCAGAAAGGAGAGGGGAGAGGAGGAGATCCCATTCTGCTAGCAGGAAACCCACAGAAATGTCTCCTTCAACCATTTAATATGTTGCTACAGAATAACAACCCTGTGCATCTGGAGCACAGGCTGCCAAAAATCCAAACACACACACAAATACAAACACACATATTGACACATTTATCTACATGCACATACTCACACAGACACAAATACAAAAACACATATGCATACACGCACATGCCCAACATGCACAAATAATGAATTCAGCAGTTCAGAATGGCTGAGCAGAAGAAACTGGAGCCATATTGTTTCCTTCACACTGGTGAACTGGGCAGTATGCCCTTAACATGCTGTTCTATCCTTTCTCATTCCCCCTTTCCCCATCACTCTCATTCTCTTTCCCACTCTACAGCAATATGCTACTCTCTAATTTTCAATTAAACTAGTAACACTGCACCATTTAATTTCCGTCTCTATTTCAGAAACCGCTTCCTGGTCTTGGTCCGTCTCTGTCATTCTTTTTGTTTCCCATCTCTGTCCCATTTCTTAGCTCCCCCCTCCTTTCTGCCTGGGCACTGTTCCCAAGTGAGCCACAGCCAAAATGGAGGAAAAGCACAATCAGCCACCAGTCCCCAAGCAGTGTGCATACAACATGTTTGGTCTCTTTTTCTTGAGCTTTTACTCCTATTCCTGGATTCCCATACCATCTCCTTTCTTCTTTTCCTCCAGAATACTGCTGGTACAATGTGGCAGGTTTCTGCACTCTAACACACGATGAGAGCATTAAACCAAAACATACACCAAATATGGTGGGCTGTATTGCAGGGTGATGTTTATGCGCAACACAGGGAGAATACTTCGAATTTATTTCATAAAACATCTTGCATCTTGGGTTAGGATAATTCACTTTTGTGTTTTAAAGGACAACTGTGTAGGATTTAGTGGCATCTAGCGGTGGAATTGCACCCTCCCTTCCAAGCGTGTAGGAGAAACTATTGTTTGGCTGCGAAACTTGCAAGAAACACGAACAGCCCTATCTAGAGCCAACGTTTGGTTTTTCTGTTCTGGGCTACTGTAGAAACATGGTGGTGCAACATGGCGACCTCCGTGGAATGGTATCCGTTACCTATGTACCTAAAAACAGCTTATTCTAAGCGAATGAAAACACAACGATTCTTATTTTTTGGTGATTATACACTAATAAAAACATACATAACAATATTATATTCAATTTCTTCCAATAGCTCCTCTGAAATTTTACATACTGGACCTTTATAGCTTCATAGAGCTGCAATGAAGTGTTGCAAAATGCAGATACAAAATAGATATGTGATACTGTCAAACAATGTTTTTTTAACATTTAAAGAAAACAAATGGGAATTTTAAAGGGAAAATTAAGATTTTAAGAGTGTAGAGCTCCAAGGTGTTTGCTAATGAACTTAGAGTAAGGGAAGATATAGAGAGGCCTGAATGCCCTCTATTTAAAACTCAGTGGAACGTCTCCCTCTATTGTTGCTCAAGAATTCAGGGCAGACAATGAAATTAGTCTAATGCAGAAAGCACTAAGTAGAAGGAGTTTATGAGCTACACAGAAGTGTACACACTCTCAGCTCTCTCTCTCGCTCACACACACACACACACACACACTACAAAGTAGCAGAAATTTATGAGCTGCATACACGGAACATAAAACCAGTGACCTTCAGCAGTGTGAGGGGCTGTATAGCACTGAGGACCTGTTTCTCTGTGGAATAGGAAGTTACTACCCCACAGAAATACATGCTCACTTATCTACTGCCCTTGCAATGGGTGAGACCTGGTTTCAGACAGGATAAAGTGATCCTTGATGTATATTATTTAGTGAGAGTGTATCTCTGCATGACAGTGCATGCAGGTGTTTGAACAGGCCATGTGACACAAAGTCAATTATTCCAACTAATTCAGAAGAAGATGACCTGCTTTTATGCAAATATGCATGGGAGAGATTGTTGTCAGCTGCTGCAGTGAGACTGAGCTGATTACTGAAGAAAAGCACACACAAGCACAGACACACACATGCATAAAAAAATAAAAATGTTTAAATTACTACAAACTAGTTCTATTAAGGAATAATTTACAAACTCACAGTTGCATGCTCAGATAATATGATTTTTGCATCTATATCAGCTTGTGGATGGGGATCTATCTATCTGTGTGTATGTGTGTGTATCAGAATGAGTCTAAGTATGTGCACGTGTACATGTATATTTGTGCAGTATGCATGTGTATGCACACGCGCCTGTGTTTTAATTGGGCTAAAGCTGTGAAGTGAGGCAGTAAGTCATAGAGGAGACGAGCTAGAGGAGGGGCAGGGGGAATGGGTAAAAGAGAGGGTAATGGGGGAACGAGGGGGAGGGGAGACAAGGGAAAATCCAGAAAGAGAAAGGGAAGAACGAAAGAGAGATAGAAGGGGTAGGGGGAGGAAGAGGCGGAGGAACAAGGGGAAGTCTGTGTATGGATGTGGGGATTGTCGGAGGGAGGCAAAAAAGGAACTGCAGAAGCAGCACAAGGGGAAGGACATAGAATGTGGAGGCATAACAACACTGGAGGGATAACGTGAAGGGGGGGGGGGGGGGGGGGGGGGGGTGGAGATGAGTATTCCCCCCTGGGCCCCCCGGGGGGGGGGGGGGGTTTGAATTGACCCC
>CM022476.1:17472432-17505518 GCA_011952105.1 Coreoperca whiteheadi
TGGGGGGGTGGGGGTGGGTTGGCTGGGGGGGGGGGGGGGGGGGTGGGTGGGGGGTGGGGGGGTGTTGTGTGTATATGAGTCATCCGTCCTGGATCCCCTGGGGTGGGGGGTGTATTCTAACTGAGCCCCTGGCTTCTCCTCCCCGCCACTGGACTAGGCCCCAGTCATTAAATCCCTGGCTGCCAGCCAGCTCTTTTAACACAGGCAAGGGCCTTTTACAGCATGTCTGTAGAAAATAAATCACACTGTGTGAATAATATATCTCTGGCAAAGGCACTGGCAGGAGAGGAGGAAAGGAGGGGAGGAAGGAGAGATTGGTGAATTATAGTCATCTCCATCCATGCATTACGTTCTCTCTATCCCCAGCCAGATGTGCTCAAAGACAGCACAATACAGAATGTACTAAAATACACATTAGTTTGGTAGTGAGAATTTGGGGCTACACTGCCTCTTTGTCTGCTTTAAGTCCTGATAATGCTGTACATAGTATATTTATTAATGACGAGTATGCTGCCATCTACATTTAAAATAGAGAAAACCCTGTTAACGCTGACTAAATATGTGATTAAGTCTCTACACCAGCAAATAACAAGACCGTTATCACTAGGGAACAGAAGAATATATTGGACACCAATTATTTTTGCAACCATGCTCTGATTTCGCTATGTTAACAGTTCTGCAAACTTGAGAGTAGCATCTTGTGCTTTAATGTACAGTATGCACATCACGTGCTCCCTGATGTGAAGGAACACTGGATATGGACACAGCAACCCTTGTCCAAGCTATGTCAACATCATGGTAAACTCATGGCTATGTACAGTAGAAGTCACTGTCAGTTGTAGTTTTGTTTCACTAATACATTACTGTTCCTACTTTTCTCTTACAGATACTTATGATCTGCTCTCCTTTGCCTTGCAATCAGATCTGTAATGAAGTCCATTGCTCTCTTAAGCTACTGTTAATGTCAGCTAAACACTTCCTACTGATGTCAGAAGCTTAACCATGGATGGCTTTTATTGTGAGGTAGCTACAGGAAGTCTAACCATAAGTGAACTGGTTAGATAAAGACAAGCAAGCAACAGGCGGTTATTGCAGTTTGGGCTAACCTCAAACCTCCAACACATCATCAAAGTAAGCAATGCATTTTACCATGCCACCCCTGTCAAAAGAAAAAACATTCCTGCTGTCACAGCTTCTGATAATGAAAAAGAACAGTGCACTTCCTTATAAATACACAGTGTAGTTTAAAAATGAACAGGTAATCCTAATGTAAGTGGTTCTTACCAGTGAGGGAAGGACTCGAGCACTTGTTCATCTGTCCTGGCTGCTGCCTGGCAGTTTGGAATGACATTAAGCCCTGATCTCCAAACACAGTGAGCCTCGTCTTCCTGCTCCGCACACCACACTCGTCCTCCCGTGACCCCAAAAAGAGGTCAGAAGCTGAATCTGACCTCTGTGATTGGCTACTGTAGCTGCTCATGAAGCTGTTTATTGGCTGTAGAGTCTGACGGGAATGGAACTGGCTGTCAGCAGCAGAGTGTGTGGATAGCTGGTCGGACTCAAACATCCCTAAGCTGGATCCCAGGCTTGAGCCTCTACCACTGCCCCTCTGCTTCTCCAGATGCTTTGAAGAGCCCTGACTGGCCAAGTCCCTCCTGTCACTCAGCATGCTGAGACGTGCATTGGTCTTAGCTCCACTGAAGAGCCCACCCAACTCCTGCCGGTCTCGCAGTGAAAGGAGAGGTTCATCCTTGTGCTTATGTTTGTGCTTGTGCTTCCTCTTATGGAGGCGAACCCCTGCAAGACCACCTGCACTGCCACTACCCAGGGATCCCAGGCCCTCTCCTCTTACAGAGGGCCCCTGGAGTGGGCCACTGGCGCTGCGAAGCTTGACCCCTGGCTGGAGCTTTGAGTGTCCACTGGAGTGGAAAGCCTTGGGAGGGGGGACAGCAGGCCTCATGAAAGGAGATGGAGGTGCAGGTCCTAGTGAGTGATGGGGCAGGTAAAATGGGGGAGCAGGGGGAAAGTAGCCCAGACTCAGAGGAGGTGCGTAAGGCATCGCATACGGTGCTGCATAGTAATTTCCCCCAGCCAGAGGATAACCATATCCTTGAACAAAAGGCAGCTTCGATGTGATTGGCTCGCTTGCTTTTGCTGGACGGCCACGTCTCCTCTTAGCCTTCAGATCAGCGCTCCTGCGGAGGTATGAGCTGGAGTCACAGGGATAGGAGTCGTAGGTAACAGGGTAGAAATGATGGAAGTTGAGGCGGAAGATTGAGGGATATGGTTGCTGGGGGTAGCAGGTGTATCGTCTGTGAGACACTCGTAGCTGCTGGAGCTTTAACACAACCTACAGGAAGGTTAAAAAGACGAAACATTTAGGAAAGCACACCATATACTATGCACTTGCACATTACAGTGCTTCGTCAAAGATTTTACACAGAATTCATTGTAGTGTTTCTAACCTCCTCCAGTTCAGAGAGAAAATGAAGATGATCCCGGCTCTGTAGGCACTTCCTCTTCCGCCGATGATGTTTTTGCTTCTTTTCCTGCTGTGACAGGAAGTTGTCAACAGAAGTTACTTGCCGTTCACAGCGTGCTCTGCTTCCCCTGTTGGATGCTTCCAGAGCTGCTGCCTCCGCAGCCTCAAACCCGCACAGATCAAATGAGTACCTGTATAAATATAAAACCAATGTAACCAACCAATTTTAAAATGTAAAAATATAAAACCACATTGGAACTTCCATCTTTATGAGTGTATTTCAGTCTGAAATATAAAACAACAAAAGCCTACAAATCAAAGTTCAAGAAAGCTAAAGAAGTGAAGTAGTAGTACACTGCACCTGCGTCGAGAGGCAGGGCCTTTCTCAGTTTGATCTGAGGTGCTGTTGTTGTCTGTCCCAATCCCACTGTCACTGGGAATAGTCTCCTCACTATGGGACTCGCTGATGGGGGATAGGGTCACCTCCTTCACCGATGCCCCCTCTGACAGGTGGGAAGGTGAATTAGCCAGAAGGCGTGGAGGAGACAGTTTCCATCCCCCAGAGAGGAAGCCCCTGCCTGGTGGCTTAGAGGGCAGGGCTGAGATGGGCTGCAAACTGGGCATAGTGGCATCAGAGTGGCTGACTCTTATGGATGGAGCACTGGAGAGGGGAGACATGGTGGTGGAAGGCACTGCAGGGCTCTCATAGAGAATGGATGCGGAGACAGACAAGGAGGGCTTGTCCTTCGTGGTTTTGGGAGGGTTGGAGCCTTGGGTTTCTGCCCGGGGTTTACGACCTCTCTTCTTACCAATGTAGATTGTTCCTCTCTTGCTGACATTTATCTGTTTTCCCAGCCGAGCCTCAATGGTGGATGCCATGGCACTCATAGCTGAGGTAACAGGGGCAGAAGATGACTTCAGAGCCAGAGTGCCATTCTGACTGGAACCTGAGAGGATCTCATTCAGGATGCTCTGCATTTTCCCAAGCTTCATCTTATTCACTGGCCTGGAATGGCCCCTGCCACGCTTCAGTTTCAGACTGTTTGAATTGGCGTTGTTGGTTGTGGAGGCCATTTGCACTAATGTGTTTAGCGTGTGTGTCTTCCTCCTACGGTTTAGCCCTGCATAGGTTTCCTGTGCCAGTGGGCTTGGAGGTGAGGTGGAGGTGCCCTCATGGATGGTCTCCACTGTTAGCAGTGGCTGCTTCTTGGGGCGTCCTCGTTTCCTCTTAATGGGTGTGTGGACGGTCAGGCTGTCAGTATTGGTGTAGAGGGGGCTAGAGGGGGTGATGGGGAAGGCTGAGGGTGGGTCAGCTAAAGTCAAGGGGCTACCCCGGTTGTCTCTATGGGGTGACGTGAGGCTGGCATGGCTTTTAGCTTTCAGGTAGGACCATCTGTCCTTGGCCTTGGTTGGTCTGGAACTTGCTGTGGAGCTGGTGCTGTGGCTGGGGCTAGGACTCAGGGCCAACCTGGGTCTAGGGCTGGGACCGGGGCTAATGTTAGCCCTGGGTTTTGGGCTGGGGCTAGGACTGATGCTACCCCTGGGGCTGGGGCTTGGGCTAGGGAGTCTGGGGTTCGTGTTAAGACTGGGTTTGTTGATGTGATTGTGAGTAGGTTCTCTGTATTTAAGGGTGTCTGTGCTGATCCTAGGACGACCCACAGGGTTCTTTTTCATTCTATTTGCATTCAAAGCTGACTCTGGGTCAGACCCGCTTGTAACTGCCTCTCCTCTTTCTGTCCTGTCTACCCTTTCTCCTTTTTCTCTTTTATCGCCTTTATCTACTCTCTCTACTTTTTCTATCCTCTCTCTATTGACATCACCCTGACTTGTGAGACGAGAATCATTTTTGTAAGTGTCCATCTTATGTGCTACTTTGGGTTCTGGGGGTCCAGGCTGGTGCTTCTCTGTAGTGTCACAGTCTTGCCGTTGCTGCGATTGATCCTCTAAAGAAAATGACTCATCAAAAGAAGGCCTCCTTCGCCTCTTTCTTCCTTTCCCTTCCTCTGTCAGCATGGGCATCCCTCTGTCATCTTCATCTCCTCTCCTCCCAGCAATTGCTCGCTCTCTTTCCTCTTTTCTCCTTTCCTCTCTTTCTTCATGAAACCCCTCAGCTGTCTCCTCTTGCCTATACTTCTGCCTCTCCTCTGAATTAGTTGGGCTATCCGATCCTTTCTCTGGATGTCTTCCCCAAGGTGTATCAGCACTGTGGGAATTACAGTGCATCCTCTGGGAGTCCTTCCTGCCGTACTTCCTCTTGATGTTCCCAAAGAGCTGTTCACTGACCTCTTGCAAACCCCTCCCCCTGGAGAGATGTATAGAGAGAAAACATTGTGACAAGTGGAACGGAAGAAGAGAGAAAGAATGTTTTGCATTTCACTAATATGATAGAATCAGTACCAGTATGAACACAACTATTTTTGTGTCTCACCATACAGAGGACTCTCATGATATGTTATCATGACAGTTGAGCTCTAATTTATTTTTATTTTTTTTATCTGTTATACAATAATATATAGTGCAATATATAGTATTGCAATTTATTACCTAATTTGAATCATAACTGTGTTTTGAAGTTTTCACTTCATCTGAAATAAAAATAAATGTTATTGCTACACAAAATGTGGATGTGGATGATACAGTTCTGTATGGGTTTGCAAATACTGCAGGCTCAGCTACTGAGATACAAAAACAAGTCTTTGACAAATTGCAAGATGAAATAATGCATTTAATTTGAAATTAGTCCTGAATACAAGCAAGACTAAATACATGCTATTTTCTAGAGCCAGAGATATTATGGACAATAGTTTGGATATTACCAATATGAATGGACAGAGTATTGAGAGGGTTTCAGTGTACAAATATCTGGCTAGATCAAAAAGTTATGTTTAAATTTCCCATTGACACATTTGTCAGCAAGCTACAACAAACAAATGGATAATTGTACAACGTTAATTAATTTTCCAATGTTAAGTAGGAAGCGGATAATTGAGGCCGTCTTCTTGTCTGGTTTGGACTGTGGTGATGTAATCTATAGACACGCCTCTGCCTCCACTCTTAAACCGCTAGATTCAGTTTATCACTCCGCCCTAAGATTTATTTCCAGTGACAGTTATTCTACTCATCATTGAATCTTGTATGAAAAGGTTAGGTTGGCATCTCTAACAGTAAGACGTGACAGGCATTTGTTTCTATTTATTTATAAAGCCCTAAATGGCATCTTGCCTTATTATATCGCTTCCTTATTAAACTGGTCCAACAGTCAGTATGTGACTCGATCTAGTGATTGGTTGAAGCTTGATGTCCTGCGTGCAAACAATACATTTGGGAAAACTGCTTTTGGTTTTTGTGCTGCACATACTTGGAACATTTTACAACACACACTAAAACTCAACACATTTGTACCTATAGGTCAATTTAAAACCATGATTACAAACTACTCCGCACTTGTAATTGTAATGTAATTGTGTACTGTTGCTGTCTGTTTTTTTCATGCCCTCAATGATTCCTTGAGATTTAAATAAAGGTTGAATGAATGAAAACAAATCACAATAGAACACTGAATCAATGTTCTCCGACCCCCAGTGCATAGTGTACAGTTTGTGTGTTGCAGTGATCATGTTTTGCTCATGATAAGATCCACCACACAGGAAAATTAACCATACCTGCTCAGAGAGGTCAGGTTGAGAATACTGGCATCGGTAACCACTGGCAACTGCAGGTCTGGAGTCAGGGATCTCTGAGGTGAGGGGCTGTGTGTCGCTGTTCGTGAGAAAGGTTGACTTGGATCGTGCAAAGAGCTCCTACTGGCTCCTGCTTGCTCAGAATCTGCAGGACTGGTCGAAGATGCAGAAGTTGCTGTAGATGTGATCCAGTCTGGATTGATTTGGTGTGCATGAGTGTGTTGGAATTGTTGCGTGAGGGTGTGCTGTGTTTGCTGTGTGTGTGAGAGTGTGTGTGCAGTAAGGAGGGAGCTGCGAAGCTGGTGTTTGGGCGGAGTGTGATCTCCTAGTAGTTGCAGCAGGCCGCCTTCTCTCTGCTCAGGCATTCTAAACTGGCGCTCGTATGTCTGGGGATGACAGAAAAGAGAAACAAAGTCTGGTTACTACTTACAAACTGGAATCACAAGACAGCTTTATATAGCTGCAGGGATAGACAAATGATATGATGATGTGATCATAAAACTATGACTACTATATTTCCTGTCTTCACAACATCAGCCTATCTCCACAGAGATAATACATATGTAGCACAGCATCCAGTTTCATTTGGTCAGCATATATCAAATCAGTGATTTGTTGTGCTCTGATATGACATTCTTGTCTTTTCACAGCAGGACTGAGCCTTTTAATACATCTTGTGCATGAGCAAACAGTGTGCCACAAAACAAAAGGCTTGTTTACAGAGCAATTAAATTCCTGTGGCAAGGATGTTGCATGCTGTGAGAGCTGGGGGGAAAGTTGGGGGTGTCTGACTGCCGACAGTATTAAACACAGTAGCCTAGCTCAGCCGTGTCCCTGACTACCCTAGACCAAGAATTATTTACTATATGTTATCTTTATTTTTTTGACAACTCTCCTCGACTGTTCACAGCTGTAATTTACGCTGTCATACTGTCAACTCCCGGATTGCTTATTCAATATATATCCTGAAACTATGGCACCATTTTTCTGCATTTTTTCAGTGAAGGGCCACAAATCTGAGGTCAACCTTCACACAGATCCCAGTTTACATTTGTCCATGTAAAAGTGAAATACAAAAGCTTGATATACTGTATTAATGTATCACTGCTGCATAATCAGCGTACTGCTGGAAGATGAGAAATGGAGCAGCGGATGGCCTTTGTGGTTTAGCCTGTTATTAACAGATTCGGTATGATGCAACAAGACACTGTTCTGCTGCGCTGCAGGGATATGTAACCTAACCACAGGCCTGCCTCCCAGCTTATACACACAGGCAAGTGCAAGTGCACACGTGCACATGCATATAGTAGATGTACACATTTAAAAGGCTTTATGAAATACCACCTTCACACATAGTAGAACAAAATGCTAATGTATGGAAACCGCCAGGCAACCAATTTTAGTCTAAATGGATCAGCACCATGCCAGATGATTAGCCTCTGCTCTTTGCAGACAAACATACACACACACTTATACACACAATAATGAAATATATGATGTACATAGTTATCACAGTTACTTATCACAGTGCACATATTTCATTCATTTCATCTCCTCTATCACTATCCAACCTTTTTCTTCCTCTTTCTCTTTCTGCTGCCCCATCAGTTGTCAGGCTGTTACATTCATTTTGTACTTGCACACTGGCTGAAGAAGCTGTTTATCAGCCAGATGCAAGCAAACACTGAGCAGCATAAATGATTAACAATGCCAGAAAATGCATGTGCTTATATGTACATGCACACTATCATTCATCTTCTGAACACACTGCTATGGTATCCTTTCAGCTCTGAGATCTATGTGTGTGTACATAAGTGTGAATGTGTGTGTGCAAGGTGACAATGGAGAAGCGACACTGTGAGTCCACAGAGGGATAGCATGACAGACACCTGATACACACACGCTTTCTCATTTCACCTGTCCTAGAATACCTGCTGTTTCAGGTTAAAGGAGGGCACAGAAAAAGAGACAGACAGGGAGATGGAGGTGGTTAGAGTGAAACAGACAGACATAAACATGCATGCACACACACACGCACACACGTATAAAATGTATCCTCACCACTAACCACAAAGCAACCACAGAGAGATAATAAATAGAGGAGACATGGACACCTTTCCTACTAGAGATAGGAAAGCAAAAGACAAGGAAAAAACAGAAATAGAGACCCCCCCGCCCTCTTTCTGGTTGTGGTTGGGTTATTGGCATCAGTTCAGCTTTTTGTTCTTAGTTTCCGCCCTTCTACCACCCTCTCCTCCCTCTCCCCTCCTCTCTGACTCTTAAACTCCATGAAGCATTTCCAGGGAAAATACACTCACTGATATTCACACAAGCAAATATAAATAGTGGTCACATGGATCGAGGTACTCCCATGGTAGTCAATGCAGTGTGAAAAGAACTTATTGCCCTTGCCTTTTCCAGACAGGGTCAACCTTGGTCAATCATACAACTTGACAGGTTTTCATATGATAATTACTTAATGTTTTGATATGTACCTTGCACGTTTCTCTATTGCATGTTTTGCATTGCCCTTTTAGCACTGTATTCAGTGGTCCTTATGTCCTTATCATTTACTGTAAAACTCTGTACTCATGTTTCCACACGGCTGCACCAATGCCACAGAAAAACATTGTTGTACTTGGCAGATTGATTCCGATATTTTTCTGTTGTACACTGTACACTGTCCTGCTCTTGTCATGTGCTGTGGGAACACTCATCTCCCTGTGCTACTGCTGGGCTGCAGCAGGGGGCAGTGGTCAGGAAATCAGCACTATCGTTTGGACTCTGACCCTCTGGAGGCAACCCACAAGCACACGAGCTGTGAGGCTTCAACCTTTCCTTCTACAAGTCCCCTCTGATCAAATTTAGATAAGGAGAAAGGCCGACACAAAACAAACCCAAAGCATGTTGAGACCTCAACCCATTTGATGCACTCTTCCTCCCTCGAGGCTCTCAGGGCTGTGTTCAGGGGTCAGGGGATTCGTACTCCACAGCTAGGTCAAGAACAATTTCTAGGATGTCTTCCTCTTGGTAAGCACTGTAACAACATGGATTGGTCTCAGTCAGTCAAACAAAGGCTTTCCAACAACCAAATGCAGGCAGATATGGAGCTGCACATTCCTTTCCACTGGTGATGTAACCATCAGATAAGGTCAGAGCACAGCGGAGGAGGTCATGGATAATATGTGACTAAGTGCTGCAATCACCCAACTGAAAGGCACTTTGCAAATGAGTAAGCATATATTTTCTGAAAAATACATGTGTGTATGTGTGTCTGAATGTAACATTCATACTCAGCAGGCTGTTTAAAAGGAGATCTGGATGTAAAAATTTGTACTCCTCTTTCCTCCAGTTTGACATGAGGGGAGGTATGTGATGGCCCCTCCTGTCCTTTCCTCTCCTGCAGCCTCTCATTTTCCACTGTTGAATAAACTGAAACTCAGAGTGGAACTTCTCCCTCATACACACATATACAGTATACACACATAAAGCACCCTGGCTGCACCATTTTACTGGGAAAGAACACCCTAAACAGGCACACCCAAATCTCACAATCCAGCCCACATATACACTAGCAAACATATACACAAACTCCATGCATGCATACACAGACACACACAAACACGCTGCCCTTCAAATAGTTTTTCGCAGCCTTTTATTTGGCTGCACGCCCGGTGGTTAGAGTGTTTCATTTTTCCCTGTGTATGGAACTGGGCAGCTGTCCAGACAGACACACAAAGAGAAAGAGAGAGAGAGGCAGATAGAGACAGAGGGAGAGAGAGAGGGGAGAGCGAGAAATGGGGAGGGAGGGGGTTACTGAAAGAATGAGAGCGGCAGAGAGGCAGGGAAGAAGAGGAACAGCAGAAAAACATGAAGAGAGGTGCCTAGACCCGTTAACAACTAGTTCCCTCCAAAACCTTATGATTTATATGATCCTCTCTTTTTCACTCTCTCTCTCCTTGTCACACACTCACTTACACTCTCTCCTTGGCTTTAACATCATGCTGTCTCTCTCTGCCCCTGTGGCATTGTGCACTGCCCCCTCCTCATCCCATCCCTCCTTTTCTTCTTCTTTTCTCTTTTCTGGAGCTGACCATTCTCACCCTGTGGGAACTAACAACCCCCCACCCCCACCCCCACCCCCAGCTCCATTCAGAGCGCCGCTTTGCTGTGATCTGTGTTTCTGACAGCTCTGCGCACACACACACACACACACACACACACACAGACAGACACACACGGCTCCTCTGCAAACAAACACCATGAATACTAACACGGCTTTGTGTCCACAGCACTTAAAACGGGGTAGAAGGAGAGGGAGGGAGGAGGGGGGGTGCAGAGAAGAGGAGGGAAAAGCGATGGAGGAGAAAAGAGGCACTGTGTTGATCTTGTGGCCACTCTCACAGACCTCCCCCCTCCCTCCCTCCCTGCCACCTCCCTCATCCCTGTTTCTCGTTCTCTCGTTCTTCCCACCAGTTCTCCCGGGAATAAAGACTTCCATTCATGCGCCTGAGGAGACCCACAGCAGGGGAGAGAAAAGAGGGAGGAGAAGGGGGAGGAAAGAGGAGGGGGTGTCAAGGTGGGACAGTTTGTGGATCACTGGGACCAGTCCCACTGCCTAAAATTGTGTGTATGTGTGTGTCTGTATGTCTATTTCCACTCAGTGTGTGCTGTCTGAGCCAATGCTTCACTATCTCAGATCTTGTGGCATCTGTGCCAGCCAAAGCATCTTCTGGGAAAGTTGGGTGGGAAAGTTTGGAAATTGGGCTTCACTCAAAACTTTCAATGCTGCAATTCCAAAACTATGTTTTCAGCCTACAGCCACAGTGTAACATAAAAAAGGGCTTGATTATTCAGGCCAAAAACTCTTCTCTCTCTTCTACATGCTGTTATGCACACTCCCTGCTGGGCATGATCAAGCATTTGATCTACAGTACATTCGTCCTTTAGCTAACTGTAAAGCAGAAGCCAGATTTAATGCACAGCAGTAGGTCTCAAGTAAAATGATCCCTCCTACGTCTAAAGCAGTAATCCTTCAGATTGGAGTGCTCCTAAAGATAGCAGCGAAACGCCCAAGAGTCTCCTTGTCAAACTCTCTTCAGACACGCTCAGACATAGATGACTCAATCTGAACAAAAGTCTGTGATTGGCTGAACCGAAGCATGTTATTACAGTGCAATTGGAGGTTTTCACCCACTCAGTAATGACAGACACATTTGCATGCTACAAAGTATACATCTAATCCCCACTATTAGTATTAATGATGTGTGTGTGTGCAGGCATATGTGTGTCCTGCTTGTGAATAGCGTGCTAAAGACCACATTAGAAGAGTTTTTTCATAGTGATTATTACAGCAATTATGTATCAATTGTTCCTTTCATGGATGTGACCAGACCTGCAGTGACAGCATTATGCATTTCAGTCAGCGCACATGCTCAGCACAAAGAAAATGTACACAAGTATAGAGACTGGCCACACACACACACACACACACACACACACACACACACACACACACACACTCTCTCTGTGTCTCTATGTGAAAGCATAAGAACAAGTCTAATACAGGTTGGAGTGTTTCATGAATAGACAGAATGCTGTTTAATCAATGCATCTATTGGGGGAACAAAATTACACACCCATACATACACGTGCACAACACACAGTACAAAACCAAAGGAACGTGTTGTTCACTATACTCTGTGCACCATATGACCCAATCATACCACTTCTGTGCTACAGGAAACAATTAACAGCCAATGAGCTGCTCGAAATCCTAAGGGATGACTTCCTGTGTGGAATGATGGGTAATTCAAGACAGAAGCTGAGATGAGATTAAACACTTCCTCTCTGGCAAACAGTGGTGTGTAACAGCGAAGCCTCACTCACTGATTAGTTATTCAAAAATAATGCACTCTAATGCATTGTTGTCTAGTTACTGAGGGAAGCACATAGTCACAATGGACTGTACTGCTGAAATGAATCGATTAGCCAATCGTCGGAAAATTAAATTTGAAATTAAAAGTTTAATTAAACTTTGGTTTTTTTATTTGATTTTTTTGGGGGGCTATATCAGATAGTGATATACAGCAGAGAGCTGATGGAAAATGAGAGGAGTTAGAGAGGGGGTATGACATAAAATAAAAATCCCCTGCTGGACTCAAAGAGGATGTTGCAATTACATGGTCAGGATCCATGGTTTACCCCTACCACCAGAATACCGCCAAGAGTCAAAAATTTTGATAATCCTTTTAGTCATTTATCAAGCAAAAATGCCAAACATGCTCTGTTCTCAGCTTTACAAACTTGGGGATTATTGCGTTTCTTAATTTTCTTAATTAAAATTGAATATCTTTGGATTCTTGGTTGGACAAAAAATGCTATTTGAAGCATTAGGAAATTGTGATTAATTGTGCAATTAATTATATAATCATAATATTAATCAATAATGAAAATAATCACTATTAGCAGCACTACTAGAGAGAAAATCATTTTCCAGCAAGTGATGCTTACAAACAGTTGACTGTAGAGCTGTCAGGGTTTTGGGAATATCTTCCCTCTGCTTCCTCATGTTTCCCAGTGTTTTTCCCTGCCTTGTGTTTCCTGTCTTGTTTTGTTTGTCTGGAGCCTTCCACGGAGCAGACCAGTCTCTCTCTCCTCCACACCTGCAATCACTCACCTGCGCCCCGCCTACCTGCACACCTGCAACTCATCCCGGTTCATCACCATCTCCTGCAGTATTTAAACACCGGTTCAACCACCCAGTCTTCGCCAGATCGTACTATCCCTACCGTGGTATTTACGTCGGGCTCTTCCCTCTACAACTTCCTATGAAGATTGTTCTAGTGTTTTGTCTCAGCAATTTATTGTTTCCCTCTGTCTCCACATCCAGAGATCCTCCCGTCTGCCTGTCTCGCTCCGTGGATCCTCCAACCACCTCTTGCCTGCCTGCCTCGTTCCTCCCCGCTCCTGCAACTCCTCCAGGAACTCTCAGCCTACCAGCCAACACCCTTCATCCCCTGGTTATGCGGACACGCTACCTCCACCTACCTGTCTATCTGGCTTCCAGCCGTTCCCGCTCTCACCTCTCTGGAAAAGTAACAAATAAACCTTATTTGTTCCCCTACCGCCGACGTTGTGTCCTGCCTTGTATTCTGGGTTCAACCAAACAAACTACCTTAACCGTAAAAAGAGCAGAATGACTAGAGTTTGCACTTTAAGTTTAAGGCTTGTGAAGTAAAACATTCATTGCTTAGTCTACATATTTCTGGGAATATCTCAAGTCCACAGATGATCCCCAGCTTGCAAGAGAGAGGGCGTTAGACCCACTGTAACGACATCCTCAATGACAGGGAGAATGGGCAAAGTGAGACACAATAGTCTTAACCAATCAGACCGCCCGTATAAACCTCAAGCCCCCTTGCACCAACAATAATGCCTTTGTATGAGGCTGCACTCCACTCACGCGTTCACGTACACACATACACAAACAGACCAAAGCATAGCATCCTACACTTTCTCAGACAGTCACAAAGAGTGGCGGGAGAAGCAGTGCTTTTACATCTAGAACTGCATCAGTGCAAACAAAACTATGCTAGACTTATAGTGTGTGTATTTTAGAACCGGGCTCTGTGTGAATGTGTCTGTGTGTGTTTCCTTCCAGGCCTAGGCACATGACTGCAGCTGCCCCCTCGCTCCCTTGTCTAAACCGGCACCCCTCCTTGTTGTAGGTGAGAGGTCACACGGAGTGGCATTCCTCTCGGTCTGAGAGTGAGGGAGTGAGCATTACACCGAACAGAGGGGCAGAGAGAGAGAGAGGCCGAACAGGGTAGAAAACACAAGGGGGCAAAAACGCACCAGAGCAGGGCAGGTAAAAGATGAGGAGCGCAGGGCATTAGGGAGTGTGTATCTGTGTGCATGTGAGCATGTGTGTGTATGTGTGTGTTCAAATGGACCACTAAACAGAAGACCCTTGTGGCTCTTCCCTGCTTCATAAACACAGCTGTTTGTTTAGTCTGAGCCACCCCAAGGGACAGACACGCAGACAGACGGACAGACAGACACATTTATATCATTTATTCATGTCCACATCTATACTTAAGAGACAACTAGCATAAATAAACAGTAGAACTACAGACAGATTATTTTACAAAGCCTGGTACAAAGACATGAAAAGCAGCAGAGAACTGGGCAGAATGACACACGCAAACACACACTTTTCATGTCTGAAAAGCCCTGGCTTAGAGGGTTACATGTTTTCAGTGTGAAAATGTTTTATGACATGATTGTATCAGTATAAAGTATGTTTTCAAACCAACTAATTAAAATTGTTACCATGGTTTAAAAAATATTGTTATAAACATCAGTCACACCAATAAATCTGGTGAAATAAAAAAAAAAGATTTTTGTGAGAGGAGTGTTGGACACCACCTCTCCACTGTCATCTCTCTTGCTTTCAGACACACACAGGATCACACACACAACGCCTTCTGACAGGCGTGTCCCAGACAGCTGATGGGGCCATCAGATTTCACTGACAAACACACTTACGCTTCAAGTGAGACACAGTGAAAGTCAATACTCTGCGCCTGCTTCTCCTCTCCTTTGACTTCCATCGTCCCCTTTTCTCCCCTCCCTTCACAGAACGTCACCCTCTATCCCTGCTGTACCTCCTCTCAAAACCACAGAATACACTCCTCCTCACATACACACACATACAAACACACACACATACACACTGACTAACTACAGGCAGAGGCTTGATGAAGCCACACTAACAAAGCGGCCACCAGGAACACATGATGCTGTGACTCAACATCATCCATGACCACAGAGGACATCAAACATGGGCGCCCTTCAGATAATCCCACAGTTATGTGAGTCACAGTCAACTCTTGTCCAAAAACCAAATTTAGGGCTGTTTATGTTTTTTATAGAGTCAGTTCACTTATATTGATGTTGCCATATCAAAACCGTGACCACTTTCATTTAGGCTTTCATTAATGTTGTTTTCTTTATAGCAAAAGGGTGAATTGGTGTTCTTTTTACTGCACAACGTCTGTTTTGTATCATTTTAAGAATGATTACTTATTGGTGTGAAAACACTATCAGCTTAAAAGCATCCTGAAAATCTTATTGCTATTCTTAAGAGCTACTTTTGGTATTGGTTGTCAATGTAAAATGCCTTGATGTTCATTAGTAGCTGCTCCCTGACTGAGTCATTGGCATTTCTTTAAGTGCAAGTAGCTGCCTCAGGTCTTCATTAAAATGTAACTTGAGCTAGACCAGCTATTATAGTCTGCCTGCATCTGCCTGAAGAGGAACAGCAACCCACTGGGAGTGGACACAATAGTGAATGAATAGGGCTTGACCTTTGGGACAGATTGAGAAGATGGTATGTGTGTGTCTGATTGAGAAATTAGCTACAGTTCCAACCAAATGGTCAACACAAACACACACACAGACACCAAATCCAGCCCTGAGGGTAAGAAAGCAAAGGCCAGACTCCAGTTGTCTCAACCCTGACCCACTCGCACAAACAAACAATTCAGCACACACGCACAAATGGAGACACACACATAGACACGGAGGCCAACACAACCGTGGAGTCCAGCTATCTACTTTTGAATGTCCGGCAGGGTCAAAGTTCATCTCTTCTTCTGCCAGCCTCCACTGTTTCTTTGTGTAGCTGTGTGTGTCTGGTTGTGTGTGTGTGTAGATGTACGTGTGCTCACTAGGAGTGACCTTGCAGAGTCATTCATTGTGGATACACTGCAGCACCAGCACTACTGCAGAGCTGATTAGGGCGCAATCTTGCTTAGTGTAATGTAGAGTGTGAGTATGTTTTGTGTGTGACGAAAGACAGATGAACAGATTGTGTTTTGTCTGGACTTTCTTCACGTTTGAGAGATACTCAAGAGCAGATCAGAGGTTAGACGCTAGGAGATGTGTGTGTGTGTGTGTGTGTGTGTGTGTGTGTCAGTGTGAGTGTCGGTGTGTGTTTCAAATGTGTACAGGGTGTGTATGGGGGTCGGACACAGATGGACAGCTGGTGTTTCAGTGGTGCTAAATCACTCACCCCTCCCCAGCATGTAAGCACACAAGCACACACACACAAACACACACATACACATACACATGTCCCATCCCCCATCGACCACAGGGAAACGCCCCTTAAAGCATTCCCAGCTCTTACTCTCTCAAAGACTGCACACTGAGGACGCACACACACACCAAAATAAAAGCCTGGTTATTTTCACCACAATGACAGAAACCAAAAAAAGTCCAATATGACAGTTTGGTCAGGCCATATTAGAGGTTATCATTTCATGTTCATTCACATTCATAAATCAGTCAAGGATTGCTCTCTGTGGGTAAGCACAACGCTTCACACAAATACACACAAGCTGACACACGTACACACACGTATACACGCTCGTATTTTATGAGCTCATCAAGTCCCTCAGGTCACCAACCGCCATCTCAGCCAGGGATAAAAAAGCTCACATCAAAAGGCTAACCATTTCACACACACACACATGTGCACGCATAGCATGCACACACACTTGGCATGGCAACTGTGGCAGCATTAATTTCCTTGTGAATGCACTTGACTAACATAATAATCCCAAACACTACTGGGAGACCACCAAGCAGCAACACACACACACAGCCAGGGGGACCACCAAGCAGAGGGGCTGTCAAGACAAGATAAGTGTGTGTCTAGCATCAGGGTTTCGCATACACCCACCAATACACACAACCGTACACACACACGCACACACACATTCAACAACAACAACACACAGCCTGGCCTGGACTCCTGGAAAAGCTCTGGCTTATCTCTCCCCACAGATAGTGAAATGGATTAAGAGCCACATTTGGCACGTCCAGAGAACTGGACAGATAACCACGAAAACACTCTCTCTAACTGCAATCACTGCTCAACATGATTTGTGTGTGTGTGTGTGTGTGTGTGTGTGTGTGTGTGTGTGTGAGAGAGAGAGAGAGAGAGAGAAAGAGAGTGGATACATTTTAGCTTGCGTATGCTCCCCCATGTGTAGGCATTGGACCGATAACTGTGTGTCTATGTGTGTGTGCATGTGTGTCTGGAGGAGTGATGCAGTGGTTGACCCAGGGCCCAATCTGTTAGAACACACACATTCATCTTCCAAACATACACAGGGTGCCCAGACAAAGAGCTGTGAGGGGACATTCAGCATGTGTGTGATGTCAGCTGGAGACAGAGATGGGGAGCCCATCATATCCCGTTTATATGTGTGTGTGTGGGTCTGTCCCCTGACACAAGGCGTCTGCTCATTGACCCACCTGGTTATAGATGCCTGCTATGACGATGATAGGAGGGTGAGATTCGCTTTAAGACTGGGAAATTACATCTTTTTCATTTCTTTTCTTTACAGTATGGCTGTGTCTGAAATTACTCCCTCGTTCACTCATTCACTACTCCCTATATAATAGACACTCAGTAGTTATACTCTCAAGTGAGCAGTAAATTGAGATTTTGGACACTTATTGTCATTTTGTTTCATCACTGATAGCTGTAGAGGCACATGACCGATTCTGCCTGGCCTCTGCTGCCGAATTAGTCAGTTGCGAACATTTACACAACCCATTTACACTTATATTATTATAAGTTGAAAAAATAAGTTTTTACAGCAGATTCTTACTGCTACAAAAGCTAAAAACATAATTTCCACATCTTTCTTTGCACCATTCTACGTTTGCCTATTTATCTGTCTGCCTCTTCTCTTCTCTGTCTATTAGAGTCAAATCTCTGTCTTAATGGGCATCTATTGTATCCTCCCTCTCCCCCTCCTCTATTCATCACACTACCACACGCACATACACACTCCCTCTGAGGGGGCCCCTTAACCAGGCTCTCCATATGCCTGACCCCCACCTCCTTTCTCCTCCTCCTCTTTCCACAACCCCCTTCTCTTCTCCCCATCTCCTGCTCACTCTCTGGCTTCTGCTCTGTTGCTGCTGCTGCTGCTGCTGCTGCTGCCGCCCCACGCTGCCATCTGCTACAAGACAACAGAGGGTGAAAGAAGGAGGAAGAGGAAGAAAAGAGTCGTGAAAAGAGGAAGACATGAGGGAAGAAAAGTCTGAGGGGAAAAGCGAAGAAAGAGGGACAGATAAAAGATAAAGAGAGAAAGAGGGAAAGAGTAGATGTGGACACAATACAGCAGAGACCAGAGAGGCTGTCCATCTGCTCCCCCCTCTTGCCTCCCCTCCCCTTCTGACACACAGCCTCACACACACCACAAAGAGAGTATTTAACCTCAACACACACACACACACACGCACACACACACGAGAGCGAGACGGAGAGACAGAAAGCAGCCCAGCCTCTCTCTTTAACCCGTTCCTCTCCAGTGAGCCTGCCTGTATTACACCCTTGGGGTGGCAGGTGATGGGTGGATGGAGGGAAAGATGTAGGGGGAAGGCAGGGAGTTGTGGGAAGGGGGATGGGGGGTGACTGAAGGACAGAGCGTGTGGAATGAAGGGTTGAAACTGATCTGAATCAACACTAACACATCCTCCACTCCCCTTCCCTTCTCTCCCCAAACCTCAAATCTCAATAGAGACCAGCTTGCTACCCCTGTCACTATGACAACCTCTGTCAATCATACTGTAGCAGTGGGCTTCCAAATGGGGACCGATGGCGCTGGATTACGAATGACTGCCCAAACATCAGAGCGCAGGGTTCAGCTCACTCAGCTTACTTGTGGATATAAACACTGAACATTTTTTCACACTTTATTTTTCTAAAGGTGAAAACAGGTCATTCATACTCATAGTCTGCTTTGTGGTGAGAATATCCTGCAGACAACTAGCTGAAATTGTGGCTGTGGATGACGTCGAAATCTGCCAATGACAAAGCGACACCCAATGTGGTTGCAATTTCGTATTTGAATCACCGCTCAGACTTCGAGCACAAGGTGTCGGAATGGGTTGGTGATTTCAATCAATGTTCTAGTTGTTTGAAAAACCCCAACAAACATCCCTGTAGAGAAGTGGTTCACAACCTTTTTGGCTTAGCATTGTTTACTTGCAACCCTTTGTCACTAGTTGCCAAAAGCTGTTTTTCCTTGCTTTATTTAAAAAATAGTTTTGGTTCTGGAGAATAAAAATTATCCTGTTATTCATTAGATAAAAATGAAGATAAGAGGCAAGTCTGAAAAGTGAAGAAACAGTAATGTAAAGTATGTACAATACATCTGTATAAAGCTGGCTTCGTGAGACTACAGGTACCCTAACTGAGAGGATGAGCTGCATGCAGGCTCTAATTGGCTTACTACTCTTTGAGAAAATTAGACAATTTTCTGTATAAAGGGGGTGTTTGACTGATTAGCCATGCACAAATTTCCCTCACTTACAGATCCTTGATGATGCTGATTGGTTTTTGAAATTCAAATGTTTTGAGATTGCATCAGACCCCTCTTGAACACGGACCCAACACAGGCATAGTGTGGAGATATATCCGACCATACATGACTAGGTTATTGGTAAGAATAACAATTATGCAGCTCTATTACCTCATGAGCCCCTTAAATATAAGTTAAAACCACAAGACTGAAGCACAACAGAGCAAAACACAGCCCAGTCTTTACTCCTGCTGGGCCTGTCGAGCTCTGTGACATCGAGATGGCTGTCAGGTTTGGACACACATACCACTATGTAGGACAACACAAACTGCAAACACTAGATTCCCCAAAGGACCTGTACATACACAGTGTCACACACACCAACCACAGTGTAGTGTGTAAAGGGTGTGATGGAGGAGGGGGTTGAAGGGGCGTGACCCACAAGAGCTGATTTCATTAAAGGAGAGGACAGGACAGGAGAGGAGAGGGGAGGAGAAGACAGGAGAGGAGACAGGAAAGGTCTCTCTATATATGACCACAAATGGAGAGAGCAGACACCAGCTGTCACTTGCTTATGTCAGTCCTATTCTCAGCTCCTATGTGTATCTGTGTGTTGTGTGTGTGCGTGTGTGTCACTGTGTGTTCTCAGCGTGTTCTCAGCTAGCCGTGACTGGTTTCAATTACGCAGCAAACTTTGACCCTGTGTAACCAAGCAGGGAAACGAGCTACTGAGAGAGAGAGGTACAGAAAGAGGTGGAGTATATGAGAGAGGGAGCGGTCAATTCAGAGATGTTGAGATAGAAAGAAGCTTCAGGTGTTTTTCCCTAAGAAAAAACTCAAATATACATTACATGACATACTACACACCTACTAAAAGCACACATCAGTGGCAGTATTTCCAGGGATGGTGACTTACCCTTTTTCTGGGGGGTCCTCGTTCTTCGTCTTTCTGGCCCCGCCCTGCTCCTGCCCCGCCTCCTGTTCGTCCCTGCCGCCCCCCTTTTCCCTCTCCAACTGGAGGTCTGATGGTCATCCTGATCTCTGGTGGACAAATGTAGTTCTCAAGGTTCTTGGGGGGCTTCTTGGTGCGCTTAGTGGTCTGGATCTTCAGCTTTAGACTTCCTTCCTGGAAACTCGCTTCCTTGATGGAGAACTCCTGCTCCTCCAGAAGCCCCTCCACCTGCTCCTCTGGCCCCTCCCCTTCGCTGATGGCGCCATTAATCACATCATCACTACGCGCCAAACTGATGCCCCCTGTTCCTTTCTGGTGCTCTTCATTTGGCCCCACCCGCCCTCCCTGTAACTCCGCCTCTTTGGGTCGGGCCGAGCCAACCAGATCCCTTGGCTCCATCCACGCTCCCGCCAGAGCCAGTCAGGATGGGGGAAGCTGTGGCAGCCAGCCAATAGGTAGATAGAGAACAGAAGACTGTTGGGCTGGTTGGTTGTTTTTAATCAGCTACTGGGGTTGGGTTGGTTGTCCCACAGGAACACAGCGAAGCCAGGGACAGTCTGCAGAGAGAGCAGGTGAATGATTTGATCAGGAAAAAAAGGAGGACTAAAACAGAGTCCTGTCATCCCCATAGCTTCCATTCCAGTGCTAACTCTCAGCTCAGGCCTGTCGGCTGTCATCAACATCATTAGCTGCCTGTTATGTATGAAGACAAACATACAAGCTCATCACAGAGCTGTGGAGGCATGCTGCCACGCTCTCATTTGCATTTTGTACCTCGCATAAACAAACTAATTTTGACACCCACTACCACTTGCCTTCCTCTCTCCCTACTCTTTTCTTTACGCACTCATTGCTAATCTTCTCTCCCTCCCTTCATCCCTCATTCTATCCCCAGATCTGAAGCAGAGCCATGCAGACACTAGAGTGATCAGTGCAAAATAAGACATTCCTCTTCTCTGCTCTAAAACCAGGCTGAAGTTAGCCTGAGGACACAAGACAGAAAAAATAAAAGAAGCTGACTTCTGTTTTTTTTTCTTTTCACCAGAGCAGGGAAAGAGGGAGGGAATCACACATGGGGAAAAGGGGAGGCAGCAGAGAAAGACGGAGGGAAGGAATCTAAATTCTTTCCCCAGATGTGGTTTACGAGCTGGTCTGGAAAAACCAGTGTCTTAACTGTTTTACACACGCATGCAGTGGCATTGACACACACATGCATGAAATACTTTATACACTTATGCACATAAATACACCTACAAATGACAGTGTTGCTGTCACTGCGTACTGCGTACACTTCTTCACCCCTGCTGCTATTTCTTCTCTCTAGAGAGAAGGTTGTGGTAGCCATTTGTCAGAGGATTCAGGTTTTCCTTTTTGGATCACTGCATATGCAAGCACAGTTATATATTACGTACTTACATCAGTGCACATACACACACATGTGTACTTACTTACACACAGATGTATAAACAGAAAGCAACCAAAAAAAAACTCTGACTGGACTACACTTCTCACTACAGCTCCAGGGAATCCCATCAGTCAATATGACATGAGGCATGACTGAGCTGGAAGTAGGGAATGCTGTCTCACACACTGAGCTTAAACCGACACCATTTACACTGATGTGAACCCAGACTAGACCACTACCTGTGGACATGGCTCAAGTAAAAGCTTACTGCTTGTTGCAGACTTACTACGACCAGAGAGCACAAAAGGTTTACAGCACATAAACCTGTGTATGGTACCTGAGATGGATAATATAGAATTACCACCTCCTACCCTCTGCAAATACACTGAAATCATTACTGTAAGCACTTTACACTATTTGTATGTGTATATGCATGTGATTTCTCTGTGCGCACTGCTGTACCAGCCCACACTACTGTACTAACAGCTGATCCCCATCATAACGCCTCACAGCACATGCTTACAGCTATACCCACTTATCCCTTTAGAGGGTTGCAGGGGGCTGGATACACTGGGCTGGGTATACCCTGGACAGGTCACCAGTCAATCACAGGACACAGAGATAGACAACCATTCACAAACCACACGCCTACGGGTGATTTAGAGTCACCAATTAACCTAACATGCATGTCTTTGGACTGTCCATCTCGCTATAAGGCGATAGTGCTAACCATTACCCCACCAGGCCTTACAGTGTGATCGAATAATCAGAATCCACAGTGGTATTTCAACAAACTTGTCAGTGTATGACAGCATACAAACAGTGTTCAACCCTGTGGTCAATGGTTAGACATCATCAATGGTTAGACATTTTTCTTCTGCATTTGAAAGATTAAATAAAAATAAAAAGGTCTGTTTCAACGAACCGTCTCTTTGGCTAGAAAGTTTGCCAATCACAAACCACAGCCTTTCAAAGCTGACTCATAAGGGTTATTGATGTAGGTTCTGGTAGCCCCGTGGTGGTTAAGTATGAAAAAGACTTAAAGGATCATAACAGTGGTTTTGCATGTATAAGCTTATGACCTCGCTTATACTCTACAAGGCTGACTTTATACTGAAAACCATTTTACAAAGAACACTAATAAGTTTTCACATTGATTTCCTTCCTTCCTGGATGTCATTGATTTTCATTCATTAAGTGCAGTATGAAAAGGAACTTGCAAAACTTCCTGGAGTCTTTAGTCTGCTATATTTTAATGCCATAGTCACATTATTTTCACACTGTAATACATTTCTGAGGAGGGAAGGTTCTGAAACTTATTCCTTGCTGTTGCCTTCAGGAAATCTTCCAAAAGTGAGATTTTAAAGTTATCTGGCCAACAGTAACCAATTTATGCAGCACACTACCAAATTCTCATTATTCTTCCTACAATGTTATTGTTTATAGTTTGAGTTTGATTTCAAGACAATACAGATTTTGAGTGCAATGCTTTTTGGCAGTCTGAAATCTCAGATGTCCGAACCTCCTTAATTTGACTTTTCCACTATAAAGAGACCTCAAAACAGACCCCACTCGCTGCATAACCACAAAACGACAAGGGTTACATCAATCAGTAACACTGACACAAGTAAAGGAGGCTAAATGTTCATTTTAATGGATTTCCTTGCGCAGGACAATCTCTGCAATATGATTTTCATATCCCATTAAAATTAATGGAAACCACTGGCTTCCTGGAATTTTGGAAATCAGTCCAAAAACTTATGGTAGGCTTCATAAAATCGTCAGCTGAAATGTACAGTATAGGTGATTTGCATTTTAATAATTAAATTATAGTAATAATAATATTTAAAATACTTGATTCAATAATTGTGAAGTATTCAAATTATTCAGTTTTACAGGGATAACCAAAAGATAGTGAGTCCAGGCACAGTCCCAACCTGATTGTACAATACCCACATGACCATGTTTAGTCCTCCCAGTCCCTACTGTCAGCTTGGTGACTCGCCCTCATGGCATGTGTGAAAGCCACCCTGTCTGTCATGTGACTGAGGACAATGACAGGAAAAAGAGACAGCTGCCAACCGCAATATCACACACATACACACATCAAAAAGAAACCACTTTGGGTGGTGCTCTTAAGACTCAGTACCCCCTCACAACTATAAGCCAGTATGACAACAAAATGGCGTCATACATTAGTACAATCTTCATTCTGAGCCATTACTGTGTAAACTACTTAGCTGGGTCATGACTATTCCTCCTCCCTCCCTGCTCGGTGCCCTAAGCTGTGTTAGTTCTCTCTTACTGGCAGACAGGCTGAGAGTTTATGTAAGACTGACCCCTCCTTGGGCCTCCCTCGCCTAGCCTGAGCCTCACTGCCTCCTCTCTCCTCTCCCTCTCTCTCTCTTACACACACAAACACACTGACACACACACACATACACACCTCGGCTAGCCTCAGACAGCAGGGTGATTGTGAGAGGCCAGACTCACTGCATAAATAGCTTTATTATGTTCTCAAAACTACCAGTGCTAACCAGCTTCCCTCTCAAATAGCATAAGGTCATTCCCTGTGCTGGATGTGAAAGGCTGTGAATGAAACACTCCTCCAACATTTTGCCCTGTCCTTTGAAAATAAATATGATAAAGCACTGATAATGGAATACAGATGGACACAACAGAGATGGTGAATGAAACAGAGACACAGACAAAACAGAGGTAGGCAAAGTCAGAGTGTGAGAGAGAAACACAGAGAGAGGGAGAGAGAGATGGCAGCAGAAACGCAACCTTTTAAGGCTGCATACCCAACAGCTCAGTGCCTGAGGTGGACTCACAAATAGCTCATACACACATGCAGACAGATGCGAACACACACACACACAGGCTCACAGATTCACACAACCACAAGAACACGTAACGCTCGTGTGATTGCACAAGGTGAAGTCTTTTTTTCCCTCCTTTTCTTTGAAGTGAGAGTGTAGTAGAGGCTCGGCCATCCCTGGCTGTAGATGAGTATCTCAGAGGGATGATGAACACTGTCTGTCTGCCATTTTCATTTTTCATTTATCTCTTTTTCTCTTTTATTCCAGCCCTCTAGTGAAGGGGCAATCACGTAAACCAATGTTTCTAGAAGGATCCAATCTTTGGTTGGAGACAAATCAAAAGGAATGGCCCCAGCCTTCTAGTACTTCCAAATCCAGTGGGCATGAGCTTGGGATTTCAAACTGGAAGTCTATTAGTCCTCTGCCTCAGAGCAGAGCAAGGTGAAGGAAGCCATCTTTTTACACTCTCCACATCAAAGAGCGTATTCTGTTTTTATAAGTGACCACTTTGAACTTCTATATGGATATGAAATACAGAATAAAACCCATTCTCTCCTCAGTTCAGCGCGGATGGCACAATCATGTGTTCAGCTATAGGACAGCTAGAAGGACAATCATAAAGTACCATGTGTGGGACAGCCATAATACAAAATGATGGTCTTGCAGCCGCTCTGTGCAGCCCCAGACGCACACGCTCCTCTGGATGAGCCATATGCCAGGTAGCACTAAAACCATCCTCACCTAAGTATCCCGCAGAAGCAGATGAATGTTAAACCATTTTAACTGCAGCAGAAGCCACAAAATGGCTGTCAGCAAAAACACCTCCCCTTCTCCCCAACTGTCCCCCCCCCCCACCCCGTTCTCTCCCCTCTTCTCTGTGCTACCTCTTTCCTTCACCCTCCACCTCCTACCTCTCCCTCCCTCCCTCTCTCCCTATTTCTGTGTGCTCTGCCAAAAGGTGCTCCAGTGCTGATATTCTGTTAAGAGAGCCTGCCAACAGTTAGATTTGTCCTTGGATCTCGTTCACATTCCCTCCTCCCCCTCTCTGTGATCCTATTTCGACCCGAGGTATCCAGCTCAGAAGGGGATACACCTAATCGATTTCTCATGCTTTAATTTAAAGGTGGCATGAGCATCTCATTACCTAATAGGTGTTTTAATAGCCTGCTTCATACTTTTACGCCACAAAAACGCTGCCAGAGTTTCAACTCCTCCATCCCTGTTAACAAGACAAGATCGATGGTTCTGATGAGTCTGAATCACCTCTATTATCCATCCCTCAACCTCATTTCTTTCCACCTAATCACATACTTTTCTTACAATTGCCCTTGTTCCTTTTTTTTTTATCCAGTCCTCATTTCCACGCCTTCATTCCCGTATATCCTAGAGACCTGGCCATTTTTCCACACTTTCCCTGACTCATTCAAGCTTGTCTGTTTATCTTCTGGTGCTGTGGCTGTGACTGAGGTTTCTGGGGGCTGCTGATAACAGTGGCATACTGCCATTCACTTTCAGCCCTCACCTTCCTCCACTCAGCCAAAGAATGGCCATCACTTTTGGCCACGCTGTTTCTGACACCCACGTGAAACTGATCAGCTATTGATAAATGCAACCAGAGTGGAGTAGTGCTGGCTTCCACCAGTCCAACTACATGCAATGTGGAAGACACATTTGTATGTATGCTGGCATCTCTGTACTGATGCTAAGGCGACATGTGTGGATTTTTTGCTACAAATGAAAAATAAACCAGAATGAAGACAAAGTGATAAATTAAACGCATTCCTCGCGTACAACCTCCACAGCACTTGGCATCATTCATGTGACATAACTCATGACAAACTGAAGGTGTAACAACAATCTGCTTGCTGCATGTCACTACTGTGATGCTATGGGTTGGGCTATCAATGTCAATGAAGATGCAGGAGATCTACCCCAATAGAAGAACATTTGAACTAAGAGCGTGAACAGCAGTGGTTGAGCTGCTCCTTGATCAATGTGTAGTGGACACTTCATCCCATTGACCTAATTAGCTGTTTTATCTTACTGCCACCTAATTACAAAGGTATTACACAGTAATATTGGACATCATTGTTTGGGGTGGTCACTTGGTTACCTGCGAGAATGTGCGCGTGGTTGTGTGAGTATGTGCACGGGTGCGTGTGTTTAGTCGAATTTGTTGGCATGTGACAACAAGCAATTTCACATATTTCAATGTTAACTAAAGAATAAAAATGGCACAGACATATTATAAAAAAAAACCCTGCATAGGTTAATGTGGCATATAAAAACCAAATGTAAAAAGCAGACACACACACAGCATCTAATAACATTAATAAAAACATTAACACATTTGCAGGAGAGGTGTATTCAGGTGTGGAATGTGGCCAGTCAACCGGGGCTACTTACCCATGTCTAATGTTGTCACACACTCGGCTCTAACGTGTAAATATTTTATCAAGATCATTTACAATCCATTTAGACACATTTTACACAAGCGACGGATGGGATGACAGCCTCCTGGGGAGCTGTCAAGCGGTGCCAGAATATATGTAAATATATTTTTGACAGAAAACCCCGAGGAAAATGGCGTCAACGCTGCTTTGGAAAGAAAAAAAAAACGAAAATAGGATTTGCAGCCGATCTGATGACAGAAGCAAGGTAGCCGCACAGGGGGGGAAATCCAACAGGAAACTTGGCGCTTCTGTCCAATTCCTCACAGAAATAAGATCTTTCGAGGCTCTTGCGGATTGACTCGTGTGGTGGAGAGCCGCGGCGGTGCAGAGTGCGTCTCCGATGCCTTGCAGGATCGCTGGTCACTCGGGGAGCTGCACAGCGCTGAGATCCCTCGCAAATCCGCTACTCAGTTGGTAGGGGAGGAGGGGGGAGTAGGACTATTACTGCAGTCAAAACAAGCCCGCATCCGACTACAAACCCAAATCCAGCGGGAAAATGTCAGCGCTTTCAGCCGTCAGTACAGGAGACTGGGGAGCCGAGGCAGGAGACGGTGGTTTAGGTCGCTTTCCCTCGTCGGTTGCATCGGATCAGGGTTCTCTCTCTCTCTCTCTCTCTCTCTCTCTCTCTCTCTCTCTGTCTGTCTCTCTCTGCTTTTCCGATCTGTGAATGTCAGGTCCCGGAGCCTGGTGTCTGGTAATGATCTCACCCAGCAGACTGAAAGCTCTGGCCGAGCCGAGTAGAGGAGAGGAGAGGAGAGGAGAGGAGGAGCGACATCGCCTCCATCTGGCAGCTTAGCGCGTCTCCTTTTGCAGCCTTCCCCTTAATTCCCATGGCCTTCTCCCGTGGGACTGTAAGCAAAGGGAGAAAGCAACATCTGGCAAAAGGTTAGTTGTTTTGACTGAGTCACACTGCTGTAAGAACAGATTCATGTTTTGCAGTTTTTTCAACAGGTTCAGATACATGCCTGCAAATACAACTTTTAGTGTAAATAGTTATTTTAAATGTATTGGATAAAAGTGTCAATATATAAATTGTATCTTGATTTTAAAAAGGCTGAAATGATGAAAATTAAATATGTAATTTCCTTACAGACATTATATTAGACAAGGACAGTCCAACAGATGTTGAGCTTGTCAACTCAGAGGCTTGAGCCCTGGTCAGCCTGGTATGGGTCAGTCTCTAAGCCACTTTCCTGCCAAATTGACCAGATAATAGTCTAATACCAGATAGCCTACCAGACTCCAATTGAACACCAATGGTCCTTCTTGGTAAAGTTCCAGGCACCTCCCAGGAAATGAGAAAAAATGAAATTTTACTATTTTATTTAACTAGGTAAGGCCTCACTTAACTTCAAATTACAAATTCTGTTACAGGAGTGTCCTGGCGAAGATAGCAGAATCATATACAACATAGAATTTGCAAAACATATAACACAGACTTACAATTAGATCAACTATAAATAGAATAATTAAAACAAGATCAAATGGAGTAAGTAAGCTTACTCTAAATATTATATTATTATGTAATATTATATTATATTATAAATATTAGATTATATGGCATAACAATGAATCTAACAGATACACAGTAGATTCTTCAAAAATAAATAAATAAAATGGATGAATACAATTCTAAAACAGCCTCTCTTTTTCCAGCTTATTCTGATAAATAGGTTAGAAACACAGACAGCTAGATCAGCTTTCATCCTTCAAAGACAATGGATTTAAAACATAAGAAAGAAAATGATCAGTGGTTTCACTCGCCTCATCTACAGTAAACAGCCATGTAAACCTCTGCAGAATCGTAACTAAATACATAAATCTTATTAGATGTTGTTCTTTTGCACATCCTCGAGGGAGTTATGACATAAAACATTTTGCAAACCCGTGAGCTAACTATAAATAAAGTTTACCACCTTTGTCTTAGTAGAAAATGGTTTTTCCATTAACCACAACTACTGGGATGACTTAAGATGATGTTAGTTGACAGGCACAGTATAATTAAGTCCAATTTAACGTGTCTTCAGTGTGACAAACTTTGCCACTACACACTCAGCCAACACATAAGCTTCAAAGGAAGGCAAGGTGGGTGTGTGAGTGGGGTTGAGTGGATGAATACAGGTAGATTAAACTGTGGATTTGTGTGTATATGTGTGTTTGTGTGTGTGCTGGTGCTTTCCCCTTAATATATCAAATTACGGCACAGTGGAAAACCCACATCAACCAACCTTGAACAAGCCACAGTTGTTCCATTAATTCATCATTGTCAGAAGTTATGTTTATATCATGTCTCCATGCAAACCTTGACCTTCCTTGTATGGAAAACATCCTTTAACATTAACAAGCAATGCAAATTATGTCAGATGACCTTTGTGTCGTGGTGCCCCACAGTTACTAGCTGTTAGTTATCCCTGGCCTGTGTGTGTGGGTGTGTGTGTGTGTGCAGGCCCAAGTGTAGAGCACCCACTGGGAGGTATTTCATTAGCCGGGGTGGTATTTGTGATTATGTGCTCAGTAGCATGTAAACACTCAGCACAGTTTCCTACTTCTAGTTAGAAATCAGTTTTTTGGGTGTTGTTGCTTTTCTCTTCCGCTGCTGTGGCACAATAACTATATTCACAAACGTGTTATGTGTACATGTGTGTTTGTGCACAAAGGTATAAGTGTGTGTATATTGTGTTTATTTATTATCTGTTTCATTGGGCGTGTTTTCATAACAATGCCAAAGCAACTTTTTATTGTCCATTTGCTAATTTCTCCACCAATGGGCATGGGGCCAGTATTGTATTACATTGGATGTCTGTGTTTGTGTCCATTTTACTTCTGTCTTTGAGAGGACCAAATGTCTTGACAATGATAGTACGTTGAGAAAAACCTTTTAAAATGATGACATTATTATTGGTCCTTGCTTTTAAGTTAATTCTCGGTTATTTCACTGAGGTTCAATAAAGTATTAGAGTTACAACTGGGTTTAGGGTTAAGTTGAGCGCTATGTGGACTTTAAAATTAAGCTCAGGGTTAAGGTTTTAAGATAAGGCTACATTTAAATTTGGGTTAATTCGAGGGTTGACTTTAGGGTTTTGGGGAAGAGGAATTGACTCTAAATTGACTCTAAATTCATTTTAGGACCCCACAAATATAGAATAACAAAATTCTGTAAGTGTGTGTGTTCACATTCGTGTGTCTATTGATTTGGTATGTGTGCAAGAATACAAAGAGACCCCTGAGAGTGAGGGGTCAACAGCTGCTCCCCAACAACCAATCAATTGCAGTGTATCAGTAAACATTACACACTGACACACATGCACACGCACACACACACATAGACACTCACAGACGGCACTCTGTTCTCGAATGTGTTGCCATGGATACCAGATACAGGCAGCCAAGAGGGAGCAGTTTCCCAGCTTAAACTGTAAATATTGAATTATGATGGGGAGGAAAGAGACAGCAGTGCAGGGCAACGTTCCTGCCTGAATTATCTAAATATCTAGATAATCCTTTCATCTCTATTCACCGCTGTAGGAAATCTGGTGCATCATTCATGTTCATCAAGTTCAACACAAAAAGATCAATCTGTCTTCCCAATCCAGCAATTTATCTAACTCTCTATTACAGACTGAGAGCTGCCCCCATTCCTTCATCTCTCCCTGCCTTTTTGTCTGGAAGATCTTCATTCCCCTCAAGTGGGACGCAAAGTAAATGCTTCCCTGTGCCTGATTTGCAATACAAAAAAGTGAATCTCATTCTAACCACTTTGCCAAATGCTAAAGCTTTTATGTGGCAACAGTTCCTCTTTGGTTTCATTGATGGGAAGAAAGTAGATTAAGTGATTGAGATGAAGAGGTGAAGAAGGAGAGAAAATTATTTAACAATTAATAAATGCTTTGGCAAATGTTTTAAGTGTGGCCACTGGAGGGAACGACTGAGAGAGAAGGAAAAGACTATGAAGGTGAATGGCAGTAATTGGTTTGTTGTCTCTATGAATAATATAAGCAGTGGAGTCAGCAGAGCTAGAATAATAATAACACACTGATATTCATAACAAAGCCACAGCACTTGACTGCGTGCTAACCTTGAGCTGACATTGCGAGCAGGAGAGACTCACGTTCAATCAATGAAGGGCTTTTCTCAGGGAGTCCACTAATCTCACAGGGCAGCAGAGGGTTCATCAGAGCTGAGAGACCCCTGGGACTAACAGAGGTAATGGGGTTAGCTGAAAGAGTGAGAGGGAGAAGGAGTGTGTGCAGGAGAAAAGGTCTTTGCTGAGTGTAAGACAGTGAAAGCACGCAAGGAACATGCAATTGTGTGTGTGATAACGTGCACTTGTGTGTTGCAGATACAGACATGCGTGACAAAAGTGCACGTGTACGTGTGTGCGTGTCGGTAGGAGCAAGGGCCATGCTGATAGAGTGAGAAGTTAATGGGACGTGTGACAAGGTTGATTACTGAGGCCTCAGTGATGGCTGGGTTAATGAGGTAAATTACTTCTTGGATAACACACCACTGGGGCTATCTCCAGCTCCTGATACATTCAGATAAACCAGAATGGCCTTCTCTTCTCCTTCATTTACCTTCCAAAGATGACTGACTCGAACACCCTGCTGCCCTTAGTTGCAGAAGACACATTCAGTGTACCTGTGACATTGTGGGTTTAAAGCCATCCTGGGACACTTTTCTCACATCCTATCCTTGTAATCTCCAAATGCTTTGTATTTCCCATATCGTAGGTTGTGAGACAAAAAACTGAACGTTAAGGCTACATACAGCAAATTATTAAAACAGAACTGCAGAGCACACAGTGTACAGTGGCCACCTGCCGTTTGCACATGTAGCCATAGTTGCACATACAATCCTAGATACACACACACACAAACAAATGGAGAGAAAGAGTTATTGCAAGACTTTGTACTCCATTTGGGGCTGAGATAGAGATTCTTCTAATGAGAGCGATAATGATGTCTGAGAGGAGATGCAGGCCAGAATAAAACAACAACGCAGATGGGAGCTAAGACAACAACAAAGACAACCCTAAATGCAGTTGACTGTGGACTCCCTGCTGGCTCTGTCTACGTGAAGAGACGACACTGCGCCCATCCCCCTGCTACTTATAGGGACATTATCATAATGTTGTCTCTGTATGAGCCAAGCTATCAAGTGGGCTCATCTTGAAGTCCTCCACAAGCCCCGCTGTATGCTGATGCCTCAGATACTGGAGGAAGACAGTGGTGAACAAAAAGAAAACTATGCCCTAATATTTATTCAAACTGACAGTTCTGGCATCTAACAATGCAGCCCTGGACTGACAGCCCCAATTTGATGAATCTCTGCATTGGTTGTAAACAAACAGCAGCAAGGAAGATAATGATTGTCCTTCTGTTTGTCCTTCTGCTTTCTTATTGTCTTTTCACCACAGACATCTGCAAAGAATAAACTCGAAATGGGCAAAGTGAATTATGTTGTGGACTGTGAGTGGTTGATGTCTTTTAGTAACTGTCAGAAGTTAGATAAATTTGCGTTCAAATCCGGGTCTATATGCTGTACTAAGGAAAGAGACAAAAATAAAACAAGCAACAGATTAAGAGTGGCAACATCTATTAGACACATGAATAATTAGTTCTCAGAAACAGATATTGTTTGTCACGGCTTGTGTGAACCTTCACACCTCAAACATCCACCCTACAACATCCTGTTGTGTTATAACTGTGCATGTGGTCAGATACAGCTGCATTTCTGTGTGTGCATATGTGTGTGTACATATGTGTGTGTGTGTGTGTGTGTGGGGGGGGGGGGGGGGGGGGCATTGAGAGGGAGAGGGGGGCAGAGTTGTCTTATATACACACATAGAAGAGTAAAAGAAAGAAGATATTCATAAAAAACACACAACCATTCCACGCGCCCAAA